>JAFEMH010002700.1:0-319110 GCA_022495995.1 Adenophora triphylla var. japonica
TCCGAGCTTTAATGTTCCCAGCCTCTTCTAAAGATTCGACCTTCCCTTCACCCGAAAAATAGCGGGCCTCGTATTCTTGCAAGGAGTCTCGACATGAGACCAAGATGGGTTGATTCGCTCGATATCCTCGAGGCCGAGGGGGAATCCGAATTCGGGATCCTCGACGAGATTGGCCACGGGTATTTAGGGACCTTCACGCATCTTCCCGGGCGTGTGAAGATTCTCCGCATTCAATCATATTCACTCGATTATGGTTCCGTAGCAATGATTTTTGATCGTGTTAGGCCCCTCGGGGCCTTCCAATTTTCCTTGCTCTATTAGCCCCTGGATTGCCTTTTTCGCAGTAAAGCACCGTCGATCCGATGTCCGTGAGCTTGATGAAAGGCACAATACTTTGTAGTATCCACTGAGCATTCGGATTTCGGGTTGGAAATTCTCCAAAGGCCGCAAAGAAGCCTTCTTTCACCAGCCCCTAAAGATGTCATTCAGGGGCATTCCAAAGTTTTCGAGATTTATGACGCCACTGGCTCCTGAGGCTCCTACCGGGTTTCACCGGGAGCAAAAGGAGTCGTGTTATTACATTCCCGTCCCGCATAGTTAATCGTCTCTTTGCCTTTAGCAGAGCAGTGGGCGATGTTTGCAGTGAGGAGCCCGATATCTCGTAGGTGTGCAGCATGCTGGCCGATTGTAGGCCTTTTCAAACTTAGCCGCAGAGTTAACTATGGCCCGCAAGTCTCGAGTATGGGAAGTGACCGAGGGAGGCTCTCGTGATGTGGTTTCAAGCATGACCGGAAGATGTCCAGCTTGTTCCTCTTCGGAAGGAGGGATGGCCATTTCACCGAGTTTCGCATTCCACCGCTTGTAGAAGTCCCCAACATTCTCATCAGACGCCGCACCGCTGCTTTGTAGGTCAACCCTATTTGTTTCCCATTCCAAGTTGGCCTTATATTTCTCGTGAAGGCATTGGTAATCCTGTCCCATGTGGCCCTGGCTTCGTGTTTCAAACTAAGAACCATTTTAAGGCAATCGGACTTCAAGGATAGATCGAAATAGTCAGCCACCGCTGATTGGTACATCCTTTCGGCTTTCATCGCCAAGGTATATGTGTCCAAATGGGTTTTGGGACATGCAATCCCATCAAAGAGATCCAGATTTGGCATCACGAATTTGTGGGGCGTAGGAACAATGGAGTCCGGCTCCGTAGGCCTAAGGCGTACTTCTTGGCGCCGGGGTTCTGGCGATCCGCGCTTTCATTTCCTTGTGTTGTTCCATGAACCAGGCTAGATGAGGGTCTTGTGGCGGAACCATGGCATTCAAGCTAGTGGCCGAGCTAGAGAGAGGAGCTACCACCGGAGGCAGATCGCGGAGGGAACGGCCGGTCCGGGGACGTAGGTGAAAACCTCGTCCCGGCCGAGTTACCCTGGGAGCATGAGTAGGAGCCTCGAGCAAAAGGGTAGAACTCTGCGTTTGCCGTTGATTTTCAACCGGCAAAGTAGGTGGGGGCAGCCCCGATGTGGCCGGATAACTTGGATTTCCAGAGTGGGGCCCGTAAACAGGCTTGAGTGCGGCCGCTGTCCCGATTGTTGAATTGCATGGCCGCTTGTGGTGAAGGTGTGTAACCCGGGGGTACTGCGGTCCCGTGATTCGGATGACACCGGATGGAGGCTTGGTAACCCATAGAAGTCTCGAGTGAGGAATGGATTTGTGTGAGGAGCAACTGAACTAGTACTGCTTCCGAGGAGGGCTCCCGACCGTGGCCCGTAACCAAGTTGTGGCGGCATTCCGAATCGCGGCCGTTGGCCGCGAGGTCCCATTGATCGGTTCCGAACCGAGGAGGGATCCCGATTAGCCGTGGCATTCCGAGATAGCCCCAACCATGAGAAGACATTCCGCACCGATTTTGCCCCCACCGATTCAGGCCGTCGGCCGCATGGATCCGGTGGTCTCGTGGTCGGGAGCCGTCGACCCGAAAATCGAGGAGCATGGGTTCTCGTAGTGGCACCATAGGAGGTGGGTGGCGGCATCCCGGTGTAATCGTGGCGACCGAGAGTGGGGTTGGTATCCTCGTCTTCTTCCACGGTGAAGGTGCCATCCCCGGATTGAGGTGGCGGCTGCCGACCGTGACTCTTAATAGCCTCCATAAGGCCGTTTAGCCGTGCTTCCTGTCGTAACCTCATCTCGTTCGCTAACCGATTCCACCGTTGCTCGTTCCGAGGGGTCCCTGGAGGCGGAGTGACGTTATCCCCATCATTACCGGCCGATGCAGACATTCTCAAACCCTGAGTCGGAACAAATGGCGAAGCCGATGACGCGCTGACTCTTCCCAACTGATCAAACGGTGACCCGGTGCCCGAAACCAAGCTTTGTGCGGAGTCATGGGGAAAGGACATGAAGGTTCGATGTCCGGGAATGGAAGGAGGGTAGGTGTTTGGGCTTTAGGCTCATGCAACATGCAGCTTATTTGTTCACGTTTACTTAAAACATGTTTTATTAACCTAATCGGTTGGAAAAGATTGCTCTTCTTTTCGCAAACTACTCGATTCCCGGATCGGGGCCCCGTCACTACGTCTATAAGCCCTCGTATTCCACCCGTATTTCGACCTCCCAGTGGTGTGGGCCATGCGGCGAGGTCCTATAGGGCAAGCGGGTCCCACCGACCGAAAGAAAAACGATCCTAAAAGTCCGGCGGGTAATCGAGTCTTAACGAGCATTCGATGTAAATTACGGACAAAGCCGACGCGTCGAAAGTCAAGATCATGTCCGAGGGCTCGACAAAAAGCTCGGCATGATTTGGACCGATAAGCGTCCACGATTGATCTTGACTTGTCGTCGCTAAGCCGTAATTAGGCATGGAATAATCATTAATCCTTGATGACTCAAAGTGTCAATGCCGGGAGTCGCTGTATAATTTGTGCCGCCGAGCCGAAGTCAAGGCGCCGGTCAATATCTTGGTCAAAGTCCGCGGCGGAAAACCGGCGTAACTTCGACCGATTAGGGACCCGAAAGATATTGAGTCGGTATGCCGACAAAGGCTTGAAAGGAAAGGTCTATACACGGACAGGGCATGACATGCACTGCACTAAAAACCAACCGGGTCTCTGACAAAGTGTGTCACGGACAAGTGCATGGTCGACACGAGGCTCCATGGGATGTTTGGGTAGTCCTGTGCTCATCCGAGAGGCGTAATAAGACCAAACGGACCGCGACAAGGATTTCCCTGTTAAGGACGTAGTGTGCAGTGTACGGTCACGTGCGCGTAGTGTGCAAGCAGTCTATATTCTTTTTCTGAGTAAAATAGAAAAATTTTTATGTGTCTTAAAAAATATGATGCATGATTTTTTTTTGGAAATTTTCTTTTTTTTTTTGAAAATCCCTTTTTTTTTATTTTTTTTATGAGCACATAAGCACGGAAATTCCGACGCTAGGGACATTATTCCGACAAATAAAATTTTGACTTTCTCCGAGGCGGCCAAAACAACATGAAAACCGTGCAAAATCAACACACACACAAAAATGATTTTCAAAGCCGGGACGGAAGCTTGACCCTCAAAAGCTTTTTTTTTTTTGAAAACGGTGATACCGGTACGTGGGATTGTTAGACCACAATTTATCCCCGACTCGTGTTAGGAGGCGATAACGGGAAATTTAGTGGTTTCCACCAATATACCGAATACCATTTTTTATTAAAAAGCTTAGTCCCCAAATGGAGTCGCCACCGTGATGATGTTGCCATTTCATGTGGAAAAATTCGATTTTTGCGTTTCTTTGAAAAATCAAATAAAACCGGAAAACGGAGTCGCCACGCCATTTTAATTTTGAGGGTCAAAACTTTGAAAAAAGCCCGAGATCAGAGATTTAGGTTCGGAGGTCATGTTACGCGTCGGGAAGGACGTTAGTGTGCACCCGACGCGCCTCGTAAACGAGTCTTCCAAGCTGAAAATCATTTGTGTGTGTGTGTGTGTGTGTGTGTTTTGGCCAAAATAAGTTGAAACTCAGAAAAGTAAAAATTGGGATATCTTTTTAAGACTTTAAACTGATCCCATGATTTTTTGAAAGATTTTTGGGTTGAGATTTGGTACTCAAAAGACCTTTTGAAGTTGAGAGCCATTTCTGCCAGAATGAAAAAGGCAGTGGACCTTTGATTTTGAAAGGGATTCAAGGGTCTTAAAACTTCATAATCTGGATAAACTCAGAGAATGAAAGTTGTTCTAGACACCTTAAATAAAGTTTGTGCGAAGGAATTTTCCATTTTGGAGAAGATTTGAGGGGTCAAAACCTTCTGGAAACCTCAGATATGAGATCTGGATTCCCAGAAGCTGATGAACTAGCCTCTGAAAGAAAATTTGAAAATAGGAGTTTTACTCACCCAAAAAATAAGGTAAAAATATTTCTGGAAAGCTCTGGATGTTGGCTACAAAAAGTATTTTGTAGTCAACACCAAATTCCCAGTTCATCTGTGTCCAAAAATTAAGACCATGGACTGAGGTCTGAGAAAATTGCTACTGGACAGCAACTTCTCGAGAAAGAAAATATGATTTTAAGGGGGGTTTTGCATCCATGATTGTCCCCATTTCCCTAGGTTTTGGTTAGTGATCACTAGACATTTTAGTGGTGAATCAACTATACCAAACCATCCTTGGGGTACATTAGGACTAAGCATTTCATTTGCTTGGGAAGGAGAATTTTATCCTTTGAAATCAAGATTTTATGCTTGAAAATGGTTTTTAGGGTTTTGAAAATGAGTTTTCTTTGCAAGAAAGTAAGAAAGCTTAAAAATAATTTTGATCTTTGTAGAAGATCATCCATGGAGATGGTCTTCCATGGTGATCTTCTTAGATCTAGAGAAAGAAGATGAAAGAACTACATTTTGTAGTTTGAAGATGCATGCATGGTTGAGATTTAGGGTTAGGAGGAGGAGGGTTTACCAATCTTCCTTGTGTTCTTGAGTGTTTGGCTTGAGTGTATGAGTGTTTAGGGATTTAATATGAGAGTGAGTGGATGAATATGAGTTGGGAAAGATTGGAGAGAAAAAGGTGACAATTCTTGAAGAATTCTCACTGTTTTCTCTCTATATTTCGCCAGAGGTTCGGTGCAAAATATGTTCTTCCTTCTTATTTTTGTGACTGGAGGGCTCAATTTATAGCCCTCTGAATTTTACAATCTCATCCGCGCGGACAGGTCCAGGCAGCGTGCACTGTTCATTACATGCAGCTCCAGCTTTGGACAAGAAGAATATTTCTTTTTGAAATTCAAATTAGACAAATGGGCTTATGTTTCCAAAGATTGCTATATTTGGTTTTCTTCTTTTGTTTTTCTTTTTGAGATTCTTTTTAAGGTTTAACCTTAAATAACAATGCCCATTTTACCCTCACTTTGTTAGAAATGTTAGGATAGTTAGGAATTGTTAGAAATGTTATAACTTTCGTTAATTTTCTAACGAAAATTCTAACAAGCTCAAATTGGAGCACTTACAAAAGGACATTTCGAAAATTTTAAAAGGATTATGACGTCTTTCCGAGCGTGTTCCGGACGTGGGGCCAAGTAGGTTCCCGGTTCGGGGCGCGTCAATTCTAGCTCATCTCAGAAGATAAATGAGCTAGAATCATCTACTTATGGTAACACCTTCGAGGAGCTTGATAGTGGTGTGGTTGATGTGAAGACAGTTGCTGATGTTAAATCATTTCCTCAAGTTAGTATGCCTATTTAAACTAATGGAATTAATTTTTACTTAGTATAACTTATCTAATTCTGTTTAGTACTTAGGGATATTTCTGGATTGTTGGTCAAATTACGGATATTTTGATGGATGGTAGTTGGATCTTCATAGGGTGCAAGTCTTATAAAAAGAAGTTGGTTGTTAATGACATTGTATTAAATGTAGCATCTAGCGGTATTGCTTCTTTGTTGCTCCCAAACGGTCGAACTGGGCATTCTAGATTTGCAATTCCTTTAAATCTCGATGAAGACTCAACTTGCAATATTAAACAAGGCACTCCACTTGCAAGTCTTATGGTAAAGGCAAAACTTATAATATGGGATGAGGCGCCAATGGTTCACAGACGTTGCTTTGAAGCTCTAGATAGAACTTTGATGGATATAAAAAGATTTGATAATCCAGATAGTTTCAATCAACCTTTTGGTGGGAAAACAATTGTTATGGGTGGAGACTTCCGCCAAATTCTTCCTGTTATTCCTAAAGGCAGTAGGCAAGATGTTGTTATGGCTACCATCAGTTCTTCATATCTTTGGTCACATTGCAAGGTTTTGAAGCTAACACAAAATATGAGAATTAAAGCTGTTGGAAATGATGTTTCTGGTGTGGAGCTAAAACAATTTTCAGATTGGATTTTAGGCATCAGTGATGGCACAATTGGTGATGACAAAGATGGTTTTTCAACCATAAAAGTGCCAGATGACTTGCTTGTAAAAGCATCAGATGATATGATTAATTCAATTGTGGAGAGTACATATCCAGATTTACTTGAACACTTTGAGGAAATTGAATATCTTCAAGGAAGGGCTATTCTTGCACCAAATCTTGATGTAGTTGAGTCTATTAATGAGTATATGGTCTCTCGTAATCATTTGGAAGGAAGAACATATTTGAGTTCAGACACAATATGTAGATCAGAAAACAACCAAAGTGTGTTTGCAGATCTTCATTCAACTGAATTTCTAAACAGTATAAAGAGCTCAGGTCTACCCAATCATTAACTCACTATGTTGCTTCATAATATTGATCATACTGCTGGATTATGCAATGGAACTATAATATTGATCATACTGCTGGATCATACTGCTGAACCCTAAACCCTAAACCCCGAACCCCGAACCCGGAACCCCGAACCCCAAACCCTGAACCCCGAACCCTAAACCCAATAATAACCCTGTGAACGACAACAAGAGTGTTCTGCTACTCCGGTCGCCTCCGGTGAAAAGAGCAGCTGCCATATCAATAATAACCCCAAACCCCAAACCCGAAACCCTGAACCCTGAACCCTAAACCCAATAATAACCCTGTGAACGACAACAAGAGTGTTCTGCTACTCCGGCCGCCTCCGGTGAAAAAAGTAGCTGCCATATCAATAATAACCCCAAACCCTAAACCTTAAACCCTAAAAAAAAACCAAACCCTAATTGAATGAAGAGTAATTAGGACTCCAAAATTTCAACCGAGTTAATGATAACTTTAAGATTGTGATGGTAGAAATTTATGGTGCCTTTATAGAACTTGCAACAGTGTTTGTGTTGACGATAAAGTCAAATCTGATTCTTTCTTCTTACCCCCCTTATCCCTTTTTGCGAGTGGCACATCTTAAAATAGTCTGTTTTTGAGATTTGTTCAGCAACATATTGGCAAGAACCTCTCGTGGTGTTCCTCTATATTTGCTGACTCGCAAATTATATTTTTGTTTTCTTTTTCTTTTCTCTCTCAAATCAAAGAGGTTTGAAGATATATTGTTGATAATTTTGTATGTTGTGAATATGGCCCTCCACAACCTAAGCAAACCACAAGAATAATTATCGCACACAAACCAAGCACAAGAAATCAAAAGCACAGAAAAAAACACAAGAAATTGTTAACCCAGTTCACCAATTTGATTGGCTACGTCTGGGAGCACTACCAAGCCAGGATCTTGCACTATGATATGTAAATTTTGTGTTACAATAAGTCTAGGGGCGGAACACTACTTAAATATATATTAGGGGAACAAACCTAACCCTAGATGGACAAGGGAACCCGAAATTACGTCAAAAAAAACGGGCCCAGAATTTTTCCACTCGACACATGAGCGGTCGCCCAAGTGCCCATGGGCGGTCGCCCAAGCCAAAATTCCTCCGAGCCAAAACCTCTGTACACATGCGCAGTCGCCCTTGACCCCCTGCGCGGTCGCCCACAGCAAAGAACAACAAACGATGAACCTTCTGTGCAACTGGGCGGTCGCCCATCATCACCTGGGCGGTCGCCCATGACGACAGATCCTTCTGACGAATTTCTCCCCTTTTGCTTCGAAGTCTAACCCGGTTGGTCCTCTATCCCAACAATCTCCCACCTAGAGATCAACCACACATATAAGATCCGTATCCGTTCTTCAACTCATCCTTGGTGTCCTACTAGTGCTCACCTCGATCATGGTAGTGCCATTCTCCTCTTCTATTCTCCAAGCCCAATTGAAGCTTTGCACAGCTTCAATTTCTCAAGATTCACAACCTTTGTCAACATGTCAGCCGGATTCTCCGATCCCAATATCTTCTCTAGCCTTAAGATCTTCTCCTCCAATAGATGTCTGATGTAGTGAAACCTCAGTTCAATGTGCTTCGTCCTCAAATGAAATGCCGGATTTCTTGCCAAATGTATTGCACTCTGACTGTCGCTGTAGAGAACGTTACCACTTCGCGTCTTTCCAAGTTCACCCAAGAAGTTCTGCAACCATACCATCTCTTTACTCGCCTCTGTCACTGCCACATATTCTGCTTCTGCAGTTGACTGCGCCACGATCTTCTGCAATTTAGAAGCCCAGGAGATTGCTGTACCACCCAATGTGAACACATATGATGCAGTGTAGACGCAAGGGGACTTTCTGGACGTTGGCGCGCCAACGTCCAGAAAGTCCCCTTGCGTCTACACTGCATCAAGGGGACTTTCTGGACGTTGGCGCGCCAGCGCTGCTTGATGGAGCGGCGCGGCTGGGCACGGTTACTTAACCGCTATTTGGATTTTTAGTTTCAGTTTTTATTTTATTTATTTAATATTAAATGTAGTTTAATATTTAATTAGAGTTTTATTAATATTAGGATTTCTGGAATGATCTTTTATTTAGATGGTAGGATTCTCGTATTTTAGGAAGTTCTTGGTCAACAAGAAAATAAGGCTTATTTAAGTTTTTCATTGTAATAGTTTTAGGGCAGATTTTGGTATTGATTTTTATGAAAATAGTTTTGCTGTGAGCAACTATCATCTAGGGTTTAAATCCCGTCTTGTTTCAATTCCGTTCGGTCAATTCTCATATAACCCTCTGTTTGTATCATTTGGTATCAGCTTCCTGGTTGATTATCAATGGCCGAACGAGGACGAGGAAGTGGTGGTCGTGGTGATCGTGGTAGGGGCCGCAGATTAGAACCCCAAGAAAATGAATCCCATCGACATCGCAACCTGCGTAACATCGAGAAGGACGAATTGCGAAGACAGATTCAAGACCTCCAACTTCGCTTTGCGCGTTTTGAGGTTCAAGAACTCCATAGGTGCCTTGATGGTTTGGAGATTCAGCGAATCCAGCGTCGCCCTGCGCGTTTGGAGACTCCCACCGACGTGGGCTCGGATTCAGATCTGTGGTCTGATGATGAGAATATCTATCCCTTTGATTGGGATCAAGAATTTGGCGACGGGTATGGGGCAGATCCTTCTATGGATATCGATATGGAGATCGAGAGTCCAAAACTTGGAGGTAAGGCACATCCCGACGACATTTTTGACCCGTTCAATATTGTTACTGTAGAATCAAAGGTTCAAGACCTTGTCATTGATTGGTCGAAACCACCAATTTATGACGAGTGTAATTGCGAAAGATGTCAATTATTGACATCTCCTCCGGCTGATGTAACAATGGTCGACGTCAATTTTTTTTCAAGAGATGGGTTGATGTGTGCGTCTGCAGTTCTTGTAGCAGATGAGGCGCTAATTACCATGGATACCCCAGAAGAAGATAAGGCGACAGCAAAATATATTGAGAATATTACAATCCCTTCTGCATTGATTTCAAAGACTTTTGGTGGTAATCTAAAGAAAGCAATCAGTGACGGGGATATGGTCAATGTTAATCTTGACTGGCGAGAAGTTGTTCCACATCCAGATGATCGTGTGGAGCAAGAGGGAATAATTTTATATCCGGAAGAGATCATCTTACGTCAATTTGTGCTTAAAACAAAGATTTATTCAAAATATATTTTTGAGTGGGACGGCACTTTCCAATCATCGGATGAGAACTCGGGGACGAGTTCTTTTGAAGAGAGGGTGAATGATGTAGGACGGATATTTGACCTAGTCAAATATATTAATTATCTTTGTAATTTAATTAGTATTTTAGGATTTAATTTGTTTTAGTTTTTATTTTATTTCTTATTTTCGTCATTATTTTTAATAGGTTGATTAGAGATGGTTTTAGAGTAGATTTTGAGATGATTTACTAGTTTTTAAGTCTTATTAAGTTACCTTATAGGTTAGGCTTTATTTTAGGACGTTATTTCTTGTTTTCCAAGTTTTATGGGTGCTATAAAATAGCCCTAAAGTTGTAATCCGAATTTGGGACTTTGTTTTTGATTAATGAAAATATTTGCCGTTGAGCAAAAAAAAAAAAAAAAAAAAAAAAAAAAAAAACTGAAACTAAAAATCCAGCAGTTCCGTAATCGGCCCAGCGCGGCCGCTCCATCAAGCAGCGCTGGCGCGCCAACGTCCAGAAAGTCCCCTTGCGTCTACACTGCATCAACATAACCCGTAGTACTTCTCCTCTTATCAAGATCACTTGATGCCAAATCCGCATCAACATAACCCGCTAACACCACCTCCTTACTTGAGAAACACAGAGCCTTTCCAGCAGTACCCTTCAAGTAACGCAGGATCCATTTAACCGCTTCCCAATGTTGCTTTCCTGGATTGCCCATAAACCGGCTGACTACTCCCACCGCATGTGCAATGTCCGACCTTGTACACACCATTGCATACATGAGACTCCCCACTGCTGAAGCATATGGAGTTCTCTCCATCTTGTCACGCTCCTCCTTGCCCATAGGTGAGTCCTTCTCGGATAGCTTGAAGTGCAAACCCAATGGCGTCCCTGTTGGCTTCGCCTTTTCCATACAAAACCTTGCCAAGACTTTCTCAACGTATTCTGCTTGTGAAAGAACCAACTTGCCCGACTCCCTTTCCTGGTCAATCCGCATGCCCAAGATTTTTCTGGCCTCCCCCAAATTCTTCATCTCGAACCGTTCTGACAACTGAGCCTTCAATCTGTTTACCTCTCTACTGCTAGAGCCCGCTATTAGCATGTCGTCCACATATAACAGCAAGATAATGTACCCATTGTCCGTGTTCTTGAAGTAGCAACAATGATCCGCCTCACATCTGATAAAATCAATGTCGTGCATGAACCCATCAAACTTTCTGTACCACTGCCTAGGAGCTTGTTTAAGGCCATACAAGCTCTTAGTCAATCTGCAAACTAGCTCCTCGCTACCCTTAGACAAGTAACCCTCTGGGTTCACCATGTAAATTTCTTCCTCCAAGTCCCCATGAAGAAAGGCTGTCTTCACATCCATCTGTTCAAGCAACAAGTTGTCCGCTACTACTATCCCCAGAACCATTCTGATAGTGGTCATCTTCACAACTGGAGTGAATACCTCGGTGTAGTCAATACCGTACTTCTGCTGAAACCCTTTTACAACCAGTCTTGCCTTGTAACGTTTGCTACCGTCTGCTTCCTCCTTGATCCTGTAAACCCACTTGTTATGCAGTGCCTTCTTCCCCTTAGGTAGTTTAGTCAACTCCCAAGTTTTGTTGGCTTTCAATGAGTCCATCTCATCATCCATCGCAGCTTTCCACTTGTTATAAAGTGCACTACGAACAGCCTCCGCATAACACTCCGGTTCCCCATTATCTGTCAACAACAAATAATAATTGGATGGAGTATACCTGTCGGGCGATCCACGCAACTCGCTGGATCTACGCAGCCGGAATATCCGGCTTCGAGTACGTGGTTCATCTTCGGTGACCTCCCGACCATGGTCACCATGAACCGTTCTGCTCCCACCCGAGTTTGGAATATCCACCTCTACAATTTCCGGTTCGAACTAGTGTCATCGATGCCCCCTTTCGTCCTTGTACAATACTGTTCATTGAATACCACATCTCGACTACGAATAATTCTATGATTTTGGTCATCCCAAAACTTATACCCGAAGTCATCCCCGCCATACCCAATAAATGTACACTTAACAGATTTTGCATCTAATTTAGTTCTCTCAGCAGAATCAACATGAACATAAGAAACGCAGCCAAATATACGAAGAAAGGACAGATTTACCTGCTTGCCACTCCAAGCTTCCTCTGGAATTCCATTCCCCAATGGTACCGATGGTCCCCGATTGATCAAGAAAGTCGTCGTGTCAACTGCATATGCCCAAAACGTCTTCGGAAGTCCACACTTCAATCTCATACTTCTAGCCCGCTCATTCAATGTTCTGTTCATCCTCTCTTCTACCCCGTTGAGTTGTGGTGTACGCTTTGGAGTCTTCTCCATACGAATACCATTCGCAGCACAATATTCCCCAAACTCCCCAAGCTCATACTCCCCAGCATTGTCTGATCTCAAGCACTTAAGCTTAAGTCCCGTCTGATTCTCCACCAAGGCCCTCCACTTCTTGAACACCTCGAAAGCTTCATCTTTCCCCTTCAAGAAATAGACCCAAACCTTCCTTGTAGAATCATCAATAAAGGTCATGTAATATGACGCACCACCCAGAGACGTTACCGGAGATGGCCCCCACAAATTCGTGTGAACCAATTCTAACTTTGCTTCCCTCAAACCCCTACCTGTCCTCGAGAAATTGTTTCTCCCCTGTTTGCCAAACATACAATCTTCACAGATCCCCACGTTGACTGTCTTCAAACCCGGTAGTAGTCCCTTTGAACCAAGCACCTTCATCCCCGTCTCACTGATGTGACCCAATCGACAGTGCCACAAATCGCATCACCCTGGCCGCCGCCACCGCAATACTATCCTTGGTGTTGTTTGCCAAATACAATGTACCCTCCTTATTACCCCGAGCGATCTCACAATCCTCCTTGGTAATAACCCAGTTCCTGCAGCCGAATGTCACCTTGTAACCTTCTTCGTCCAACTGCCCAACTGAAAGTAGGTTCTTTTTCAAACCCGGAATGTGCCTGACCCCGTTCAGATGTAAGACCTTCCCATCCGATGCTCCTATTCTGACATCCCCCTCCCCCTTGATTTCCAAAGGCTCGCCATCCGCCAGATAGACCTTACCGAAATCACCGGAAGTGTAATTCTCCATCTCTTCCTTATGCCCGCAAGAGTGGAATGATGCCCCCGAATCCAGCACCCATGATTCTAGTGCACTGCTAACACTCAGAACCAGTACATCGTCACCTTCGACTGTCACATTCACCGAATTGCCCTTACGATTTGGACAATCCCTCTTGAAGTGTCGCAATTCCTTACAATGATAGCACTGAACAGACCCCTTTGCAACCTTTGGTTTGTCCTTGGTCTCACCAGCTTTGCCCTTACCACTCATCACGTTCTCCCTAGATTCGGTTCTCCCTTGTTTGCTAGTACCCGGCTTCCCTTTGCTAGTAGTAGCCAAAGCCGATCCCGAAGCACTCGATGTCCCCAACTTCTTCATGCGATTTTCTTCGGCCAAAAGAAAGTCTTTAACATCATCATACTTCAATTTCTTCTTACCTGCTGAAGCGTTGATTGTTGTCACCGTTCCGCTCCAACTTGCTGGTAAAGAAGCTAGCAGCAAGCATGCATGAACCTCACCATCGAACTTGATCTCCACCGCTGTCAATGAGTCTATAACATCCATAAACTCATCGATGTGCTTAGCCAAGGATCCTCCCTCTTGCATCTTGAGACTACCCATCTTGCGTATCAAATCAACCTTATTTGCAGCAGATGGAGTTTCAAATCTCTCAGTAAGATAATCCAATAGCTTCTTGGTGGTTGTCGCCTTCTTGGTAGTCTTTGCAATCCACTTTGACAAAGTAGATCTGACTCCCCCTAGGGCTTTCCGATCCATGAGTTCCCATTCTTCCTGATCTTCTTCTTTCGGTTTGACACCCTTCAGAGGCTTATAGAGGTCTTTGTTGTACAAAAGATCCTCAATCTGCATCCTCCAATATCCGTAGTCAGACCCATCGAATTTCTCAACCGCCTGTTTGTCCTTGCCCATTCTTGATTGCTTGGAACAACTCCCTTGATCTTGAAACCAAGTGCTCTGATACCAGTTTTTGTGAATATGGCCCTCCACTACCCAAGCAAACCACAAGAATAATTATCGCACACAAACCAAGCACAAGAAATCAAATGCACAGAAAAAAAACACAAGAAATTGTTAACCTAGTTCACCAATTTGATTGGCTACGTCTGGGGGCACTACCAAGCCAGGATCTTGCACTATGATATGTAAATTTTGTGTTACAATAAGTCTAGGGGCGGAACACTGCTTAAATATATATTAAGGGAACAAACCTAACCCTAGATGGACAAGGGAACCCGAAATTACGTCAAAAAAACGGGCCCAGAATTTTTCCACCTGACACATGGGCGGTCGCCCAAGTGCCCATGGGCGGTCGCCCAAGCCAAAATTCCTCCGAGCCAAAACCTCTGTACACATGCGCAGTCGCCCTTGACCCCCTGCGCGGCCGCCCACAGCAAAGAACAACAAACGATGAACCTTCTATGCAACTGGGCGGTCGCCCATCATCACCTGGGCGGTCGCCCATGACGACAGATCCTTCTGACGAATTTCTCCCCTTTTGCTTCGAAGTCTAATCCGGTTGGTCCTCTATCCCAACATTGTAACGGAACATAGTTATGCAGTTCTTACTGTTGCATTGATAGGGATCTGGATTGGCCAAATGATCAATGCATCTGCCCTCTCTTGATTGCTGATATGCATATACTAGCATCTAATGTGGTGTTGTGCTTATGGATATTGTTGGGCCCTACATTTTCAGTCAACATGTTTACAACTTACACTTAACAACTTGGTACTAACAACTTGAGTTGCTCTATTTACAACTTGGCCTTCTGCAGGTTGGGACGCATAACGTTTTTCCTATTTTATAGGGAACGTGCCAAAGACCAGTTCAACCACGTTTCTTCAGCAAACAAATCACTATCTCTTCATCAACGATCAAATGCGGATATATCTCCAAGGATCAACCCTAATTCCGAGTTTATAGGCCCATAATCCTCTTTTTGTTAATTAGTTTTATTTTTGAGGTATAAAAGGAGGAACCCACACTGTATTTTCACACACGTTCCTCACTAGCTTAAGCTCCCTTTTTCATACGCTCTTAGCATTGTAATCTCAAGAAAATTCTTAGTAAACTTTCGGTCAAGGCAGGAGCCATATCCTCCCGAGGTTTTATGCCGGAGAACAAGTTGTTCAAGGGCTTTCCCTAGTCAACAAACGTCTTGTGTCCATTTCTATTCAACTTGATAGTCATATTACCTAGATTCATATCACTTTAGTCACTTTTCCCATCATAAAAATATAATTGTTGAAATTTGACCAAAACAATTTGGCGCCGTCCGTGGGAAACTTTGATTATCTAAGTAGAAATGGTTAATCCATCTTCCAAAGCATGAGTCGGCCGCTTCCTCGTTTCCAATGCCCAAGGCAACCCTCCTCCAAGTGTAAGCCGTCAACTTGGAGATAATGTCCAACTTGGCGGACATGATGAAGAAAATAGGCGATCGGTTGGATGATCGGGGAGCGCATAAATACAATGATATTCAATGCCATTGATAGTCTGCGTAAAGGGAAGCAAGCGGAGACCCAAGTATCCACTCCGTTTTCACCTTTACTTCCCAGATCTTTGTTTGGTGCAGGTACAGGACCGAGCCATGTTGGAGATATCCCGATGTCCAACACCTTGCCGCGGAAAGCACGATTGTGACATCCATTCCAATTGAGCAACCAAGATTCGGCCTATCGCCTAGCCAATCCGCGCTATCATCTTGCTACACTTATGCTACACCCTCGGTGGGGCAAACAGGAGTTTCTTTAATACTTTTGATACCTTCGTACCTCGGGTTAATAATGCTCCTCTTTTGCAGAGCCAACTTGTTAAGGAAATGCAAACCATTAAGGAGTTGCTTGAAGCGTGCGGAGTCAACTTGCCGTATCACCAAGTTTCTCCAACTTGTTATAATGAGTCTCGTTTGTGCCGCATAGCCATGTGGAGATCCCGAAGAAATTCTCGATCCTCACATGAAGAAGTATGACGGAAGTACCGATCCAAACAGAGCACGTGTTGTCAGTACAAGAGTCAATGGATATCATAAGTATCCCTCCTATGTTTAAAGAAGCATGTTTTTTGCAGGGCTTTGGCTCAACCTTGTCGGGACCGGCCTTAAAATGGCTAATGTGGCTTCCTCTAAACTCTATTTCATCTTATGCTCAACTTGTCAATATGTTCATTAATCGGTTTTCATGCAACAGGCATTTGACAAGTTGACTAGTGATCTTTATAGAATTGTACAAATGTACCTAATGAAAGTCTCAAAGAGTATTTGCACAAAGTTCAATAAGGAGGCGGTGACTATACCCAACTTGGACGTGTCCACAAAGAATGGAGGCATTCCGCATAGGCTTGAAGAAGAGCTCATTGTTTCTACAACGAGTTGGTGATGACCCCTGCAAACAACTTGAAGAAATCGTAACCAGGGCCTTGCCTTACATCCGATTGGAGGAAGATAGCTTGGCAATGGGGAAATCAAGCCCAGGGAGGACTCCTACTCCTCTATTTGAACCCTCCGACGGACGATCGGACTCCCATCACACTAAGTCCAACGGGGGGCAAACCCCGTTAAAACCGAACCTTCTAGAATTCATGTTGTAGATGATGATCGTGAAGGTGATGATAATGATTATCCACAAATTTCGAATACGCTTTCTGTGGACATTGCAGAATCTTGTGCGCCCGGGAAATCTTGGAGATAAAGCAAGATGGCCCAAGAAGAATGACCAAATAACAACTTGGAAGGACAAGTCCAAGTGGTGCGCGTTTCATGAAGATTTTGGGCACACCACCGAGAACTGTTTCGCCTTGAGGAAGGAGATTGCTCATTTATTGTCCAAGGGTCTTCTCAAGGATTTGTTGGGCAAGAAGAGGGTCGGGAGTGAGTCCAAAGAACCCGGTTCGTAGGAGCAATCTAGGCCCGAGAAAGTTGCACCCCTCCGCCACCAAGGTAGTGAATGTTATCTCGAGGTGGGTCTCATATTTGCGGCACAACTTACTCGCCGCCAAGCGTCATGCCAAGAGCTCTAAGGAGGATCAATCGAATTGCCTATAAGGCGCCGCGACTTCACGAGATGGTCATATCATTTCTTTTGAAGATGAAGATAAAGACAACACGTTGGACCCTCATCATGATGGTCTAGTTGTTCGGTGCGGTGCTAATTGTGTGGTCAAGCGGATCCCGATCGATGGTGGCGCTCACCAACATCATATTTACTCATGCTCTTGAAGATATGGGTATTCCTTTGTCTGAAGTTGTGAAGAACTCATCCGCACTTGGTAGGGTTCGGTGGTGAGGTGAAACAGACGATCGGTGAGATCAAGTTGCCCATCTACCTAGAAGGTATGAATTCCATGGAAAGGTTTTGTGTGATTGAATGCTCTTCTTCATACAATGTCATATTGGGAAGGCCTTGGATCCACAACATGAAGGCCGTGCCATCGACTTACCATCAATGCGTCAAGTTTCCAACACCTCAGGGTGTTGCCAAGTTGAGGAAACCAAAGAAGTCTCTAAGGAATGTTACAAGATCAACATGAAAGCAAGCTCGACCCCTCGGCAAGCATAGCAATTAAAGAAAAGGCCCAGACATTCTTGAAGCGGTAGAGCACGATACAAAAAGCGTTCCTCGTTGATGCATCAAATCCCGAGGCCCAAGTGCAAGTTGGGATAGACCTACCGTCCAAATCGAAGAGGAGTTGATCGAGTTCCCGAAAAGCCGTAGATGTGTTTCGCTTGGAAACATGAGGACATGACGAGGATAAACAAGGATATTATTACTCACAAGTTGAACATCGATCCGACCATCCGTCCCGTCCGTCAAAAGAAGGAAGTTCGCCCGGGAGCGGAACCGCATCATAAAGGATGAAGTTGCGAGGCTTCTAAAGTCCAAGATGATCGTAGAAGTTCGCACCCAAGGTGGTTGGCTAACGTTGTAGTGGTGGGAGAAGAAGAATGGCAAGTGGCGAGTATGCGTGGACTTCACCGACTTGAACAAGGCCTCGCCCAAAGGATCCATTCCCTCTCCCTCATATTGATTCTCTAGCTTGATGAGGCAGTAGGTCACGACATCTTGACATTCATGGATGCATCTTCCGTATCAACAAATTCAAATGGAGCCTTCAGACCAAGAAGATACGGCATTCATGACTCCGTAAGGTATATACTGTTATATTTCTATGCCACTTTGGTCTTAAAAATGCAGGGGCAACCTATCAAAGGTTAGTGAACAAAATGTTCAAAGACCAACTTGGCAAGACGATGGAGGTCTACATAGACGACATGGTGGTCAAATCCAAACACATTGAGGATCATGTGGAGCACCTTGCTGAGGCATTCGACATCTTGAAGGCCTTCAACATGAAGCTCAATCCGGCGAAGTGCAACTTCGGTGTTAAAAGGTGCAAATTCTTGGGATATATGGTAACCAAGAGGGGAATCGAAGCAAGTCCCGAACAAATCAAAGCCATTCTCAACTTGGAATCCCCTAAAAACATCAAGGACGTACAAAGGTTAACAGGTAGAGTAGCTGCTTTGAATAGATTTATATCCAAATCATCTGATAAGTGCAGGTTATTATATGAAGTCTTGAGAAAAAACAAACTCTTTCAATGGATGCGACCAACATGAGGCGACTTTTAAACAACTTAAAGAATATTTGATGACGTCACCCCTACTTGCTAAACCCGAACATGGTGAGCATCTTTATTTATATTTAGTCAGATCCGAAAATGCTGTTAGTGCAGTATTGGTGAAGGAAATCCAAAGTGAGCAACATCCTGTTTACTACGTAAGTAAATCTTTGTTAGATGCTGAAACAAGGTATTCTCATCTTGAAAAATTGATATTAGCCTTAACTACTGCTGCTACCAAATTACGTCATTATTTTGAAACACATTCCATAACTGTTAGAACTAATTATCCTATAAGAAATGTGTTGAGAACGCCAGAGATGTCGGGCGGGTTGGCGAGTGGTCGATCAAGTTGAGCACGTATGACATTTCGTATGAGCCAAGAACAGCCATCAAATCGCAGCCCTAGCCGATTTCGTAGGCCGACTTCAGTCCAAGTTTGCAGCCAGAGGTAGAGCTGGAAGTGCAACAACTTGAAGGTAAAACTGTTCCTAGATTTTGGACATTGTATACCGATGGAGCTTCAAATTCCAAAGGGATTGGGTTGGGAATAGTCCTAAAGTCCCCTCAAGGTGATATCATACCCCAAGCTGTATCTTGTGAATTCAGTGCAACGAATAACGAAGCTGAGTATGAAGCCCTAATCATGGGTTTAACTACAACTCTAAGCTTGAATATTACACATTTAAATGTATTTGTTGACTCTCAACTGCTAGCTAACCATTTTAATGGCGCTTATATGGCGAAGCATTCCAAGATGACTCTGTACCTCCAACATGTTAAAGCCTTAGCTTCAAATTTCTATCATTCTCTTTGGAACAGTCCCCGTGAGAAGAAAATTCGAAGCGTACGCCTTGGCTAACTTGGGTTCAACTTGCAAATCAATGTCGCATTCCAGTATACCCATTATTTATGTTAAGTACCCGGCAATAGACCAAGTTGAGGAAATTCAAGTGGTTACACCATCTACTGGGGCACAAGATGTTAAACCTTCTTGGACCCAACCTGTAATTGAGTTTCTTCAACTTGGAACTATTCCACCCGATGTTAAGAATGTTAGATCTTTTAAGATTCGTATTTCGACTTTCGTTTTGATAGATAATGTGCTTTGTTTAAGAAGTCTTTTGCAGGACACTACTTGAGATGTGTCGATAACGATCAAGTTGAAGTGGTGCTTAAAGAAATCCATGAAGGAATATGTGGGAACCATTCCGGAGGAAAGGCACTAGCATCCAAGGCCCTCAAGACGGGATACTATTGGCCAACCATGCGTCGAGATGCCATGAGCTATGTACAGAAGTGTGACGCCTGCCAAAGACATAGCAACATCTTGCATCAACCTGCCGAACCTCTACATCCTATAGTCTCATCTTGGCCTTTCATGCAGTGGGGCATGGATATTGTAGGCAAGTTGCCCAAAGCTCCAGGAGGCAAAGTATTCATGTTGGCTCTAACCGATTATTTCTCGAAATGGATCGAGGCGTGCTTATGTACAAGTAAGGGATAAAGAGGTAATTTCATTTTTAAAGAAAAATATCATTAGCGGGTTTGGTGTACCATCGGAGATTGTATGTGACAACGGGTCACAGGTCATAAGTAAAAAGACCAGGGATTTTTGTGCTCGCTAGGGCATCAAGTTAATCATGTCCACACCTGTCCACCCTCAAGCCAACGGCCAAGCTGAATCAAGCAACAAGTTGATCATCAACAACTTGAAGAAGCGTCTAGACCGTAAGAAGGGAAAATGGGTTGAAGAATTACCACTTGTGCTATGGGGAGATAGAACTACTTCTAAAGGAGCAACAGGTAGGAATCCCTATTCTTTAGTATTCGGAGTCAAGCCGTGATTCCAGCTTGAAGCAACAGTCCCCACAAAGAAGGTATGGCTTATTGACTCAAGATGAAAATAACCTCTTGCTAACTCAAGATTTAGATACAATTGATGAGATCGGTGGATTTAGCCAAGATAAGGGATGGCAGCCTTATCGCCAGCCGAATTTCTAGGTCTTACAACAAGAATGTCGAGTTAGAAGGTTCCAGGTTGGTGATTTAGTTTTGAGAAAAGTATTTCAAAATACAAGAGAATTGAATGCAGGTAAGCCGGCTCCCAGTGGGAAGGCCCATATCTCATCGATGCCGAAGCCGGGCAAAGGTGCATACTGGTTGTCAACCCCGAGTGGAGACAGAATCCCTAGAAGTTGGAACGCTATCCACTTGAAACTTTATTTCACGTAAGTCCAGTTATTTATAACTAGACTCTTCAGGTACGGTTTAAATTTATGTCAAGTTCAATTACGCATTTCAATTTTTTCTACTCTTATTAAAACATTACTGACTTGAGCGTCGGAGGGGCGTTAGCTATGCTAACGCCCAAATTTCCTAACATAAATTTGTTTTGCGAGGTGCAACTTGAGCAAACGGAGTAGGCTCAACATGTTGACACGCCAGTACGGCTGATACTTGTTGAGACCTAAGCTGGAAAAGGTCAAGCATGTTGACACGCCAGTACGGTTGATACATGTTTGAACCTGAGGAAGAAAATTTCAACATGTTGACACGCCAGTACGGCTGATACATGTTGGAATTCTAGCTGGAGAGGGATAGGACTTGTTGACACGCCAGGACGGCTGATACTTGTTCTATCTCTTCAAACGATTTACCTCTAATCAAAGGTACTTATGGTTAAAAGATATTCATCTTTTCTTACGAATTAAGGTTTTGACACCTTCGCCTGGGCGCACGTTTTCACACTTATTCAAGTTGTGGACTATTGGTTGTAACATTTTCATGTTACCTACGGTTTATAACATTTACATGTTATCTAAAGAACAAACAAAGCATCTCTCAGAGACGTAAGTTACTTTGCTAAAAAACCATTTTTCAAAAGATTTTCGCAACCAAAGGACAAGTTGGATAAGCCAACAAGTCCCTAAAAACCTAAAAGCTTGGAGTACTAGACCAACCTAGTACCCCCAAATAAATTGTCTCGGCTCTTATGAGCCATTACAAACTAAAAACCTTGTTTTCGGGGACACTCCCCCATTTGTTGTACCAATAGAGGTACACAAATAAAGCAAAAATTGTTTTCATCCAAAATATCCAAAAACTTTAAAATGTTTTTCAAACTTTTTAGCTCGCCGCCGCCGGTGTTGCATCTTCCACTTGATCATTTGGAGTAGCCACTATGGTGCTTAGATCCTTGTTAGCATCATCAACTAGAGCTTCTAGGGCCGCGAATTCACTTCTTCGCATCCGCCGGCTCACCAATATGGTCCTCCAAAACTTTTCTCTCATCTTCCAAGTTCCAAGCTATGGCCTGTCCGTTTTCATATTCTTCAATCATTTGAATGCGGGTCTCCAACAAAGTCTTGGTGGCATTAAATTTGAAGTTCCCTCTCGCAACTTCAAGTTCTTTCATATGAGCCTTATTCTCAAGACGAATGGCTTCCACTTCTTCTTCCAAGCGTTCAAAATCCTTCCTCAAACCTTCCACCTCACCAAAGATGCTTGTTTGCCTCCCTCTTCAACTTCTCCACTTCCTTGGCACTTTTGGTAGCCTCCTTTTTGATTATGCAGCCTTCGTGACCAAGCCTCGCCGCTTTGATCTTCAATGCATCAATGTAGGCCACAATCGGGGTCATGAGTTCCTCGCACCAAAAAAGATGTTAATACTTTATCAAGCTCTTTGATAAAATTCAAAGATTCCTTCATCTTTACCTTCTCAACAACAAATTTCTAAATTTTTCTCCTAACTTCTCCATGTCCATATCACTGCTTGCATCCGTGGCCTCGCCTTCCACCAGCCTTTCTTTTCTTTGCATCCCCCTTCTTCTTGGATGCAGCCACATGAGAGCTAGCCACAATAGACACAGTGGGTAGGGGGTTTACCATCCTTCTTTGCCAAGCTTTTTGCTCGCCGCAAAGAAGAAGGTCGCCAGCTGTACGCTTCCTTGGAGCGAGTGGCCGCAAAATAGGATGAAGAGTTAGAACAGATTAAAGGGGTTAGAACAACTTGGAGATAGGAAAAGATTTAAAGTATTTGATTAACCTCGTAGACATTGGGATAGGCTCGTAAAAGGTTTCTTCAAGGTTTGCCTCTCGGGCTTCTTCGGGACCAACTTCCTTGTTAGAATCTCGCAACAAATTGAACCGGTAGTGCCTTAAAAGTTCTCACTAAGGGTTCCAAGTTATAGATCTCGCTCACTCTTTTCTCTCGTGTTGTCTTTAAAGGGAAAAAGCACATCCAATTTCGCAACTAGGCCAAAGAAAAATTTGGAAAAATAGTTAGTACATTGCCTGAAAATCATCATTAGAGTAAGAAAAATTGCCTACTACCTTGGGACCTCCATTTGAAGTTGGCACCCACATCCTTCACCAGGGTGCTCTTCTTTGCAAAAAGAATTTGTTCTTCCACCCTCTATCGGCGGGATCAACATTGTCGATTAAGAAAGGCGTCTTACCAACCCTAACCCTAAAACCATATCTCCCTAAACCAAAGCTCCTAAACTCATTCGTAAAAGCAAATTCCTCTAGACCAATTGCTAACTCGTTTCGCATTTAGCCTTACTAGGGTTTGAAGGCTTCTCCAACCTTGAGGCATGAGTTGGGCATAGTTAAGCTTGGTAGATACAAAGAACTCGGGTGATTAAAATTGGAAACGGGAATTTCGCATCAATAGTGAACGGATATTCAGTGGAAACATACCCATTCGGGGAAAACACTCGGAGTTAGGTTAGGGTGGGTAAAAAGTTCGCCAAAGCCATGGCGTGATTCCTCTTGATAATTTCTAAATTGGCGGGAGGAATGGTACACTTTTCTTTTTCAGGGTTCTTCAACATGTTTTGGGTGAGAAAACCCACGGGCAAACCCTCTCCACTCTCGATTAAAGTTACCACCTTTCTCTTCCCCATTTTTCAAGCTTAAAACAAAGATTCAAAGATGGAACCGAAAAGGAAACAAGAAACTCACCGGCAATTTCTACTTGATTCTCCTCTCCAAACCGTCTTCCCCGGTTCTCCTTCTTCTTCCCGTAATCTTTTGAAAGCTACGTTTTTGAAAAGGAGAGTTGGAACAGGAATCTTCTTATTTATGGAGGTTGAAAGTAGTTGAGACCTTTTAAAACAAATACACCTTTTTGCCTTGGGAAAAACCACTTAACCGTCCCGTCGCATCCTTTTAAAACCGTCATCCTTTTTCTTTCTAGTTTTGGCAAACCTTTTGAATTCTTTTTGTCTCTTTCTATTCTTCTTTTTTAAATTCAAAAAGTTTGGGGGCAATTGTTGGGCCCTACATTTTCAGTCAACATGTTTACAACTTACACTTAACAACTTGGTACTAACAACTTGAGTTGCTTCTATTTACAACTTGGCCTTCGCAGTTGGGACGCATAACGTTTTTCCTATTTTATAGGGAACGTGCCAAAGACCGCTTCAACCACGTTTCTTCAAAGCAAACAAATCACTATCTCTTCATCAACGATCAAATGCGGATATATCTCCAAGGATCAACCCTAATTCCGAGTTTATAGGCCCATAATCCTCTTTTTGTTAATTAGTTTTATTTTTGAGGTATAAAAGGGGGAACCCACACTGTATTTTCACACACGTTCCTCACTAGCTTAAGCTCCCTTTTTCATACGCTCTTAGCATTGTAATCTCAAGAAAATTCTTAGTAAACTTTCGGTCAAGGCAGGAGCCATATCCTCCCGGGGTTTTATGCCGGAGAACAAGTTGTTCAAGGGCTTTCCCTAGTCAACAAACGTCTTGTGTCCATTTCTATTCAACTTGATAGTCATTGTACCTAGATTCATATCACTTTAGTCACTTTTCCCATCATAAAAATATAATTGTTGAAATTTGACCAAAACAGATATGAAGTGAACTTAAATACTCTCTTCGTGCTATAATGATTTGTCAACATTTTTATTGATTCAACAAATAATTGATTGCTACGGATAGATGTACAAAAATGTATCTACGTCTGAGTCTTGGAGTTAGTTGAGTATGAAGTGAGAAATTATTTTGTTGTTTGTAGGGATGGCAACGGGGCGGGTTTGGGACGAGTTTAGCATATCCAAACCCGCCCCACCCCGATTAACCCAAAACCCGGACCGCCCCGCCCCGCCCCTCTTGCTCAATAATATTTAAAAAATCTCATAATTTCAATATGCAAAGCTATAATTTTTTTCATTTCTTTCTTTCACAATAAGTAAAAAAATTATGATATTATATAAAACTAAAATAATTACAATATATCATCAAATATAATACTCCCTCCGTCCCACTTCAAACGTCCTATTATCTTTTTGGTTGTTAGCACGAAGGTACTTTGAGCAATAATTTTAGATTAATTTAATTATCCTAATGAACATCTAAAAATTGCTATTGATTGTAAATATAATGGTATATTACTAACAAGTTTAAAATATTTCATTTAGATAACTAAGTTAACTTAATATTATTGCTTAAAGTATCTTCATGTTAACAACCAAAAAGATAGGACGTTTGAAGTGGGGCGGAGGTAGTATATGATTAATATTTAAATATTAAAACAAAATTAAAAAAAAACATAAATATTATGCGGGGCGGGTTCGAGGAAATCCCAAACCCGTCCCAAACCCGTCAAGTTTCAAAAAAGGCTTCCCAAACTCTTCCCATTAGGGGCGGATCAATGCGGGTTCGGGAAAATTGTCATCCCTAGTTGTGTGTTCTTGATTCCACTTAATGCTTTGCTACTTTCACTAGTGATGCTTTGCTGCTGTACAAACCTAATTTTAGGGTTTAATTAAATTAATTGTTTTATTCAAGTTGTTAATGTTTATCATATTGGGGTACTGGAAAGTTGAGATTAATATTTTGAAATGATAGAAATTATTGTTTAATGAATTTGATTTGTTAAGTTCTTATTTCTTTATTTTATAAAATAAAGTCTCAAAATATTGTTCACAATTGCGAACAATATGAGTTGAATGTATTATTTTATTTAAACAATTTTAAACTTATTCTTGGAACAATTGGGAACTTGTTCTTTTTGGGGTTTAGGTAGTATATACACTTGCATTAAAGTTAAATATGAGTCTCTTTTTAGATGTTCATTAGGATAATTAGATTAATTTAATTATCCTAATGAACATCTAAAAACATTCTTTTGAATCAAGTTAAATATGAATCTCTTTTTGGGGTTTAGGTAGTATATACACTTGCATTAAAGTTTTAGATGTTTTGTTATCCGGCTAATGTGACTCATAATTTTATTTTAGTGTTCATTCTCCATAATGGATGTTGCCAGTGTCATATTCTATGGACACAGGTATACAGTATAATAGTTCACAACCTCTAATGGATGCAACAGTTGTGGAGTATGGCGCATTTGACAATAACTCCAGGTATACTGTAATGTGCTGATAAAGAACCACCGCTTCTTAAAATCGTATTTTGTTGATGAAGAAAAAAAAAGAATCTTATATGAAAAATTTGATAAAACTTTAATAGAGTGGAAGTCAACTCTATTAAAGTTTCATCAAACTTTTCATACAGGATTTTCTTCTTTTCTTCATCAATAAAATACGATTTTAAGAAGCGGTGGTTCTTTATCAGCATGTTACGAGTAATGTACTGAGTGGAGTTACTGTCAAATGCGCCATACTCCACAACTGTATACCTCCGTCCATAGAATATTTGACACTGGCAACATTCATTATGGAGAATAAACACTGAAATAAAATTATGAGTCACATTAGCCGAACAACAAAACATCTAAAACTTCAATGCAAGTGTATATACTACCTTAGACCCAAAAAGAAACTCATATTTAACTTGATTCAAAACAATGTTTTTCTCATATTTGACTTGATCAAAAGACCCAAAATTTTGGCCACCCCCGACCAAAAAATCCCAAAATTTTGGCCACCCCCGGCCGAACCTGCTCAAATTTTCGGCCATGACCAACTGAACCAATCCCAAAATTTCGGCCACAACTGGCCGAACCATGCTCAATGAGATGTTAGTGCTTGATTTTGATATGATATGATATAAAATTGCTATGAGTTTGATTTTTTGATGTTTTCTTTGCAGTTAACCAAATTTTTTCAAGAAGAAAGCGTCCAACTGCTTTCGAAAGGACTTCAAAAGTTGCCGCACGTACTCAAGGTCAATCTTCACAGAACCAAGAGCCAGTTGAGGATTTAAATGTTGATCCTCGCTTGTCGGTCTACAATGAGCCTATGGAAACCTCACCTGAGCCTCGGATAGACCTTATTCCGGCTCAAAATGATAGAGACCCGGAAGATGAACGGGAATATGAGCCGAAAGATGAGGATGATGAGGATGATGAGGAGGGAGGTGGGGATGTAACGTCTTATCCCGGTAGCCAGAGGTACAAAACATTACTCCTTTCCTATGAAACCAATATTGCTAAATCAATTTGGGAGGGTAAAGATGATAGAATTTTAAAATGTATTAATCATATAGGAAAATTGAAAAAATGGGAATTGGAATTGAATAAAGTGTCAGAGCCGGTTCAAATGCTTATCATTAATTCTGGTCTCTTGTGCTTATTTAATGGAAGTGGAGCATATGACAACGTAGATAAAACGTTGGTCAACGCTTTTGTTGAGCGATGGCATCCGGAAACTAATAGTTTCCATATGTCATTTAGGGAGATGACCATCACTTTAGAGGATGTGTCTTGTCTTACACTGCTTCCGGTAGTAGGTGCACCCTTATTTGAGAGTCCCGCTTATGCTAGTCAGCCACCTCTTAATAAGGTTTGTGAGGTTTTGGGAGTGACCAAAAAAGTTGCTAAAGATGGAATTCCTGCCAAGGGGGCATTGGTCAATTTAGAATGGCTTAGATCGAAGTTCTCCCCTCAGTTGTACTCCTCAGACCCCCGAAAAGCTGTCTGTGCTGCTAAGACATATCTTTTATATTTATTGGGGTGCACAATCTTTTCTGATAAGACCGGGACATGTGTCAACGCTAGCTATCTAGATTTTTGTTGGGTTTTACGGGTCCATGCGTAGCGGAATCAAGCATTAAAAACATAAAACCCAAGAAGCCCTAGGATCCGTTCTATACAATTAATTTAAATTCCTATGAGATAGAATTAAACCAACCTCGAACGCTTTCCGTTCTTGAGCTATCGAACGATTTGATTATGTGATATCGAATCACAAACTTCGTTCTTCAACTTGCTTAAACTCTAGGCCTTGATCGATGAACGAGCGAAGACCCTCTTTTGGTATCCACACCTTTGAATGAATTCAAGAACAACTTCTTGATGATTGCTAGATCTAAAACCTTGAAGAATATTGAGAGTATTTTGTTGTGAATTTTGATTGAAAATTTCGGCTAGCTTCTAGGTCCGATGTAAACCCTTGTATTTATACTACAATAGTAAGAATACTTCTCCTAATCGTATTAGGAGAGACAGTTGTCAAAAACGCGTACAAAGCTGATATGTCGCGCGGTATATTAAGCCATTGGCTTAATATGTCGCGCGGTATATATAGCCGTATACGTAAACTCTCAACTATTCTTCCTCCGGTTTAACCAATTCATTCTAGTTGTGTGTGACCCAATAGGATTACATTATGTTGGCAATGAGTTCGATCATATCGAACCTCATAAGACATAAGCGGACTCTAGCAAGCCATTATGTCTACCCAAATAATGTAACGTAAGAGTTCACGTTTCCAATGGTGTACTTCCATTTATCCCTTTGTCTCACGATGTTATATTGAACACAATTCATGATCCTTGTCAACTTGTTATTGTTCAATGCTTTCTCGATTCTTGAGTATAATGATAATTTCAATCATATTGGGGTACGGCCATACACTTTCATCATTATCACTCATCGAGGGGCCCAAGCATAACATCTCTCTTCTGAGGGACAAATTCCTTCTTGACTTATCATCATTCCCATCATGAATCCGATCATGCCAATGATAGTCTTTATAGATATCGTGTTAAGATATCGTTTGACTAAAATCAAACATGACTTTCATCATATGTAAGGTTACGATAATCTTAGGTCTAGGAAATAAATGAAGTAACCGTATGAGATTTAAGTATGACATTTGACCATGACATAAATCTCATGCGGGTCATGTCCAAATACTTGTTCTCTAACAAGTACCCATAATTTCAATGTGCATCTCTTATGCATATAATCATCACATGATTATCCATTGACAATTATACTAATTTATTCTCTTAATAATTAGGGACGAGAGATTATTATAAACAAATATACAAAACATATAATAATCAAATAATAAACATCTCATATAATAATAAATAATGTCAACACATAAGTCTATCAATCATAGGCCTAGGGCATAACACCAACAGCCTCCCACTTGCACTAGGCCCAATCTACCATGTATCGAATACCCATGGACCTAACATGACCATCATGTTTAGCTTGCGGGAGAGCCTTAGTTAATGGGTCCGCCACGTTGTCATCGTTGTCTACTCTGCATATCTTAACGTCTTCCCTTTCACATATCTCACGGATAATGTGGAAACGTCGAAGTATGTGTTTGGATCTCTGGTGTGATCTTGGTTCCTTTGCTTGTGCAATGGCACCATTGTTATCACAAGAAGTTCAATAGGGTCTCGATGCTTGGAACGACTTCCAAATCACTAATGAACTTCTTGATCCAAACCGCTTCCTTAGCCGCATCGGATGCCGCTATGTACTCGCCTTCGGTTGTAGAATCAGCGACGGTACTTTGCTTGGAACTTTTCCAACTCACAGTTCCTCCATTAAGCGTAAACAAAAATCCAGATCGCGATTCGAAATCATCTTTGTCGGTTTGGAAGCTAGCATCCGTGTAGCCTTTTACTACAAGATCTTCTTACATTCCTCCAAAGACCAAGAATACATCCTTAGTTCTTCGTAAGTACTTAAGGATATTCTTGACCGCTATCCAATGTGGTTCGCCGGATCCGATTGGTACCTACTCGTCATGCTTAGAGCACACGAGATGTCGGGTCTAGTACATAACATAGCATACATGATAGACCCAATTGCCGAAGCATATGGAATACCATTCATTTTCTTTCGCTCATCATTAGTCTTAGGACTTTGATTCTTGCTAAGAGATATACCATGCAACATTGGCAAGTTTCCTCTTTTAGAATTTTCCATTTGGAATCTTCTAAGGACTTTGTCAATGTAAGTATTTTGACTTAAACCAATCATCCTCTTAGATCTATCTCTATAAATCTTGATACCAAGGATATATGCGGCTTCGCCCATATCTTTCATTGAAAAGCATTTTCCCAACCAAGACTTGACAGGTCTCTAGTGCGGAACGTCATTTCCAATGAGTAAGATATCGTCGACATACAACACTAAAAATAGTGCCACGCTCCCACTAATTTTCTTGTATACACAAGGTTCATCTTCGTTCTTGATAAAACCAAACTCCTTGATTGCTTCATCAAAACGTAGATTCCAACTCCTTGAAGCTTGCTTCAATCCATAAATGGATTTCTGCAATTTACACACCTTGTTAGAATTTTCTCGGGTGACAAAACCTTCAAAGTTGTATCATGTATACATCCTCAAGTAACTTCCCATTAAGGAAAGCTGTTTTGACATCCATTTGCCATATCTCATAGTCATAATATGCGGCTATGGCAAGTAAAATTCTAATAGACTTAAGCATAGCTACAGCGAAAAGGTTTCATCATAGTCAATGCCATGAGTCCGCCTATATCCCTTAGCTACTAGCCTAGCCTTATAGGTGTGCACCTTCCCATCCATGTCGGTCTTCTTCTTGAAAACCCATTTGCACCCTATGGTTTTTACACCTTCGGGTGGATCAATCAAGTTCCAAACTTGATTATCGCCCATGGATTGTAATTCGAGACTTCATGGCTTCTTGCCATTTTTCCGAATCCGGAGCGGACATCGCTTCTTGATAGCAAGTGGGTTCATCATTTTCGATTAACTCCACTTCATCACTTTCCGTAACGAGAAATCCATATCTCTCGGGTTCGGATCGTGACCTACCACTTCGGCGAGGAACTTGTGCATCTTGAACCGGTTCCACAATGGTTTGTGAACTTGGTTCAGTTTTCTACCATTGGTTCAATGTTGTTTTCGGGTTCTCGAACTTCTTCGAGATTTATTTTACTCCCACTGGTTCCTTTGCGAAGAAACTCTTTTTCTAAGAAAGTACCATTTCGAGCAACAAACACTTTGTTCTCGTTTCGGTTGTAGAAATAGTATTCTTTGGTTTCCTTAGGATATCCCACGAAAACACATTTATCAGATTTAGGTGCTAGCTTGTCGGAAGTTAACTTCTTGACATATGCATCGCAACCCCAAATCTTCATGAAAGACAAACTAGGTTTTCTTCCATGCCACATCTCATATGGGGTCTTTTGAACCGATTTGGTAGGAACTCGTTTATAGTGAAAGCAAGCAGCTTTCTAGTGCATGTCCCCAAAAGGATAAAGGAAGCTCAACTTGACTCATCATAGAACGAACCATGTCCAACAAAGTTCTATTCCTCCTTTCGACACACCATTCCATTGTGGTGTTCCAGGAGAGAGTTCTGAAATGATTCCACAACTCTTAAGATGATCAAGCCAAATTCTTGGCTCAAATATTCACCACCTCGATCGGATCGAAGTACCTTAATAGTTTTGCCAAGTTGATTTTGCACCTCATTTTGAAATATTCGAAATATCTCAAACGATTCACTTTTATGTTTCATTAGATAAACATATCCAAATCTACTATAATCATCAGTGAATGTTATGAAGTACCGAAATCCTCCCCTAGCATCGCTACTCATAGGCCCACATACATCGGTATGTATGAGTCCTAATAAGTCGCCCGCCCTTTCACCGGTTTTGGTAAATGGGTCCTTGGTCATCTTGCCAAGTAAACAAGACTCGCATGTCTCATATGATTCATAATCATGTGAGTCCAAAAATCCATCTTTGTGGAGTTTAGAGATGCGTTTCTCGTTTATGTGGCCAAGACGACAATGCCATAAGTAAGTGTGGTTTACATCATTGGGTTTAGATTTCTTGTTAATGTTATAGACATCATTATCACGATTTTCAATATCAAGAACATAAAGGCCATTGAATGAAACAAAGAATACAATAATGCATATCACTCTTGTGAATAGAAAATTTCTTATCACATATAAGAAAATTAAAACCTTCATTATCCAAACATGAAATCGAAATAATATTCCTACTTAAAGCCTGGAACATAATAACAATTGTTCAAAACAAGTATTAGTCCACTAGGTAAAGTAACTTCATAAGTTCCTACGGCTAATGCAAAGAACTCTTGCTCCATTCCCCACACGTAGGTCCACTTCACCTTCCTTAAGCATCCTTCTGTTCTTTAGACCCCGCACATTTAAACAAATGTGAGTTCCACATCCGGTATCCAATACCCAAGAACTAGAAGTAGATAGGAATATATCTATAACAAAGATACCCGAAGTTGAAGCAACTCCTTTGCTCTTCTTCAGTGCTTCCTTGTATTTTGTGCGGTTTCTCCTCCAATGTCCAATCTCATTGCAATGGAAGCGCATTGCGTCCTCTTGGGACTTAGGCTTAGCCTCTTTAGGCTTGGAAGCCTCTTTGGGCTTGGCAACCTTTGCCTTAGGATTAGCAACCTTTGCTTTTCCTTTACCCTTGAACCCTTTCCCCTTGTTAACCATTAGCACTTGATCGGTTTTCTTCTCGACAATATTGGTTTCCGCGTAGTCAACATTTGAACTAACTCGGAAGGTTTCTATTCATTCCACCCATGTTATAGTGCATTATGAAATGACTAAAACTTTTAGGTAATGAATTCAATATTATGTCGGTAGCCAACTCTTGGCTAATTGGAAAACCGAGCCTTTCAAGATGCTCAATGTGGCCCTTTAACTTGAGAGCATGGGGACCAACAGCTTGTCCTTCACTCATCTTGCATGAGGTCAAGGCCGCAACCGTGTTGTACCTTTCTTGCCTAGCTTGAACTTGGAACATTTCCATCGCCCGATTGTTTAAGTCGATCGTCCCCAAGTGCTCAAGATTCTTCGAAGACTCTTGCACATGGCGGAGAGCATAAGGCAACCAACATCTGTAGAGTCACGCTTGTGCTTCGCATATTGTTCCCTTATTGCCCTAGCAAGCATTGGCGCAGTTCGTGTGGAATAGGTTCGGTGAGAACGTGCTTTCTCCTCTTGTTTGAGAACAATTCTCAAACTACGGATCCAATCCATATAGTTTGTACCATTCTCTTCCAACTTTTCCTTCTCAAGGACGGATCGCAGTGAAAAGTGATTATTGTTTGATGCCATTTATTCTACAAAAGATATACATAAAATATGAACACATATAAGTAAACATATCATATGAGAAGTATAGTGCATTTAAATAAATGCTCCCACTAAATTATACACCTTCAAATGCAAATAAGCATAATATACATTTAATGGGCTAAGATCCAACTTTAATTCAATTTCAAGTTTGCTATGGCAAACCGCTCAAAATTAAATTAATTAGGTAGAAAACATCAATCATATCACATATATGACTCTTAGATCTTTTATGAGATCAATTCAAGACATCATATGTCTAGGCATATTTTAATCTCATCTTATGCCTTGGGTCCAAAACCATTTTGATAACCCAATTAAGTTCATTCACTTTAAAACGTATAGGAACCACCATTTCCTCATCTTGCTCGCATTCGAATAGAATCAAAGCACCTTGCTATGGCAAGCCCACCCAAAACTATCCGAATGGTCTCAAGTGTTTTTAATCATGAATTGGCATAAAGAACTTAAAAGTTAAATGAAGGTTCTTTAAAGGTAGATTATAAGCATGTCGTAAAGATAGTCAAAATCATGCACTGTAAGTTCCCAGGAAGATAGGTGAGCCACAAGGACTTCTTAAGTACCAACTCTTCCTTTGACAGAACTCGCCTAGACATGCATAATTAGAAATCAACTACGATTAGGCAACATAATCCCTACCTTTTATAAACAATCGCTTTCCTTTTAAATTTCGCGTATTTATGACTTGTTTCCATAAACAATCATAAGATCCAAAATTTACAATGTCTAAATCTAAACATATTAGGAAACTAAATATCATGTTTCAACTAAACATCTAATTTAAAAAAAAATTCTTAACATGTAAGAACAAATAAAACATGCATCGCAATAATTATTAAAATCATATTTTAATCAATTAATCATGCATATTAATGAATCAATCTAGCATGGACTTATAAACTCAATTTTATAACATCCAGATTTTCATATACATTGCAATAATTATTAAAATCACATTTTAATCAATTAATCATGTATATCAATGAATCAATCTATCGCGGACTTATAAACTCAATTTTATAACATCCAGATTTTCATATCAACATATCGATTGTAAACACAATCACGTAATAGCGTAAAAATTGAACAAACCGATTCTCGCCAGTTTTGGCTTATTATGTCGCGTGACAACATCGCCCGCAGGCTTGATATGTCGCGCGACCTAACAGCCGCTTAACCCGAACTCCACATGGCTCAATATGTCGCGCGACCAAAGTAGCCAGGTTACAGAATTTCCGTATTCGAACCAATACAGATTACATGTAATTAAATCACGTAAAACATCCTTTTTACAGATTTAATTCAAAGCATAATTCGAAACGATTTTCACATTGTTTCACATAAACAATTAAAAATTCTATCGCATACAAAACATGCAATAAGCATATAAACAATTTATATCTTAAATCTAGCATGTTAATTCAAACTTAACCATACGAACGGGGCTCTGATACCACTGTTGGGTTTTACGGGTCCATGCGCAACGGAATCAAGCATTAAAAACATAAAACCCAAGAAGCCCTAGGATCCGTTCTATACAATTAATTTAAATTCCTATGAGATAGAATTAAACCAACCTCGAACGCTTTCCGTTCTTGAGCTATCGAACGATTTGATTATGTGATATCGAATCACAAACTTTGTTCTTCAACTTGCTTAAACTCTAGGCCTTGATCGATGAACGAGCGAAGACCCTCTTTTGGTATCCACACCTTTGAATGAATTCAAGAACAACTTCTTGATGATTGCTAGATCTAAAACCTTGAAGAATATTGAGAGTATTTTGTTGTGAATTTTGATTGAAAATTTCGGCTAGCTTCTAGGTCTCGACGAACCCTTGTATTTATACTACAATAGTAAGAATACTTCTCCTAATTGTATTAGGAGAGACAGTCATGTCAAAAACGCGTACAGTTTGATATGTCGCGCGGTATATTAAGCCATTGGCTTAATATGTCGCGCGGTATATATAGCCGTATACGTAAACTCTCAACTATTCTTCCTCCGGTTTAACCAATTCATTCTAGTTGTGTGTGACCCAATAGGATTACATTATGTTGGCAATGAGTTCGATCATATCGAACCTCATAAGACATAAGCGGACTCTAGCAAGCCATTATGTCTACCCAAATAATGTAACGTAAGATTTCACGTTTCCAATGGTGTACTTCCATTTATCCCTTTGTCTCACGATGTTATATTGAACACAAGTCATGGTCCTTGTCAACTTGTTATTGTTCAATGCTTTCTCGATTCTTGAGTATAATGATAATTCCAATCATATTGGGGTACGGCCATACACTTTCATCATTATCACTCATCGAGGGGCCCAAGCATAATATCTCTCTTCTGAGGGACAAATTCCTTCTTGACTTATCATCCTTCCCATCATGAATCCGATCATGCCAATGATAGTCTTTATAGATATCGTGTTAAGATATCGTTTGACTAAAATCAAACATGACTTTCATCATATGTAAGGTTACGATAATCTTAGGTCTAGGAAATAAATGAAGTAACCGTATGAGATTTAAGTATGACATTTGACCATGACATAAATCTCATGCGGGTCATGTCCAGTCACTTGTTCTCTAACAAGTACCCATAATTTCAATGTGCATCTCTTATGCATATAATCATCACATGATTATCCATTGACAATTATACTAATTTATTCTCTTAATAATTAGGGACAGAGATTATTATAAACAAATATACAAAACATATAATAATCAAATAATAAACATCTCATATAATAATAAATAATGTCAACACATAAGTCTATCAATCATAGGCCTAGGGCATAACACCAACAATTTTTTGAGAGATGATGGGGCAATAGGGAATTATGCTTGGGGAGCCGGAGCGTTAGCTTTTCTGTACCGGCAACTAGGAAAAGGATCTAGGTTTAACTGCCATCAGATTTCCGGGCACTTAACCTTGTTGGAGGCTTGGGGTTATGATAGGTTTCCTGCGTTTAGGAACGGTTTCAACAACTTCTATCTACCCAATTTGCCGCTCACATTGAAGTGGCTACCACCTCGAGCTCAACCAGCGACAGTTGCCTCCGTGCAAGTGAAGAGGCAACATATTGACATTATTCAGGACACGGAAGTAAGTATTATTTTTTTAGTAATAATTTTCACATGTATTTTTGTTTTCTTAAATGAAACTATATTAATATTTTTTATGTTTTTATTGTAGGTGATTTGGATGCCGTATGAAGGTATCCGCGCTCAATTTCCTTTTCCTAGAGTCGCGCTATATCAAGGTGCCATAGTTGCCGGTAATGTGGTGGAACCACATCTTCCTGATCGGGTCTTGCGACAGTTTGGGTGCATGCAGACAATACCAAACCCTCCACTTGGTCTTGGGATGGCGAGAGGAGATAAGAAGTCTCTAGTAGGGTGGATCATGTTTGCCCAGTCATTTTTTGACTGGAAGTCGAATTGCGTCGATAAACGCAAGTTACCGGGATGTAGAGTGCCTCAACATGCTGCAGATGATTATCTGCAATGGTGCTCTGCATATTCACACCCTATTGTGCACCACCCCATTACTGAGCGGTCTCACGCTGTCAGGAGGACAACTGAAGTTGTTGCCCCTAATCCGTGGGATATGATTATGAATGTCCGGAACGTCATGATGCCTATTGCTGAGAGATGGACAGATGGAGATCGCTCATTTAGTTTAGAGGAGGCTATGGACGTCATCTTTAGAGCATTGGCAGAAACTCAAACCCCAGCACGGACATCAACTTCTCAGGGTGGTAGAAGACGACAATAGATTTGTAGTTTTGGTTTTTTTTAAATAATTATTTTTGATTTTGTATTTGATGTTTGAAAATGTGGTAATGATTGTATGAACAATTATTTTTGGTTTTATATTTGATGTTTGAAATAATTGATTTATGAATTTATGATTTGTATATATATGGAGTAATTGGTTGGTGTATGTATGAGGTGAGTGTTTATATGGGTTAATGGTTTTATGTGTATGGGGGGGTGATTGGTTGGTGTATGAATTTGTATATGTGTGTATGGTTGATGGTTGCAGCAAAGACGAGTCGGGGACGTGCCCTGGTTAGTGAAGAATATAGCAAGTACATGTCGAAAAACTGGAAAAAATTCGGCCAGTACTGACCGAACCAGTCAAGAAGTTCGGCCAGTACTGACCGAAAATCCCATGACTGTTCGGCCAGTACTGACCGAGACCTATAATAAGAGTGTTTTTTTGTTGGAAACGTTCACAAAAAACATTGTTACGTGTTCTAAGCATTGACTGAAATTTTTAAATTTTTTTTGCCATAGTTACAAAGGTTCGGTCAGTACTGACCGAATTTGTTTTAGTTTTTCAGCAGGTACTGGCCGAAATATTTGACAAAATTCAGCCACTACCGGCCGAACCATTCCAAAAAAATAAAAAATTCCATTTTTTTCTGTTTATTAAGACGGAATGTAACAATGTTTTTCTCGTAATTAAAAAAGTTAATTTAATTTAAAGTTAGTTAAATTTAGTTAAATTTAGTTAATTTAATTTAGTTAATTTAATTTAAACTTAGTTAAATTTAGTTAATAAAAAATGGAATGTAATAATAAATGAAAATTATTTAAAGATATGTAAAACCACAAATCATAATATTTAACATAAATAAAATTATTTAATATCAATTACATAAGTTGATATTTCGGGTACTTGTTGTAACGATCCTAACCCTAGGCACCTATTTTAGTATCATATTATATACCTTGTATATTAATTGTTGACCTTATGTGCTTTTAAAATTATTGATTAGAATTATGTGTTCATTTTATATCCTTGATTTCTTATATTAGGATGAAATGATTGAGAAATAAAATAATGTTCTTGGAAGAGATATAATAATGGAAATGGATAAATAAATAATATGTGGATAGTTATTCTTCTTTGAGTAGGGGAAATATAAAAATAGAAAAAGGAAAGTAAGAAAGGAGGGTATTTGGGGAGGGGCCATATTCCCTAATTTACTCTCCTCCCTCTTCCTAGTCAAAGGTTCCCATGCTTTTCCATACTTCTCCCCATACCTCCTTATCCTTCTTACTCTCCATAATTATTCTTCATCATCCTCCTTCTTCTTCCTCAACCTTTTCTCCATGGAAGCTTCTCTTCAACCTCATTCTTCTCAAAATCATAACTAAGTCAATTCTTCTCCATTTGAAGATTTAATTGTACTTTCGTGTTCGGGATGAAGAGGGGAGCACATTGAGCTAAGAAGATCTTTAATCCACTTCATAATTGTTAGGTAAGTTATTATGACTTCTTTCTAAATATTGCACATTTTATGTGTTAATGAATGTTTTATGAAAATAAAAAGTATATTGTATTTTTAATATGGTTATTTGAGTAAAATGATTATTCAAGATTTAATTGATTGTAGTTATGATATGGGGGTTTAAGTTGAAGGAATGAGGGTAGTGTAAGATATTAATGACATTAATGGAGTTAGTGTATGTGATTATATACATCTTACTTTGATTTGGGAAGGATTAAGAGTTCATTTAATTTGGGTAGAAAGAAGTGGAAAAAGGACTTAGTATACTTTTAATGATGTGAGTATTGATCTTCTCTTCTAATTAATGTTCATGAATTATTTGGTGTTGTTATTATTATTAAAATGGTTATTAGATGCTTTGGAAACCTTCTTGTAGTTAAGAAAGTGGTTTATGTTATAGAATGATGTGGTTGTTTAAGGAAGATGATCAATAGGGTAAGAAAATGGATTAAGTTAGATTAAGGAGGTTAAACTTGAAATGTGGAAGTGAAGTGGGTGGAGAATCAAGTGGTAAATGATCCAGGGTTATATTAATTGTGGATTTAATGATTTAAAATGAGGTTTGTAAAGTTAGAAAATCCTTTTGGTATTTTTAAGAAAGATTATTAAAAGGGAAAAGAAAATATGTGAAAAGGAGTTAGAATTTTCGAAGTGCAGAAAATCCCCTTGGGCGGTCGCCCATAGGCCCTCGAGCGGCCGCCCAACCCACCGTAAGGTATAACCCTTTAGACCCTCTTGGCGGTCGCCCATAGTGACTTGGGCGGTCGCCCATGTCACCGAAGTTCACCGCTTTCCTTTCTTGCTGAATTTTAACCACAACCACTAAGTATGATTCCTAACCCTTTCAAAGTAGTGAAATCTAATCTACTTCAGATATGAATTAATCCTTCTTAACCTAAGTTAAAGTAGAATACATTGGCTAGGCCATGATGTCTTAATTGATCAAAATGGAATTGTGGGAAGTAGGTCTTGCACCTTTATCAATATTATTCAAGGTTGAGTAGTAACTTTGTAAGAATGGTTTACGGTTTAGGTTGGCCTTACTTGCTCCCATACCTTGGTGATTAGTTGAACAGTGTAGAGACTATAATCACACTAGTGTGTTGGTTAGTAATGTATATGTGTTACCCAATATATTGTATCCCGATTGTGGATTATTTGGTATATGGTTGTATTGTATCCCGATTGTGGATTATTTGGTATATGGTTGTATTGTATTCCGAATGTGGATTATTTGGTATTGTTATGTTGTATCCCAGTTGTGGATTATCTGGCATATTGATTATATTGCATCCCGGTGTGGATTATGTGGTTATGTGGATACCTTATTTGAACTCATATTCGTTAATGGTAGTATGCATAGTGTATTAAATGAACTGTTGCACTATGGTATGGATTAGCATGAGTATATTTTACCATGTTGTTATATTATTATCCCTTTTTGTGGATTTATTTCAAGTATCTATTATGTGCTTGAACGTGTTGATATTCGGGGGTATAATGGAATTCAATCAATTATTGATTTGTTCTATAAGTGATTGAAGGTTCATTATACTGTGACCGTTCCTCTCGTGGCCACGCGAGTGGGTGTGCTAACGACCGTATTGACCCAAAAGCTTTACGCATCGTTGCGATTGGTGATTAGGGGGAATGCTTCGTATTAAGCCTAAAGCTTTACAAAGAGCGATATTATTGTTGGATACTCTGATATAGGTATCTTTTCTTATATGGATCTCTGGAGTATGAGTCCTATAAGAGGTGAATGTGCTGGAGGCAGTTCACCAAAGAGAGGAGTTTCACTCCCACGTTGTACGACTTATTGTTCAGACGGGAAAGGTAAAATGAGGTAACGTAAGGTGTTTACCGCTTTCATAATGTGTTATGTGCTACCATGCTATGTGTTGCACCTTGTTTGGCATATTGCTGCATTCATAATAGCTTATTGAGATTTATTCTCACCCCTTCCCTTTTACTGCTTTAGATTGTGCTGAGACAGGTGACCTGAACCAGTGAGGCCGGGAAAGAGTTTGGACTCTTGCTTTTGGGACTTGTCTGGATAGGTATATGAGTGGGTTGTCGGGAGTCATATTTAAGTATTATTCTTTTATAAGTTGTAAGGAAAACTCTTTTGCTAAACAATGTTAATTAGGGTTTTTAATGTAATTAATCAAGTATGGTTATTAAAGTGTTTGTTTAAATTCCTCCAAGTGGAGATATCATTATTTGATTTTTGTTTATGGAAAATTGAGAATTGGTTTCCTTGTAAAGGCAAATAAAAGTTTTAAAAATCTAAGATGGGTTTTCTTAGTTTGAGCTTCTCAAGCTCGGGACACGCGTTAGGTCCCGGGTTGGGGTGCTCACACTTGTATTAATCGATCTTGATAAGAATCTAGCCATCGGGTTGCACATTCAGCTCGGCAATCATACCATTTGTATGGTATTGGTGGCAATGGACATCCTTCCTTCAACTTGGCATGAATGTAATGATTGTCGTTGACATAGCATATACAAATCAATTTTGGGTTATGTGGCATTGATTTTCGTAGAGGAAGGAAGGTCAAAGACAAGGTGTTACTCAAAGTCACCAACGCAACGTTGAATGCATTTGCAACAGCGTAACCCATTTCTGTAGCGTCAAACCAATTTGCTTCTCCGCATGGTCCATCAAACCAGTGGATAGCAGAAAGGACTTTATCCACCCTATCCTCGGCCATGAATAACTCAGCATACAACTCTTGATTTCCAAAAACCTCCTGATATAACACTTTCCGAACCCATCGCCACTCATTTGAATCACGGCCAAGTAACTCCGCAATACACCGGAAGCCACAATTCACATCACCCCGCACATCAACTGTTTTCTCAATATAATCATGTATAAAAACCGGTAAATGATTAAGATATTTGATTGCATGTTGACTTTTTCGACGAACGGGCTATAAGATAAATTCAAAAAAAGAAAAAATTAAACATAAATAAAATTATTTCATGATATAAAAGTTTAACTAAATAATATAAATATTTTTGAGGTTATCTGTAACTTGGCTTTTGCAGATAACATCGGAGACCCTTGATTTGCATCGGTGTTGAATAACACTTGGTCGGGTATGGCCTCCACGTACTTAAATGCGCTAGGATTCCGCTTCGTGGATTTGAGGAACTTAGCATTCTTTGCTTTAGGACGACCCTTATTATTTGTTTTAACTGCAGGTTCATTGGCCATTGTTGTTGCAGGATGACAAATCTCGATCAATCTCCGAACAATCAAATTCTTTCCGGTTCGTGGAGCTGCCTCAAATCTTAAATCAAGAGTATTGCGAATCTCATTGTACCGATTTCGAATCTCTTCTTCAATATCATCATCGTAACTCATGAGCGGTAGGGTATCTAGCTTACGCCAAAATGCATGAACTTTATCAAGTGGGATGGGCGAGTTGAATTGCATGAATTGTGCAAGCTCATGTGGACAAGGGAGTCCATATGCCGATCTCACCGCACACCCACACAACAATGGATCTCGGCTACCATCATATAGAGAATCCAGTGAGTTGAAAATCAAATCCAATGCATTTATAGACACCATGCCTCTAACCTCACTCCATAGCGATGACTTGAATTTGTGTTGAACCACAGTCCTGCTTTTCTCAAATGAGGCAATGATTGCAATATGGGGGCATTCGATGAGTTTATGAATTTGTTTCCAACATGTCTCAAATGCTCCCTGGCTCAATCCAAGTTGTTTCTTCAATAAGGCATGTTGACTCTCCACCCTAACATAGGTTACACAATTTATTAGCATATAATTAACAAAACATCAAAACATATGACAGAAACATAAAGTTCCCCCGATATACCTGTTTGTAGTCAAGTTGTCAAAGTGCAATACATGGTTTGTCCAACACGAGACAAATCTTTCTTTGTAAGGCACAATCCACTGGTTCAGGACATAAGTGACCGTATCAGGATATTGACTGAAATCTTCTGATAATTGCCGTAAATAGTCATCAAACGATGCCTCTGTATCAGCTTTGACCATTACATTCCAATGAAGAATGAACGCCTCCCAAATCTCTTGCATATCAAACATTTTCTTGCATTTTGCTAGAATATTCCTGTTGATATGCCATCGACAGAGCAAATGAGTTGTCGTTGGGAAATTCTCACGAATTGCATTCATCAAGGCAAGCTCCCTATCGGTCACGATAACATTAGGAAGACATGATTGATCCATCAAAGATTTCAACACTTCGCATGCCCACGTGTAGTTTCCTTCTTTCTCAGCCCTAGGCATACAACAGCAATTAAGAAGGTCATTTTGGTTGAAGTCACGCCCACAATCTCAAGCAAAGGTAAGTTGTACCTATTTGTCTTGTAAGTGCAATCCATGAACAAGACGTATGGAAATGCCTTCATCAATTCAATGCTTTTCGGATGAGCAAAGAATATCTCCTTAATGACATTTGTATTCTCGCATTGCTGATATTCGAAGTGATAAGCATGATCGGTCAATTTAAACATGAGCTGTAGGATTTGAGAACGACCCGCACGCTCAGTTGCCCTGTTCTTCACTCGCGCATTATAAATAGTCCTTATTATGGACTTGTTTTCCGGAAATTTCTCTCTTAATCCATGTAAAATAACCTTCAGCCGACTATTTGCATGTGACAATTCTATCACGTACTCCTCCTCTGATTTCAGTAATCTACCGGCATAAGAGTGACCCAACATGGATTCGCAAATCGGATGATTGTGAAAGCCACAAACCACTTTTAATTGCCATTCACCATCAACCGTGACTTGTCTGGCGTTCAACTGAAACTTACAACCGCATTTTTTTGTTCCGCTCTCTCTATTTTTCTTTTTTTCCCCAATAGTTCAAGGTTGACAGATTCTTGAGAGGACAGAGAGATTGGTTTTTCCTTGTATGTCCCCCAGCGATCACAAATAAGCGTCATTCGAGGAGCGGAATTACGGCTCCCGTTATCCGATCGACCGACTACGATGACAAACCCATGCTCTTCCCCCTTTTTACGCACCCATTCAAACATTATTTTTCGGTCTCGAAAAAATAAGGGCATTGTGAATTCTGGGGTGTAGTCTCGCAAAACGCTTTCAAAATCAACCGTGACATAGCTGTTGTCACACAGGGAATACTGCAACAATTCAATAAAACAATAAGGGAGGTGTAAGCAGAAAAACAAAGGTTCGGCCAGTGGTGGCCGAATTTTCTTCGATGGTTCGGCTGGGTGTGGCCGAAATATTTCAAAAATTCGGCCGTTCTATCGATCGAAAACGGCCAGTATTCGGCAAATCAGAGCCGAAAAATTTTAAATTTTCGGCCGGGTGTGGCCGAACCATAGCTGAATTTCGGCCGAGCGTGGCCGAACCTGAACAGATTTTCGGTCACTACTGGCCGAATTTGAGCTACGAAACAGAAATGACATTTTTAAGAAATTTAAATGGTTAGAAAACTTACATTAACATTCGATGGTAGAGCATTCATGATGAGCCTGCTGAATCTCTTGTCTTGGAACAAATGTGTATGAATTTATTTTTTTTGGGAGATAAATGATGGTGAGAGGAAGAGGAAGAAAAGGGAGATAATTTTTTTTGGAGTAAAAAAATATAGAAGAAGTGATTAGGTAAAAAGGTGAAAATTGATGAGGGAGAAAGGAGAAGGTGGTGAAAATTGATGAGGAAGGAAGGGGAAGGTGATGAAAATGGTATACGTGTTTACTCAACAATTTTACGGGTTTACTTAACATTAGTGAATGAGATAATAGATTTAAAAATAATTTTGTCATTTCACTCTATGACATTTTTAAAGATTCCATTTTACGGGGTTACTCAACAATTTTACAATTTTACGGGTTTATATAACAATTCTGTTTAGTAATGTAATGTGGGTGTTAATTGGCTCAGCCTTCTTACAAAGGGCGAGAGAGAAAACCCGCTCGAAAACACTCAAAACGGAACTCCCCTTCTAAAACCCTCCTCAGAAACCCTAATCCTAGCCTCGCCGGCCGGATAATCCATCAAATCGGCAACAATGTCGATGTCCAAGAGCTCCAAAATGCTCCAGTACATCAACTACCGGATGCGCGTCACCATCCAAGACGGCCGTCAACTAGTCGGCAAATTCATGGCCTTCGACCGTCACATGAATCTCGTCATCGGCGACTGTGAAGAGTTCCGCAAGCTCCCTCCCGCCAAGTCCGCAAACAAATCTGAAGAACGCGAGGACCGCCGCACGCTCGGCCTCGTCCTCCTTAGGGGCGAAGAAGTCATCTCCATGACCGTCGAGGGCCCACCCCCTCCCGACGAGAACCGTGCCAGAGCTGCTGGTGCTGGTGCTCTTGCTGGTCCCGGATCCGGCCGTGCTGCGGGTCGTGGTGTTCCTACTGCTCCTCTTATTCAAGCTCAGCCTGGTCTTTCTGGCCCAGTTCGTGGCGTTGGTGGACCTGCTCCTGGTATGATGCAGCCTTTGTCACGCCCAATGATGTCTGCTCCACCTATGAATTATCCTCAAGCTCCGGTTATTCGACCCGGTCAATTGCCGCCTCCGGGAGGGTTTCAAGGGCCTCCTCCACAGATGCCTCGGGGGCCACCACAAATGCCGCCTCAGTTCGCTTCTCGGCCACCTGGTGCATACCCTGTGCCTCCACCTGGACAGTATGGTCAGAGGCCAATGGGTGGTCCGCCCCCCATGATGAGAGGTCCACCCCCTCCTGGTGGTGCTCCAAGACCTGGGATGGCTCCACCTCCTCGGATGCCACCTCCTCCTGGCAGTGGGATGCCTATGTATGGGGCTCCTCGCCCTGGAATGCCACCTCCGCCTAATTCTCAGCAACCGCAGCCACCACAACAGTGATTGGTATGCAGTCTAAAACCTTAAATTTCTATCTGGTCGAACTTGCATAATTATATGTTCAAATTTTCCAGACACTTTGTGATTTGAGTTATCTTTATAGTTCAGTAAAATTGCTATATGGAGTGATTCAGACCCCCCCTGCATACCAGGAATATTAGAGACATCTGTCTACACAGAGGTCTACAAACTATTATATTAAGAAGAGTTGCAATGAGAATTAGATCTAATCAAACGAAAATAATGGATATAGTTATATAGAGATTAAAGTAGGTGGAGGCAATGGCGTTTTATTGTCCGACTTTCTCGGTCAGTGGTAACAGATAGGCACATGATGATTGGTGCTTGGAGGGGTTTACACTAAGACGACCCCTATCTTCGTTTTTGTTTGTGATTGTTGTTAATATAAGGTTGTTTACTACAAGTGAGGAGGTGGGTATTGATGAGGATAAAAGGATTTTCCATCTACACTTTGCATACACCACTATTTTATCTTCGGAAGAAGTTAGGGCCTATAAACCTTAAAAGATGTTCGTACTTTTCTTCATATTCCTCGGATTTTCGAGTTCATTTGGGGTCGTTAGAACAGTTTGGCCTAGAGACGGATATATGCCCCATCTCCAAACCTAAACCATCAAAAGGGATAGGACGTTTGGATCAGTAGTTCAGTGACACATATAAGTCTTCGGAAGTTTAGTGATTGGTGCCATCCTTCATTTCCTCCTTGTTCGTGGTTTAGGTTTGGAGGTGGGGATTATATCCGCTTTTGGGAAGATTTGTCTGGGTTGCCTTGTCCAATTTTTAGCTTTCTTTAGCTTAGGGAACTCCAATTTCATATTTTTGGTTTAGAGATGTGGGATTTTCCTGTAGTTTTCACTTCGTCAGTCATCTGAATGATTGCAAGGCAGATGAGATGTCAATTCTTTGTATATTTGGCTTTCTTCGGGTGTTGATTCTCAAGTTGAGTGGTGTTGGTCTTCTTGTGTTGATCCATACATTTTTACGTGGAGCCTTGTGTCCTCCTTTTCATAGCTAGCCCTTTATTTCGAGATCTTGGCCTCTTAGGTTCCTATAAAGATACAAGTTCGTTTGCTATCTTGATTTTTCTTTTGATGCGCCGAAACTTCTCAAAATCTCGTGATCACTCGATGAAGCTCGCTTTTATGACATAATCTTTTCAGGATGGTTTGAAGGCCTGTTTTTAGTTAGCTACAAGTTGCTTGCTCCTTATTTTTTTCTTTTGCTTTTGGTAGAGGAGTTTGGTGCAACATATTGTTAGGGTGGGGTCGTTGCTATTTTTTGGTGTATGTAGATGTAATATTATTCCAAGATATTCAGAGGGGATGTTATGCCATTCTCACATGTATGGGAGAGAGGTTTTTATTTTTTTGCCTATCTACAATTGTTTGGAGGGGAGCATTCAATGAGGTTCCACTTTGGAGATTTGATGTGATTGGCATTTTTTTAATCTAGTTACAATTAGTTTTCTAATTTTCCTTTTCTGTGTTTGATGTTTATGTTGATGGACTTCTCTTCCATCTTGCTTATACTTTCTACTATAAATATAGTTGGTTTTTTTTTGCTCCATAAAAATTAAAAAAAGATCATAGAAGAGCACTTGTAAAATCTGTTCGTGTCAATTGTTATAGTTTTATAGGTGGTCTATAAAAGAAAAAATCTAGATATTTAACTCTAGTAGAATAATAATGATTTCACTTGGTCCATGAAGTATGGTTGCCTTTGCAAGTTTGTCAAAAACTTGCACTTTAAAGGCACTCTTTTACTTATTCTAGTCTAATGTATATCATTGTTCCTAGTGGGCGTTAATCTTTCGATAGAAGTTGTTATCATGCTGATTTTATACTTGTGCTTGATTGGGAGCGACTTTTTTAGAGAATAGTGTTAGATTTATGAAATTCTCAAAAAAAAAAAAAAAACTCACTTTTGTCCCTCTTGAAAATGTGGGATTTGACCAAACATGAAAAATTAAGGAAAGTTCAAAGGGTGAATTGCAATTTGATAACCTGAGTTTTACACATAGTTGCAATACCTCATCAGAGTTTTAAAACGTGCCAATCCGATTACTAAGTTTGTCATTTTGTTGCATTATGGTGTAAAAACTAACAAATCGTTAATTTTTTGACGGATGGAACACATGTGCTTTGCACATGACTTTTGAAGGGGTAGTTTTGTCATTTAACAAGGAATTGATGAAAAAAAACTATATTTATTTATTTAAAAAAAATTATAATGTTTTTTGGTTTCAAAAAAAAATATTTTTTATTTTTAGTAAATAATTTTATTAATGTTTTTTCAAACCCAGATATAGATATAGGTTCAATCAATTTTGCCTTCCTCTTCATGAATAACCACACTCTTCAACGCCCATTTCTCCTTCGAACCCAATCGAGACCCGATGCCAGAAGCGGGTTCTTAAACGGATCTGCAAATGCGACCTGATTATCCCTTCCAAAATTTTTGATTATCGATTTGATTTTGGCATGACTGCAGGTTGCCTGGGGAGATCCTTCCCAAAACCCTTGATTTTTTTTATGTTTGTTGACATTGAGGCTCTGGTGGTTCTAGTGTTTGATCCTGTTGATGGATGGAAAGGATAGGGTGTAACATTAATTGGAAGGATGGGGAGGTGCAAATATTTTCGACAGTTCAGGTTGGTCCTATTGGGGTTGGAGATAGTTTCTTGGGTGGCTTAGTTGCTGGGTTCGAATAGAAATGGGTTTAATTATAAGTAATTTAAAGAAATATTGCAATAACTTTTTAATGATAATTAGGGCCAAATTAGAAGAATAGAGACAAAAATGTAAAATGGAGAAGAAAAATGTAAAAAAGAGGTACCAGGAATCGAACCTTGGCGGCTGAGTTGTAGTAACTTACAGTTGGCTCATCAACCACCGGGACAAACAGAGCACATTTGCTATAAAATGTGGTCCTAATTATTAGTATAAATTTTGAGGCCACTGAGCGTGGCCTCACTTATGGCCTCACTTATGGCCTCGCTTGCCTTAAGGCCGAGCCCAGTTTTATGTTGCTTGTATTTTGCGGTGTCGGGTGGCTATGGCGTTAGGTGGTGGCTATGGTGGCAGTGAGTGGGGATGGTAGGTATTGTGGGGGTGGTGAGTATAGTGGTTGTATTAGAACATAAAACTACCCCTTTATTTTATGTTCATAAGAAATTTATAAAAAAGTATCAAATGTTTTTGTATAAAAATATAAAATTATTGTTTTAGAAAAAACATTAATAAAATTCATTACTAAGAATAATATGATCAAAAGAAAAATTATGAGAAAATTGCAATTTAGTAACCTGTCTTTTGCTCAGTTTTGCGCAAGTCCTCATGAAATGACATAACTAACCCTTTAAAATTCATGTGCAAGGTACATGCGTTTCATTCTGTCAAAAATTAACGATTTGTTAGTTTTTACACCAAATTGCAACAAAATGACAAACTTAGGAATCAGATTGGCACATTTCAAAACATAGGTAGGGTGTTGCAACTGTGGTTAAAACTCAGGTTACCAAATTGCAATTTGCCCAAGTTTAAAACAAGTAGGGAACTTTTGATTCAAGTTAGGTAGGGAATGAGTAGTATAGTGAATTGGTTGAGAAAATGATGGTCCAAAAAGGAAACTTTTTGTTACAGTGGGACAAACCATAGAGGAATACCGACCTCTTCAAGTGAGACAAAGGTAGTAATTATCATGCATTAAATTGTATTTTATTAGATGAATGTACAACACCTTAATACATACTCCATCAATCCCAAATTAAAATTTCATTATGGTGCTTTACTTGTTTTTTCCCATCATTTTGATAGAGCCAAAAAGAACGATTATTTTAGGCTTTGGAATATGATGGAATAAAGCAAAATGGTTCACTAAACTGTCTGCGCTTCTTTGTTATGAAGCAACAGACAATCCATGCAATTTTTGACGCAATTTTCATCATTGGTCATCCGGAAACAACTTTTCAGTGCTTTAATACAGCGCAAGACTGCGTATATCCGACCCCCCTTACCCCACCATTGGTGGGAGCCTTTGCGGCACCGGGGTAATGTTGTTGTTGGTGGTGCTTTACTTGTTTGTACTTTAATTTTACCATTATAAAATTGCATCAAAACTATTTTAATTTTTTGAAACAACACTTACTATATAACAAACCAAAAAAAGATCATATTACTTATTTGGGACGAAGATAGTAATATAAAACATCATAATCCAATTAAATCTTTATTTTTCTCACTTTGTCAACATTTTTGTATAAAGGAAGTGAGAAAAACACATTTCTTTCTTAGGCACCCATCATCCACGGTTCCAAGTCACCACTAATGCCCTCTTTGAATACGTCTCTTTCTACCCCACAATAAACACAGGGCCGGTCATGTGATAAATGGGGCCCTAGGCTAAGTAGTCGGTTGGAGCCCTTATTTTTTTAGATGGGCGATAGATGGGCGATGACGTTCTAAAATCTCTATTATCTTCCCCTTATTTTTGCCACATTGTTCTTTTTGTTAGAGACCTTTCTTTATATTTTTTCTTAAATTTTAGCATTTTTTTCTTCAAGGTCTCTCTTTTCATCATTTCCTAGCTTTTAGATTTTGTTAATAAAATGATTGAGATTCTTGACTAGTGAAGATTGATAATTAGGTTGGATTAACATCTTTGATTTGAGATAATTCGGAGTAATTTAAAGAAATATTGTAATAAAATTATAATGATAATCACAAAGTATTCAAATAATTATAAGGATAATATTAAGATGATAATTGAAGATAGAGAAAATTGTAAATAATTTAATATTCTAGAAGAGTACTAAATTTTTTGACCAATATAGCTGATTATATGGATCATTTAGTATTCTAGAAGAGTACTAAAAAAAGAATGCAAGCAAGCTGTGAATAAAGGCAAGAAAAGCTGATACCAAGAATCGAACATGGCCAATTCACTTTTTGGCTGCCTCCTAAACCACTTGGCCAATTTAGTACATATGTAAATTTTTGGGGCCCTAATATAAGTAGTAATTTTGGTGGCCCTAGGCAATGGATTCACTTGCCTTGCACTAGGGCCGGGCCTGAATAAACATCTCTCTCCTGCCTTTTGTTCCAACCCTAAAATCCCTCTATTTGCGTTTTCTGCTCTCTCCAACAAAAGACTGACTACCAGAGGCACATGATGATATATGGCAGCGTTTGGATCGGAGATAACAACGATAAAAGCTTGATACAAGGTGCTCGATGCTGAAGTTTTGTTGGGGGTGGTTGGTTAGTAGATGTCTTGAAAATAGTTTGAAAAGGATGAATTGTTGTTTGCATTTAACCCTTTTCGTAAATGAAGCAAAATGGTATACTTGATCAAACATTAACCAAGTGCGTAGATCGGTTGGTAAGGAATTGTTCAAGTCTAACCCGAAGTATCAATTGTGATTTATGAAATGCAGTTGCGTAATAATTTGTTGCTCTTGTGGTTCTAGCGGGTTCGGAATCGGATTAGTCGGCACTCAATAGAGTTACCAGAAACTGGCGTTTCATACAAAAAGAAAAAGGAAAAAGAGACTAATAAGGAAATGAAAATACACAGTGGAGCAGAGAGGAAGGGCAATGCTAGGGGCACAAAATATGGTCACAAAATGATGTGGCGATATTTTATTGGTTGCTGCATCAATTGTGGACCCGCCACACTCTAATTAAATCACCAATGAAATCATGACAAATCATTTTATGTCCAACTTTTTTGTGCCCATAGCATTATCCAAGAGGAATGGGTGTTAGAAAGGTTAAAATCAAACCAAATTGTTCATTGTCTGAATGGGCGGCGTTGGGTGGAGTAGGATGAGGGCGAGAAGGGAAAGAAGAGACAAACCTCTATATTTATCCTAATAGAAATTGTATATAATTTCTTAGCATTTCGTCAAGTTTCAACTGTTAAGTGTAGTCGCATACCAACCATGTGATGCGGGCCAAAGGTAATTTTTCTTTTGGCTTCCGAGGACTCCGCATATGGATCAATGATGAGATTTTTTTTATTTTATTTGAAAAGTCGCGTACTTAAGAATAAAATATCCATCTTCACAAGTTCTTATTAAAATATCTTAAAGAAATATTATTTGAATATATTTCTTCAAAAAATCCACTACTTCGGAAAATACTACTCTCACCGTCCCACTTGAAGAGGTGGGGTTTGAGCTCCTTGTAATCTCCAATTGTGGTAATATTCTTTTCTACTAGCACTGAGTAGATTTGTATGCCAAGTGTAATACAGACTCTGCACAAATACAAGAATATCCTGGTATCGGATTTAATTAACTTTTTCTTCAAATACATATTTATTTGAGTAAGACTACATGGGTCATGGACTTGTGTTCAAGAAATATCCCTCAATTCTCTGGATTTCAAAAAGCAATGACAAGTGTTCACCTTTTAGTGATTGTGCAAATGAATACTCCGTAGGAGCTATTCATGGTGCTTGTGGTGTTGCTTCTTGGTTGTTTATGGTGGATAATGCTAACACCGAATATATCCATTCGATGTGCTATTAAGATCATTTATATTTTATCGATGATGCTTGGATCTGTTTTCTCCCTAGTTGCTATTTTGGGGCTTGATTTTTGTATTTGTTATTTTTTTCCAGTTGTCTGATCACATTTAAGCCTTTCGTCTCTGCTATACGCCATAGTCAGTGGTTGGTCATGTTTGGAAAATTTTCTCAAACTGTCACTATTGGAGAAAGTATGTCCCTAAATATCTTTCTTGAAAAAGTACGTACAAAATGTGCCCTTTTTTTCAATTCGCCATTTCTAGTAGCGATTTAGGGTTTGGGCCCTTTTAAATATGCAACTAGCAACAGCGAATTTAATATTTAGGGAAGCAGAATGAAATAAGACACGGGCAAAGAGTCTGGGATGAAAATAGAAGACGTCATTGCTAATAGCAAATTTAATGTGCCCAAATCTTGTTTTTTCCATATAATAAAGGAAATTTTTAATTAGGAGAAAAAATATTAGGAGTTGACGACAAGATGTCTTCTCAAGATCCAAGTAAAAAAGAAAGAAAGAAGAAAATAACGATGTAAATTAGCCCACTGCATAATCCTATCTAATGCATAGCAGCTCTCCAATCCCTACACAATCCAATAATCCCCTAAAAGCTCCCAAAGCCGATGCCCGCAAGCTAGGAACACAATCCTCTCCCTAAGTAGCAAAAAATAATGATCTATTTTTAAAAATCTTGGCATTCGGTTTTGTCCATATACCCCACAATGTCGCAAAAACCCAACACTGCCATATCTTCTTTCCAAATCCCCAGAAACAAATTCAAAGGAAACCATTCATCGTAGAAGGGACAATCCAGCTCTCCCCCAACAAATGCCTGGGGACAAAGCCTTTTAAGGGCATCAGCGTCGTTGCAGACCATTAGTGTTCAGACGATTAAGCACTAAAGACCATGCAAATCTTTCAACTTCGAATTATTAGCAATAGCGAATTTAACGAAAGGCACATTTCGGTACATATTGTTGTAACTAATATATTTGGGGACATAATTTTTCCAATAATGACAGTTTGAGAAAATTTGTCATATTTGTGTCTTGTCATTACCGCGGTGATATAGACCCTTCGCTTCTCTTTCCTGTCTGTTCATCATCATGTTCCATGATATGGAAAAGACCAGCCTCAGGCTCTCATGGAGTTTTTCAGTTTCGTGATTACTTTGCATGGCCTGAATTTTCTGTTTTCTGTTTTCTGTCATTCCTTTTTCTTTTTGCATTCTACTGTTCACACATTCAATTATCAGGAGAGAAAAAAGAGGGCAGTCCTTGATGGTTTCTTTGAGAAGATTGATTCTCTCATGAGCTTACAAGATAGGAAGACCAAGGAATTCACCTTAATAAAAGAGTTGAAGGAATTTGTTGATTTCTTCTTTGACCTCTTAGTTTTTTGATTGCTTAGAGCCCAGATTTCTCTCGTTATTGTTGCCTAATAGAATTGGTATATCTTAATGGAGATACATGTAGTGCCTTGTGTCTTTAGAAGTTCGATTGAGGTCTATTAGTATAGCATTATGGAACAAATACCTGACAAGTATAAATAAGCTTTTCAACATGTCAATTAGTGTTGCAATATGGAGTTAGAATTGCAATGATAGCATCCAATAGTTTCATATCCCGTTTGTCGTTGTCCCAAAATATGAGTGCTCTATAGACTTTACATGTGATTAGTATTTGACTTTGTGCATTTCCTTTAATGGCCTGGAGTCATCCTTGAGTGGTGTCGAGTCAATCTTAATCATTTTATTTTTTGTTTCACAGCTAAAATCAGTGCTAGTCATCTGTTGAAATCTTTTCTTCATGAGACAGCGCAGCATTTTGTATGCACCCCATCATTGTTTAAATTATCTGAAGTGCATGCCTACAATCCATAACAATCCTTGTTTGGATTTCAGTTCCTTCTTTTTTTGTGGTTTGTTAAATGATTGAATGAAAAAGTAGCAGATGGTGTGTGAGAGAGAGAGAGAGAGAGCAAACCCCAAACCACATAAATACCACATAGGCGAACAAGGCCATATTATCTCAGAAGGAAAAGATACTCCTGTCCCTAATTGTTCCTAAGCGAATGTCAATTTCTTAATTTTTTTGCCCCTCAATGAATTTCACCCAGAAAATAGTTATATTTCATTGTGAACTTCCAAAACTAAAAGTTTAGAAAGTGAATGGTAAGGATATTTACTCATCTTTGTTTCTAAATGTCCTAAACAACAACCTTTTTTCAGAATGTCCCTCTAATTAAAAACGGGCATTCATTTAGGGACGGAAAAGGGAGTACAAATTATTGACCGAAGTTGTTAATATTGTGCTCGTAGGTTGCATAAGATGCAGATAATCGTTGAGCATGATATGCAGTCAGTAGTTTTCGTTATATTTTGCTTTGTTTGTTTGTTCCTTTTTTTTTTTTGAGTAATGTCTCTAATATATTTGTTTATGGCAGGCTGTTTCGGGGCTTGGTGATGTGAAGACATTCAGCTGGAACTCCACACCTCTAGTCTGCTTACGACATCTTAGCTTGAATTCACTAATGGTTTGTATTTGCGATAAGTCACGCCTTTTGTTAGTTTTTCAATGTTTACTTCTGATGTTGAATTTTTAGCACAATATGACTTATCAATGGCAGAAGAATTATCCGAAGGTGAACTTAATTGCAGATACAGTATGAGCATATACAAGGTTTTGGTAGTTATTGCTATATCTATTTTTGTTATATGGATGGAACCCCTTTGTTGTGCAGCTAGAGAAGCTGAAGCCTGCCGTTTTGTCTGACAAGGGTGCCAGTCTCGTGGCCATCATGATCGAGAAAAAATTATAGCCCCGATTCTCCTAGATGCAATATTTTTTCTAATTTGATCAATGTCTTCTTCTTCCCCCTTTTCCTATTCTTACTTGAAAGTGCATTTAACTTTCTGATAATAGTACTCCATTTGTCTTTAAAATGATCTTTTCACTTTTTTAATAATTACTATGAATGAAATTTGAACAATTATTTTAGGTTGATTTATTATCGCCAAAATCTTACAAAAAACGCGTTTTTTTTTAAGCTTAGAAAAAACGTGTTTTGTTTTCCCTGCTAGTGCCAATGTTAGTGTAACAAAATGCCAGTGTAAAAAAGTGGCAGTGTTAGTGTAACAAAGTGTCAGTGTAAAAAAGTGTCAGTGCATGTATATTAAGTACCAGTGTAAAAAGAGTTTATGTTAGTGTAACAAAGTGTCAGTGTAAAAAAAGTGTCATTGCATGTATATTAAGTGCCAGTGTAAAAAAGTGCCAGTGTTAGTGTTAATAAGTGTCAGTGTAAAAAAGTATCAGTGTTAATTAGTGTCAGTGTAAAAATGGTTTTTCCTAAGCTTAGAAAAAAAATGCGTTTTTTGTAAGACCAACTCTTTATTATCCTAATGAAAATATAAAATTTGTTATTGATGGCATTGTTGATGTGTATCAATTACATACTTTTAGATTTAAATTAGTATAATCAAATCAACATACAATTGTTGTTCAAAGTTCATATTCATGGTAACTGTGAAAAAAGTAAAAAGATCATGAGATGGAGGGAGTAGATAAATTTGCGAAATCAACTATTGAATGTTCAAAGATCATATTTGTGGTAACGATGAAAAAAGTAAAAATGGTAACGATGAAAAAAGTAAAAAGATCATGAGACGGACGGAGGGAGTAGATAAATTTGCGAACAGGAGCGGATCCAGCCCTATTTGAGGTGGACTCCACCCTATTTGACGTGGGCTCCGGCCCACTTCAGAATTTTGATTTTATTTTTTTTACCCAAGTCATCGATTATACGTAACTTTTTTATATATATATGAAGTTATTTTTTGCTGTTTTATTTTTTACAATATTTTTTAAATATCAAACCCACACAATTTCAAAATTTCGAATTCGCATCCGTTTGCGAAATCAACTACTGGATAGTACGGGAGCAATGTGTCATGTGGGAGGTCAGATTTGTCCTTGTGATTGATTTGTTTAAGATGGTGGTGAACCCACAAAATCGACACGAAGTAATAATTTGGGATCCTTTTCCCATACAACGATTGATTGGTCCCACCCAATAAGGAACACCAAAAAGACTGCGACACGTTCTTAATTTACACAAGGCCACGTAACATAAAATATTTGTTAAGAAAATTCACAAGACAAAACAAAAGGCTATTTTTTTTTTCTTGCCAAGTTCCCCGTGACAAACAACTCGTGACATGCTAAGACAATGTTTGTAATGTCATGTTACACCATTTTCAACAATTGAGGCATGACACTTCTTATTTCTGGTCGAAAGTTAATCGAAAATCGTAACTTCATCTATAAAATTATATCTATAATAATGGGGACAACATAGTCTGATAGTACAGAAATCAATCAAATTGATCGTTAATCTAATTTTTAATTACAAAATTGACCTTTCAAGGGTCATTTTTGTCCAAATTTCTGGTTGAAAGTTAATCGCCGAAAATTCTAACTTCATCTAGAAAATTATATCGATAATAATGGGAACATCATAGTTTGATGGCACTGAAATCAAATTGATCGTTAATCTAATTTTAATTACAAAATTGACCTCTCACAAGGGTCTACTTAGCTTCTCTTATTATGTCGTCCGATACACCAAACTACCGTATAATCGAACTTTTCTAATCCAATTATTTTGAGACCGTTGTGGACCTTAATTTCCTTCCTCTTCTTAAGGATTTTCTTGTTTTATTTGTAAATTACACACACAAAATTAGTTTTATTTTCAAAGATGGCAATAATTGGCATAATAAATGGTCACATCACATGAGGGATTATGAATGTAGCTTTTTCCAATGATAAATGTTTAGGCCACACACACAACACACACCTACATATATGAAAGAATTGAACCCGTGAATGGTTTAATTCTATTGTCATGGACCCACTTGCTAGCTACAAGACAACTTTTCCAACTTCCATTTCATGGCCACATACCTAAAAAGTTGCTAAAATACAATCTAGTGTCACGAGAGACCCTTTGTATTGTATGATCCACTTTAATTTCTGCATTTCACTAGATAATTAGTAGTTCTAACTAAGTTTTCACTTTGAGCCACTATCATCTTATCATCTTAAGTAGTTGGGCAAACTGCTCCTTTACTCACATAAATTTTTACTTTTTTTTTTCAATGTGCTCACTTATATAATTTTTGGTCCAATGTACTCACCCAAGTACGTAATTTTTCAATGCTCTCACTCCCTTTACGAAATCGTTAGTTTTTTAACTGATTTAGGTCATGTGCAGTTATGTTACTAACCCCAATTAAAAACTTAACGAACTTTGGAAGAAGATTTCTATGGTTTTCAAACGTTTCAAATTTTCTCATATCTCATTCAGAAACAAAAAAAATAAACCCTCCTCTTCTTCTACCTTTCTTCTCGGCCCCACCCCCATTACATGCCCCCCCCCCTTACACCCTCCCTCACCGCCGCACTGTCCTTCGTCCCTCACCCTCACCCTCCTCCTCCTTCTCTCTTTATTATCTCTTCTATCACTGCCACCAACTACCAGCAATAACCAACACCAAATCAACTACAAATCAAGAATTCATAGAAATTAGTTACTTAATCAACTAAACCAAACCGAAATTATAACCAGTCACTCCTAATCATAGCATTCAAAATCAAGAACCCATGAAAGTCAAATTCAAAATTAAGAGTCTACTTCGACATAGTCGTCCTAGATCTGAGCTATTAAGGATGAGAAAGATGATACAGCTTCAGGAGGTGAGGCGCCAGCCTCAAGCTCCCCCAGGCGCCCGCCTCAGCTCACACAAAACCTGGCCGCACCTCACGCTCCCGGGCGCCGGCCTCGGCGCCTCCAGCGCCCGCCTCATCTTCTCCGGGTCTCGGGCCGGCCATCGCCCTTCCAAAGGCGCCCGGCACTCGCAAGCTTGCGGTCGCCTCACTTGTCGCCCAACTGCTAGGCTGTTTCCTAAGAGGATTTGGTTTCTATATTATGTGATATATATTGAGTAGTTGTTTCCTAATCTACTTCTCCTTCTTGTATTTGGTACATATTCTAGTATACATAGATTAGGAAACTATATTTTCCTTTGTATAGATCGAATTTCACAATCCTTGTATTAGAATAGGACTCTCCCTATTGTAACTATATATTGGCATGCTTGTGAATAAACAAATCACGTTTTTTCATATCTTACATGGTATCAAAGCATTAAGATTCAAAACTCAAAAACCCTAAAAATTCTCTCAATTTTCGGCAACCCCTCCCCACCCTTGCAATGGCCGTAGCTTCCTCCACCATTCCAAATGTTGCGCAACCCGACCAACCCCTCTTCTTGGTCAATCTATCTTATTGCCGTACCCTCACCCCCTAACCTATCTCACATGGGCATCCCAAATAACCTCTATCCTCTTTAGCCTCGACCTCCTAAAGTTTGCGATGGCACCCACCCAAAACCCGAGGATAACATCACCACCACCACCCCAGCCATCGCTGAAACAGACGATGAACCGGCCACCACTACCTCTGTCCCCAATCCGGCAGCCATAACCTGGTCTCGCCAAGATCGCCTTATCCTTGGGGCCCTCATAGGAACCTTAGATCCCGCCATTGCTCCCCTAGTTCACCAAGCCAAAACCTCCCACGAAGCTTGGACCATCCTCAAAACCACCTATGCCAACCCCTCCCGCGGCCACATCCTTCAAATAAAAGACAACCTTGCAAACCTTACCAAAAACCAGCTATCCATCTCCGACTACATGAATGCTGTCAAATCCTACACCGACAAGCTAGCCATCCTTGGCAAACCCATGGATTCCGAGGACATAATCTACACCATCCTAAAAGGTTTGGACTATGAAACCTTCAAACCCGTCATTGATTCCACCCGAGCTCGAGACAACCCTATCTCCTTTGAAGCCCTACACGAAAAACTTATCCAACATGAACTCACCCTAAAACAATCCACCCTACCACCCCCTCCCCACCACCGCCTTCACCGCCCAAACTCGTCCATCGCCCAACCGTAGATACCACCGCACCACCAATCCCTCCCCATCCTCTAGCTCAAACACCTCACCCCTCCCCTTTAAAGGAAAGTGTCAATATTACCGTAACATTAGTCATGTCATCTCTCAATGTCGCCAATTCAAGCGTGACCACCCCACCGTAACCTTCCCCGCTCTTCCTCACCAAAACTGAAATCCAAACCCTAACCCCCAACCCACACCACATCCTATCACAACCCCCTCCCCTTCCTTCTTGGCTCATCGACAGTGGTGCAACCAATCACTTCACCAACGATCTTTCCAACCTTGCCTTACACACACCCTACAATGGCAGTGACGACGTCATTATCGGAGATGACTCTTCTCTTCCGATATCTCACATAGGTTCCTTCTCTTTTCCCACATCCTCTTCTCTTCTTCATTACAATAGTGTCTTACATGTAGGGGTGTAAACGAATCGAATCGAATCGAATATCATCGTATTCGATTTGTATTTGATTCGTATTCGAATATTAAAATCGATTCGTATTCGTATTCGATTCGTATTCGAATATTAAAATCGATTCGTATTCGATTCGAAATTAATATTCGAATTATTCGATTCGATTCGAGTATTCGATTTGAGGCCTAATACCCAGCCCAGCCCAATACCAAGCCCAACCCATTATTCGGCCCAGCCCAAACCTCGGCCTTGTGTGAAATGATTTGGCCGCCTGGGAGGATTAAACAAGCAGTAAAAAAAAAAAAAAACTTAAAATCAGTAACAACTTGTTACTAACAAGCATCCAACATAACATGATTAACATCCAAATCCAAGCAGGTTTTAAATACAATCAATAACCAAAATAACCAAAAGACAACATCAGTAACTCACTCAGCAATGGGTGTTGGCTCAAATCATTCTTCAGGACATCAACAAAAATAACCAAAGCTATTATTCTCCAAATCAAGCTATCGTGATACATTGATGCACAGACTGTTGAGCCATCCATTAAGACAAAGATTCTTCAGACATCAATATTGTTTATCACAAGTTTCTGCTTACTCATCATTACAGGATTTAATACTCAAATAAACTAGTACCAATAAGGAAGTAAATTGCATTAACATGATTTCAAAAGGCAAAACAAGGCATAACAATCAAGAACTAGCAAGAAGAAGATCACAAGAACAACAGTAAAACAATCAGCACTCCAACAGCAAGGCATCAGATTCGTAATAAGACTTGAATCGGCTCTTCCTCCTCCTAAATAAAAAATAAAATAAATTAGGTATCAATTTTATTGTCATAATCATTAAAACATACAAATATCTCAAATGAATTTTAAAAAATAGAACTCACATGTGACATAAGCGGCTTTTGATCCTACGAAGTTGGCGAACCCAATCTCAGCTCCACAAAATTAAAACTTGTACCATATCAGAAGTTAATCTTGAACGATAAGGATCCAACACTCGAGTTCCTGCACTAAAAGTGGCCTCTGATGCCGCACTACTAATAGGAATAGCTAAAACATCACGAGCTAACTTGGATAAAATATTAAACTTTAATTCTTGAGATTTCCACCGAGCTAAGGCATCAAACTCAGCATCCCCATTTGAATGTCTTAAAACCCCTTCCTCCAAATAAATATCCAACTCTGATTTTAAAGGAGCAACATCTTCAACAGTGTTCAAATACTCATCAAACATAGATAAACCAGAAGGCACTATTTTTCCTTTAGATGTGGAGTCTTCAGTACAAGTAGAAGCTTTTGAAGTAGAAGAACTACCCTTTCGCGACTTTGCCTGATCAATTTCAACATACTCAAAGAACAAGTCATATAATGCATCTCGAACCTTCATCACATTTGTACGTGCTTCGCCCCAAAAGATATATTTTGTTGAAAGCAAAATCAACCAATCTCATTTTAAACCTAGTGGTCAAGTATAGCTCCAATAGCCATCAAAAGATTGCACTCTCCCCAATATTTGTCAAATTTTTCCTTCATCTTTTTAATCATCACTCTAATAAACTCATTAGCATGATTTTCTTTCTCATTCAATACATGCTTGACTCTCCAAATAACAGCGAGGAAAACATTAGAGGTAGGATAGTCAACTCCAGAAATTACATGAGTAGCTTCATAAAAAACCTCTAAAATATCAATAACATCCTTAACTTTTTGCCAATCTTCAAGGCTAGGACAAGAATGATATGAAGTCTCTCTTTGTGCAAATATATGGAATGCATCTTTAACCCTAAATGCTTCAACTAACATCTGATATGTAGAATTCCAACGAGTTGGACAATCAATGATCAACATTTTTGACTTAATTCCTAAATGAAACACAACATCAGAGAATTTCAATAACCTAGACTCCGATTGGTTAATAAACCGCACACTATTTTTGACCGCTTCAATAATGCTTTTAATCTCGTAAAGGCCATCTTGAACAACAAGATTCAATATATGTGCAGTGCACCTAACATGGAACAACTTACCATCCAATGGCAACTTCCGACTCCTAGAGAATGTTTGTTTCGCGATTCGAATTGCCATATCATTGTTCGAGGCATTGTCCACAGAGATAGTGAAGACTTTGTGTTCTATCCCCCAATCTTTTGTACACTTCATAAGCCCATCAAAGATATCAACACCTGAAAAATGTAATAATACTTATAAAATTAACAAACAATTATATATATATATATATATATATATATATATATATATATATATATATATATATATATATATACACATAATTACTAATAATAAATGTAATGGAAGACAATCTTTACATATCTAAACAAATAATAATACCAGTATGTGGAGGAGGGAGAGGCATGAAAGTAAGAACTCGCTTGTGAAGTTGCCACTTTGAATCAACAAAGTGACCAGTTACACACATATAAGAAATCTTTTGCACCTTTGACTTTTAAATATCAGTGGTCAATGAAATCATATTGATTCCTCTCAACATCAACTATAACTTTTTCTTCTCCATCTCATAAACATCAATGACATCTTTCCTTGCCATGGCACGAGAGATCTTCTCAAACTGTGGTTGATTAATACTTAACATGAAAGAAAAGCCATAGTTTTCCACAACATTAAATGGCTGCTCATTCATTAGAATCCAATGGGCAACGACCTCTCTTTGCTTCGCATGATCATATCGACCATCTGACAAAGGCTTCATCTCAAACTTGGAATTGGTAGGCTGAAATTGCAATTTCTTTTGTTTTTCGGTATGAATTTTCTTTTGTAAACACCTCTTCAAGTGATTCCAAAGATGACTTGTTGTACCGGTACTTGACTTAGAAAGAAAACCCTTACAGTGTATACATTGTAATTTTGTACTTCCCTGAGTTCCCTCATTTAAAGTCACTTCAATGAAATCACTATAAGCTTTTGAAACCTTCTTTCTTTTTTTCCTTTGAAATTGGCCCTTATCTTCCTCATGTTCACCATCATCACAATCATCTTCTATATTACCACCTCCATCTTTTTTACCATCACCTCCATCTTCTTCAATATCACATCCATCTTCTATATTATCACCTCCATCATCATTTATCTCGATCAGGGCTGTAAACGAGTCGAGTTCGAACGAGTTTTCTGTGTTCGAGCTCGAGCTCGTTTATTTCTTCTCGAGTTCGATTTTTTCTCGAGTTCGAGTTCGAGTTCAATCGGTGGTTCGAACTCGAGCTCGATCGAGTTCGAGTTGTTCGCGAGCTACTCGCGAGCTTCTCGAGTCGATCTCGATTTCGAGCTTAAACGATCCGAGTTCGAGTTTGATCTTTTTTGGAAACAAATTTTCGAGCTTAACGAGTTTATTTCGAGTTCGAGCTTAACGAGTTTATTTCGAGTTCGAGCTTAACGAGCTTATTTCGAGTTCGAGCTTAACAGTTAATTTTTTAACAGATTTCGTTAACTTTGTATGTAGTATATTATTATTTTTTTCAATTTTTTTTTCAATTTTTTTTTGGATAAATAAGACTATTTTAGACCTAAGTTTACTACATACATTTTTTGCAAAAAGTTTTATTAAAAAAGTTATGAATTTTGAAAGAAATAAAACTTAACAGTTTTTTGAAAAAGTTAACTTTTATTTTTTTTTCAATTTTTTTTTTGGATAAATAAGACTATTTTAGACTTTTGTTTACTACATACAATTTTTGCAAAAAGTTGTATAAAAAAAGTTATGAATTTTGAAAGAAATAAAACTTAATTTTTTTAAAAGAAATGAAAGTATATAAAAGAAAAAAGGGACGGTACCCTTAAAATTACAAAGAGGGAAACAACCAACCTTACTCTTTTATAAATAAGAGAGGACATTTAGTAGACTAGTAGTAGTAGTGGTAGTAGTAGTAGTGGTGGTAGTGGTAGTAGACTAGTAGTGGTAGTGGTAGTAGTGGTGATAGTGGGAGTAGTGGTGGTAGTGATAGTGGTAGTGGTTGTGGTGGTGGTAGTGGTAGTAGTGATAGTGGTAGTAGTGGTGGTGGTAGTTGTGGTAATAGTAGTAGTAGTAGTGGTAGTGGTGGTAGTCGTAGTAGTGGTGATAGTAGTAGTGGTGGTAGTAGTAGTAGTGGTAGTAGTAGTAGTGGTGGTGATAGTGGTGGTAGTAGTAATAATAGTGGTAGTAGTGGTGGTAGTAGCGATAGTAGTGGTAGTAGTGGTGGTGGTAGTAATGGTGGTAGTACGGTGAGTACTTGTAGTGGTAGTAGTGGTGGTAGTAGTAATAGTAGTGGTGGTAGTAGCGGTAGTAGTGGTAGTAGTGGTGGTGGTATTAATGGTGGTAGTATGGTAGTACTAGTAGTGGTAGTAGTGGTGGTGGTAGTGGTGGTGGTAGTAGTAATAGTAGTGGTGATAGTAGCGGTAGTAGTGGTAGTAGTGGTGGTAGTAGTAGTGGTGGTGGTAGTGGTGGTAGTGGTAGTGGTAGTGGTAGTGGTAGTAGTGGTAGTGGTGGTGGTGGTAGTAGTGGTGGTAGGGGTAGTGGTGGTAGTGGTGGTGGTGGCGGTGGTAGTGGTGGTAGTGGTGGTAGTAGACTAGTAGTGGTGGTAGTAGTAATAGTAGGGGTAGTAGTAGTGTGGTGGTAGTGGTGGTAGTGGTAGTAGTAGTAGTGGTGGTGGTAGTAGTGGTGGTAGTAGTGGTGGTATTGGTAGTAGTGGTAGTGGTGGTAGTAGTAGTAGTGGTGGTGATAGTAGTGGTGGTAGTAGTGGTGGTAGTAGTAGTGGTGGTAGTGGTGGTGGTAGTGGTGGTATACGGAGTATACTTTAATTTGTTTAGTTTTTTTCTAACTTTTTTTATATAACTTTTTGAAAAAACTTTCCCAACTAAAAATGTCCAAAACAGTTTTCTTTATCCAAAAAAAATATAAAAAAAATATATATATATGTATATAAAAACAATGTATAAAATAAAAAATCAAGTTACTGACGAGCTTCACGAGTCGAGTTCGAGTTCGAGCTGATAACAAACAATGAAAAATTCGAGCTTTTATCGAGTTTACCGAGTCGAGCTCGAGTCGAGTCGAGTTCGAAACGAGCTTTGTCGAGCTAACGAGTCGAGCCTGTTCGACTCGAAAATTTCACGAGCTAAAATTCTTGTTCGAGCTCGAGCTCGAGCTTCAACTCGAGCTCATTCGAGTCGAGTTTTTTCGAGTCGAGCTCGAGTCGAGTTCGACCAACTCGGTTCGCATAACAGCCCTAATCTCGATCGTAGGGCTCCTCACCTGACATTACAAGTTTTTAATTAGATCTCACAATATTTAATTGTACATTTAATATGTAATATTTACCTCATGATCTTCCACAAAAATGTCGTCCACGTGAAGTTGAGGTGTTTGCTCTATTGCATTTGAGCTATCCATTCTCTACATGAACAGTTAACATACAACAAATAATTAGAAATGGAGGTCCCACCACCAATGAAAATTAGAGGGTCTCTTCCCAACTAGATAAAGAAACAGGGGAACAAGGAAACCAACATTTTTTGTACTCCTAGTAATTAGAATTGACAGAAGAAGATAGCCAATTTGAAACAGTTGCAGTACTATATAAAAAAAAAAAAAACAATTGGTTAGTTGTTAGTCACAGCAAAAATTAGAACTTGAAGCCCAATAAGGCTGCCCTAACGACAATCAAAATAGGAGGGGTACTTTTCCAAGGCAAATCACTCTAAAGCAGGGGAGTGTTCCAGCACACTGTTTGAATAACTACTGCACATAACATGAATCAACTGCTTCAAAAACAGGTTGATAAGAACCAGGATAAAAACAGTACACTGAGCACAAGTAGAAAGGCAGCAAGAGTTATCCGAACAAAATTTCGATATAATTTAATTCAATCCCACACAATAGCATAAAAATTTGTAATCTTGGTAATAACCAAGATAGAAACACATCAAATTCTTACATATATTAAACTATGAGGAAGGAGTCAAAAGGAACCAACCTTGGGAGGGGGCTTGAAGGGAAGTCACTGGAAACCAAGAAAAGCAGCCAGGCGAGGCGAGGCGAGGGCGAGGTGAAGCGGCGCCGGCGAGGTGAGGCGAAGGTAATGGGATCGGTCAGTGTGAGCCTGTGAGGGAGCGCCGTTCTCTACTTCTCTCTGCTTAGGGTTAGAAACAATTAGAATAGAAATAGAATTCATTATATATATATATATATATATATATATATATATATATATATATATATATATATATATATATATATATATATATATATATAAAATTATTAATTAATATTAAATATATATATTTATATATATATATATTATTCGAATAATATTCGTGAATACTCGAATTGAATATCGTGATATATTATTCGTATTCGTTTACTAATCGAATCAATATAAAGATTCGAATTCGAAATTTTCGAATACGAATACCGAATACTCGAATCGAATATCGAATCGAATAAAAAAAGTTCGCTTCGTTTACAACCCTACTTACATGTCCCCCTTATTACTCATAACATTCTATCTGTGTCTCAATTTTGTCGTAACAACAATGCCATCATTGAATTCTCACACTCTTCTTTTCTTATCAAGGACAAAGCCACGAGTTAAACTCTTATCCATGGAAACCTTGAGGATGGCGTTTACATTTGGCACCCTCCGCCCATTCAAGCTCATTCAAGCTCTCTCTCCTCACAGCTGTGGCATCATAGATTAGGACATCCCGCTTCTCCTATTCTTAGTTTATTACGTAGCAAGTTTAGTTTATCTATTTCTTCTAGCTTACCTCCATGTAATTCTTGCTTTACTAATAAAAGCCACAAGCTGCCATTTGCATCTTCTTCTCTTGTCTCACATGCTCCCCTTGATCTCATCTTTTCAGATGTATGGACCTCTCCAATCCATTAACTTGACAATTTCAAATACTATGTCATCTTTCAAAATACTAGTCGAAAAATACTTCAAACGCCCTATCATTCAAGTCTACTCTGACAACGGGGGTGAGTACCTCAAACTCACACCCACTCTTGGTCAAAACGGCATCACCCATCTTACCACTCCCCCTCACACTCCTGAACACAACGGGTATGCCGAACGTCGTCACCGTCACATTGTTGAAACGGGTCTCACCCTCCTTTCCCATGCCAACCTACCCCTCACCCTTTGGCCCTATGCTCTCATCACTGCTACCTACCTTATAAAAAGGTTGCCTACTCCCACCCTAAACAATGATTCCCCCTACCTCGGCCTATTCCGCTCCCCTCCAAACTACACCAAATTACATAGCTTTGGCTGTCTCTGCTATCCCTGACTTCGCCCATACACTCCCCACAAGCTAGCCCCAAAATCCATCCCATGTATCTTCGTTGGCTACTCACCTACGCAAAGTGCGTATTACTGTCTTGACCCCACCTCTCATCGAGTCTACACCTCCCATCATGTCCGCTTTGTTGAAACCACCTTCCCATACAACTCCTTCACCACCACCTCCCCCACAGCTTCTGCTCTTCCTCCCTCTGACTGGCACACCCTATTCCTCCTTATACTAAATACTACCTCCTCTGTCCCACCTCCTTCCCACAACCCCACCCCTCCTCCCCATCACCCCACTCCTTCCTCCCCAACCCATCCCTCTCCCAATCCAAACCTGCCTCCCAATCCCATTCCAAATGAACCCCCTCCTCCCCCTCAGCCTGAAACAACCCTACCTCCTCCCAACCCCACCTCCCCTCCTCCTCCCACCCGTACTATTACCACAAAATTATCCCATGGCATCACCAAATCTAATCCCAAGTATGCTAACCTTTCCCTTCTCACCTCTCCCACAAGCCTTCCCACCACCACCAAACAATCACTATCCATTCCCCATTGGCGTAATTCCATGATTGAAGAATTTCAGGCTCTAACCCGCAACAACACCTGGTCTTTGGTTCCTCCTACCACAGCTCAAAACATTTTCGGATGTAAATGGGTTTTCTGCATCAAATACAATCCCAACAACACAATTCAGAAATACAAGGCTCGACTTGTAGCCAAGGGTTTTCACCAACAACCCGGTGTTGACTACACCGAAACCTTCAGTCCTATTGTCAAACCAGCCACTGTCCAACTTCTTCTCTCCCTTGCCACCACCAATCATTGGCCCCTTCGCCAACTTGACGTCAACAACGCCTTCCTTCAAGGTACCCTCTCTGAAACTGTGTTTATGACCCAACCCCTCGGATTTGATGACTCTGCCAACCCTTCCTCTGTTTGTCGTCTTTCCAATGCCATCTATGGTCTCAAACAGGCCCCTCGTGTCTGGTTTCAAGAACTCAAAACCTACCTCACCACATATGGCTTTCACCCCTCTTTAGCCGACCCCTCCCTCTTCATACTAAACACAACTCCATCCCCAATTTACCTGTTAGTATATGTCGACGACATCATTGTCACCGGACCCTCTCCATCTCACCTTCAGTAATTCATCACCAGTCTATCACATCGTTTCTCTCTTAAAGACCTTGGTCCCTTATCCTACTTCTTGGGTGTCGAAGTAGTCCCGAACCAAAATGGGCTCCTTCTCTCCCAAACAAAATACATCCATGATCTTCTCACCTGTCACAACATGATTGACTGCAAACCACTTCCAACTCCCATGGTTACATTACCACCCCTCACTCGGTCCACTGTCACTCCCACTGTTGACCCTACCCCCTATCGTGCTATTGTTGGTGGACTTCAATATCTGTCCTTCACTCGTCCCGATATTGCCTTCTCCGTCAACAAACTTGCTCAGTTCATGCAAAACCCCAACCTCCTCACTGGGTTGCACTCAAACGGCTTCTCCGCTATCTTCATGACACTATGCATTTGGGTCTTCAGATTTTCTCAAACTCTCCTCCCTCCCTTCATGCCTTCTGTGATGCGGATTGGGCAGGTGACAAAGACAACTTTGTGTCCACTTTCGGCTTCTTGGTTTATCTTGGGCACAACCCGATCACTTGGTCATCCCGCAAGCAACGTGCTCTCGCTCGATCCACTACTGAGGCTGAATTTCGGGCAATTGCTGACACCGCTGCTGAACTCACCTGGGTTAAGGACTTACTTACTGAGCTTGTATTCTCATTGCCCGCTACACCTGTGGTCTATTGTGATAACCTAGGCGCCACAACCTATTCTGCAAACCCGGTTTTCCACTCCCGGATGAAACATGTGGCTCTCTCATTTCACTTTGTCCGTGAACAAGTCAAATCCGACTCTCTTCGTGTTCAACACATTTCTGGTTCGGATCAACTGGCTGATATCTTAACAAAACCGCTACCTCGCATACGCTTAGAACACCTTACTTCCAAGATTGGTCTTCTCCTCGGATCGTCCATCTTGCGGGGGTGTATTAAGGATGAGAAAGATGATACGGCTTCAGGAGGTGAGGCGCCGGCAAGCTCCCTGTGCGCCCGCCTCACCACACAAAACCCGGCCGCACCCACGCTCCCAAGCCAGCCTCGGCCAGCCCAAAGCCCGCCTCTCTGTGTCTCGGCCAAGCCATCGCCTCCAGCGCCGGCCACACTAAGCGCCGCCTCACTTGTCGCCCAACTGCTAGGATGTTTCCTAAGAGGATTTGGTTTCTATATTATGTGATATACATTCAGTAGTTGTTTCCTAATCTACTTCTTCTTCTTGTATTTGGTACATATTCTAGTATACATAGATTAGGAAACTATATTTTCCTTTGTATAGATCGGATTTCACAATCCTTGTATTACAATAGGACTCTCCCTATTGTAACTATATATTGACATGCTTCTGAATAAACAAATCAAGTTTTTCCAAATCTTACATGAGCAAGCCTGACTAATTTAAATCACTTTCATCCAGTGGCGAAGCCAGGAAATTTGATAAGGGGGTCAAGATATTTTCTTTATAATTGAATTATCCAATTTTTGTATACAAGGGGGTCTAAATACTAATTTAGTGCAATTTTTTCTTAAAATTAAGGGGGTCAAAATGTATATTTTCATCATTTTTAGTAGTAAAAAGTCATTTTTAAAAAATTTGAAAGGATAAAAATTGATACGTTCCAAATTTGAAGGGGATCGACCGACCCCATAGCTTCAACGTGGCTTCGCCACTGCTTTCATCCTTATATTCGATGTATAAGTGAGTCATTTTCAAGGAATGATGAAGACCAGAGATCTGGGTAGGGGAAGACGAATAGAAAGGTAGAAGAACAGTGAGAGAAGAGATAATAGAGAGAGAAGGAGGCTATGATGCTCGGACTCGCCGGTTTATCCCGTCGGACACTTGTCAATAACACTAAAATCGGAGTGTTCGACACGGGTACAGCGGGGTAGATCAAAGAGTCCGAGCATCAGAGGAAGGAGGAGGGTGAAGGACAAAGGATAGTGCAGCGGTAAGGGGGGGGGGGTTAAGGGGCGGGGGCGGAGAAGAAAGGTAGAAGAAGAGGAGAAGGGTTTATTGACCTTAACATAACGAAGTTAGGGTCATGTTAATTTTTAGGTTTGGTTCGTTAAGTTTTTAACTGGGGTTAGTCACGTGACTGCACGTGACCTAAATCAGTTAAAAAACTAACGACTTCGTTAAGGGAGTGATAGCATTGAAAAAATTACGTATTTGGGTGAGGACATTGGACCAAAAATTATATAAGTGAGCACATTAGAAAAAAAAAGTGAAAAACTAGGTGAGCAAATGAACAGTTTGGCCTAAGTAGTTATAGCTGTTTAAGTTATGGTATCGGCCCTGTCGGGTCAAATAGGGTCAATTATATCCGGCGACCAAACGAGCTCTTAGTACAATTTTTTTACTTAAATCGGTGGATAGAGAAACATAAATCATTGACACACACTATATACACAACAGACCACACACCACTCACAGGCTTAATACTCCTTCCGTCCCTGTCCAAATGTCTCAAAATTACTACCAACTGCAAGCTGATGGCAAAATGCTTAAGAATTTACATTTTCAAAATACAGTAAGACAGAAGCCATCAAAGCATTGACACTTGGCCTTTGGCACACTTCCCTAGAACACTAGGACCTCAGGCAGGCAGCTCACAAGTTCTTCCAAACTTGTTTTTATATTTTTTCAACCTCAAAGAAAACAGAATACATCTGTGAATATATGTTACAAAATACCCCTATGTCAGTCCCATAATAAAGTAATAATAAGGTAGATTTATTTGAAAACACGACATTTATTTGAGATTGGTTTTAAAAGAATATTGCTACAATATATTATTATCGGGACAGAACGGAGGGAGTACAATAATACAATGTGTCAATTCCATATCTCTTTTAGGCGTCTCAAACTATGATCTTAAGTGAGGTATGCCTACCACTAGACTACAATCTTCTTGTCACTCACGACTTTCTAAGTAAAACTCATATCAAACAAATTTAAGGTTTAATTAATATTCATGTCAATTAGCTGGTCTAAAATAACCTCAGTTTCTGCAAAACATAAGGAGAGGGAGATAACCAACATGAAGTTGACACATGTCAACCTATTCCTGCATGAAATCTCTGTTATTGAGCAACTTTTTTTGAAGTTCTTGACTATAAATCACAGCCTCAACTTGCATTCTTCATTGCCACACACACACACACACAAAAAAAGCACCTTTCTGTTGAGCTCCCAACTGTTGGATATAGCTCACTCTTTCAATCAATATTGGCCAACAAGATCAAGATCATTAAGAGCTAGAATTTTCTGTCACTTTCCAGGAAAATTTCTTGAATAATTCATCATTTCCAATGAAAATCCTTCATGGGTATTTCTTAATTTCCATTATTTTGCTAGTTTTCTTCATAAATTCAAGCAATGTGGAAGCAAGATACCATTTTCACAAAGAAAGAAATGGGGGCCCTGCATATGCACCAAGCCCTGATGGTTCCCCTGTTTCTCCTTCCCCTTTTTATTACAACTATCCTCCTCCTTCTCCTCCCACCACTGTTCCATCCGATCCGAGCACCGCCCCGGCCCCACCGGAGAGTGCTGGACCGGGGAACTTGACCTCGCCGGAGCAGTGTGTTTTTGACGTGACGGAGTACGGTGCAATCGGAGATGGGGAAACTGATGACACTGCTGCATTTAGGGCAGCTTGGAAAGAAGCTTGTGCAGTTGAATCAGCTACTATTCTAGTACCTGAGGGTTGTAGTTTTATGATCACTTCTACAATATTTTCTGGTCCTTGTAAACCAGGACTAGTTTTCCAAGTAAGAATCTATCTCTCTCTCTCTCTCTCTCTCTCTCTCTCTCTCTCTCTCTCTCTTATTATTTATCGCTTTAAATGGACATTCATTTTGTGACAGATATAATATCATACATATTCGTGTGGGGTCCAAAAATCAAGAATATATCAAATTAGAGTAGCTATTTTACGATATATTAAGCGAAAACATGCTAAAGTTGTGGTAATAAACACGAAAAATCGCTAATAATTGGTGATTTTGTATACGAATAGGTCGACGGGATCTTAATGCCGCCAAATGGGCCGAGTTGTTGGCCGGAAAAAGATAGCAACAAGCAATGGCTAGTGTTTTATCAACTCGATGACTTTACTCTCAATGGAACTGGCACCATTGAAGGTAATGGCCAAGAATGGTGGGAACTCCCTTGCAAGCCTCATCGGGTAATTTTTCTTCCTAAATTTATTCTAAAATAAAAATTTGATAAAAAAAAAAATTAAGTTCTAAGAGCCAAAAACTGCCATTTTCAGGGTCCGAATGGGTCAACGTTACCTGGACCGTGTGACAGCCCCTCGGTAAGTATTATCAAGCTTGAATTGATTCATATTTTTCTTGTTCTAACTAGTATTTTTTTCTAATTTTCCTTCAGATGATTCGGTTTTTCATGAGCTCGAACTTGGTAGTAAGTGGTCTCCGTATACAAAATAGTCCGATGTTCCACATGAAATTCGATGGCTGCGAAGGCGTACTTATCAACGAACTATCCATTTCTTCGCCTAAACTTAGTCCTAACACCGATGGAATCCACATTGAGAACACAAAGTCCGTGGGGATCTACAACTCGCAGATATCAAATGGTAAATACGTATAAGAACCTACATTTTCGCGATTATCAACTTGCTAAGAATGTTGTTAGTAACGTTACATTTGCGTAAATATTGCAGGTGACGATTGCATATCGATCGGACCAGGTTGCACAGATGTCGACATAGAGGCCGTTACTTGTGGACCTAGTCACGGTATTAGGTATGCATATATTTTGTTAAAAACATCGCAAAAATACCTTAAAAATCATGTTATTCGCATATATGCGTGCGTGTGTGACTGATGAGTTTTCTTTATGATGTGCAGCATTGGGAGTTTAGGGGTGCACAACTCACAAGCTTGTGTATCTAACATAACAGTAAGTAACGCGTTCATCCATGACTCGGACAATGGGGTCCGGATCAAGACATGGCAAGGAGGGGCGGGGTCCGTGACCGGGATATCATTTGAGAACATCCAAATGGAAAATGTGCGAAACTGCGTGATCATAGACCAATACTACTGCTCAACAAAGGCTTGCCTTAACCAAACGTCAGCGGTCTACGTTAAAGATGTGACCTTTAGAAACATAAAGGGCACGTATGACGTGCGGAGCCCGCCTATACACTTTGCCTGCAGCGACACGATTCCTTGCACCAACATCACGATGTCAGAAGTCGAGCTTTTGCCACACGAGGGCGAATTAGTGGACGACCCGTTCTGTTGGAACACATACGGGACACAAGAGACGTTAACGATACCGCCGATTGATTGCTTGTTGGATGGGTTGCCGGAATCACTAGTAGAAAACTATGAACCTAGATGTGCTTGAGAGGAATTTTGTGCATGTTTAGGGGTTAATTTCTATATATAGAGATAATAGGTAGTGTATAGAACCCAAAAAAAGGCCATTGTGTGGTATGTATTTTCACATGGCTAAGTTAGGCACCATCCCTTTGGGGTTTATTTTACCTTATTGTGTGATGAGGTTAGTTCAATGTGCTTCTTTGTTATAAAACAACATTCAGTTTATGTAATTTTTGACGCAATTTTCATTATGAGTCATCCGAAAATAAGTTATTTGTGCTTTAATACATGAATAAGGTTGTATACATTCGATCCTCGTTACTTTACCGTAGGTGAGAGCTTTGCAACACTGAAGTAATGTTGTTGTTGTTGTAGTGACTCACTTGTTATATTCACGTCAGCTAACCCATCTACTATTCTCTATCTTACAATTTTGCAATTTGAGGCGAGACGGAAAGTAGCAGATCTCGTTAAAAAACTTAACGGTTTCTGACATTTGACACACATAATGAAAAGTACAAGGGCATAATGGTCCAGCTTGGTGCCTCGGTTCAGGTTAAGGTATGTTTCTGTCACGTGACACGCACATGATATAGAGTTCCCATTGATCGAGTCCGTCGATTCACGGGTCAGCAGTCACAGCAAGAACATTTCAACAAGAAAATGCCGTCTCTTCAAACCGCACTTCCGCCGGAGCTCGCCAACAACGCCATTAGGGTTTCTCTCTCTCTCCCTCCCTCCCTCACACACACACACACAAAAATATACACTACCACACGCACATTTACATAATTGTTGTTAGAACACCCTTGATTGTTTACTTTATGCTTTAATTAAATTGATTTGATTTTGTAGCTTTATCGGGAATGTCTTCGACGAGCTAAGTATATTGGTCATCGGGTATGCAAATTCACTTATTTTACCCCAATTAATTTTGATTCTGCATTCACTCTTGTACTATTCATTTTGCAAAACCCACCTGGGGTTTGGTAAAAAGATCACTTTTTGGTTGTCGATTTTGAATGTTTCTAACAATTTGCCAATAATGGAGTTTTTGAATGATTTAATATGTTAAATCTTGACCTTGTCCCCCTCTCCTCTTGCTCAAAATTTAGCAATATGTTAAATCTGAACCTGGTTATATTTTATTTCGGTCTAGTTAGGTATTTTCCATCATTTCCGATGTAGCCAAAGACTCACTATTTTTTGGTTTGGGAATATGAAGGAATAAATCAAAATGGCTCACTAAAATGTCTGTGTTTCTTTGTTATGAAGCATCGGTTGGTCCATGCAACAACGCAATTTTCATCATGGATCATCCGGAAGCAGCCTCTATGTGCTTTAATACAGGGGCAAGGCTGCGTACATCCGACCCCCCTTACCCATCGTAGGTGGGAGCCTTTGCGGCACTGGGGTATTGTTGTTGTTGTTGTGGTCTAGCTAGGTATTAATATTTAATTGTACTTAAAGTTTAATCTGTTCTGTTGTTGAATTTGCAAAACATGCCTGGGTGTGATCAAAAGGTGTTTTTTTTTTTTTTCACTTCTTTGAATCTTCGTAACATGTGTTAAATTTACGAGCTCTCTTCTCCAAGTAATATGCCACTGCTATCCACCTCACTTAAGCTTATGAATATCTAATCAGTTACATGAATTTAACGTCAAGTTGAAGTAGTATCTAAGAATTGAAATGGGTTGTCTATAGTATTTCTTGATCAAAATATCTGGCCATCATGTGAAGTGTTAAGCTTTTACCTATACAGTAAGTGCATGTTTCGTACAAGAGAGACGTGATTTCTTATCATGATATTTCATGGAATGAAATTTATACTAGAACATCATGAAAGGAATGATCATCGCTGAAACTTGTTCTAAGTTTAATGTCATGGGGTTTCATTGACAAGGAAAATAATTAGTTTTATTTATTTTCCGAATTCTAGAGTGCGCAATAGGTGATTTCCTTTTATGGTACTTGTTTGGGCTCCCCTCAGTTTTGGATCCAGTTTTTGGTGGTAAATGTTGTTGATGAATGAAATTCAGCTGATACTTAATCGACGGGTTTTACCTGTTATGACCCGTGAGAATTAGAGGGTTAAACGGGTTACCCGTTTAAACTTGTTTATTTTGATGAGTCGAGTCGGGTCGGGTAATTAATGAGTCGGTTTGAGCGGGTTGGCGGGTAACGAGTTGGAATTGACACACCTAAGTGTAGTGGACACTATGAAGTTGAAGAGAGCAATGGAGGTATGCGATGCTTCATCCACGCATGGGTTTCTTAGTCTACAAATATGAGAATCAGTGTTTTTTTTAAATCATTTTAATTACTAACTTTCAGGAAAGTTGTTACGCTTTGTCCCTAAAGGACTAAGTGTGGAAATTCTTCAAAAACAGGCTGAATCACCTGTTTTGGCACCTTTTGTCTATATTTACATTTTTACTTCAAAATGATAATAAAATAAAGAAAATTTTCAAGGACCGTATGGATTCATATTTACACTCTTTCGGTAGAGCTTCTAATGAATCCCCTGTCTGGGGAGGATGGGGGGAGGGTAGAAAAGTAATCGATTTCTATAGAGACCTTTCCTCTGTATACTCCTAGTTTACATGGGGGAGAGAAGTAATCAAATTATATATAGACCTTTCCTCCATATTCGCCCAATTTACATTTGTCCCCCTTCCGGCTGCTTGCCCTTTTCTTCCCTCAGCCTCACTATGAGTAAAGAGTTAATTTTGACACTTGTCCTTCAATTGTAAAAGAGTTCCGGTTGATTCTCAAACTTTTTTCCTCGTCATCAGCAATTTGATGATGTTGTCTACATAGTTGTTAAAGGCGTAAGGCGAGAGGCGGGCGAGAAGTTCCTAGAAAAGGCGAATGGCGAGGCGGTTGAAAGGCGGCCGAAAGGCGAGCAAGGCGGTAAAATAGAACAAAAGGAATAGTAAAATAATTTATATGTAAAATATATTAAACAAATCTTAAACATGTTAAGAACAAGAATTTCGCATTAAATAAAAGTCACAATTTCACATGTAATAGCAACTTAACACAACTAAAGCAACCAAAAGTGAGAATTCTAAGAAAAAAAATATATTTTATATTCAAATCAGTAAACAAGTAGTCGTTTAAAAGCGTGAAATATGTGAATTTGAATATATAATTTTAAATGTATAATTCCATACCTAGAGATGAACATAAGATATAGTTAAAACTTTAAATGACAAAGGAGATCCAAAGTAAAGCGAAAAAACAAATTAAATTAGTAAACATATCAAAATTTTCAAACCACCCTTTAAAAATTTGAATAAAGCAAGCTATTTGTAATGTTTTTATCCCACTCCTTTGTCGTCATTCTGATTTGTTACTTATCACACTTATTTTCTTTTGATCGTTCGAGAGAAATTATGGATATCTTTCTTTCTCATGTACGCCACAAGCTATCTTTACTACATATTATCCCAAAACAACGCATTGGGTAAGTTAAATTATTGAAACTAAAATTACAAAATGACCTAGTTTAACACTACACATACGCCTATTGCGTCTTTTGACAAAGGCGGACTCCTCACGCCTCTCACCATAACCAAGAAACGCCTCACCTAGCCTAAAAGGCATACAACAGCCCGCCATAAAATCAAAAGGCGGCCGACCCCTAAAGGCGCCAAAACGGCGAGGCGGGCGAGAGAGGCACTAGCCTTTCGCAACTATGGTTGTCTATCAATTCAAAATTGAAGCCGTTGAAAAGATTGAAGCAAATGCCTGTTGAGATATCTTTGAAGCATACTACTCATATCCAACTACTATGCTTGTGAGTGTTTGTATATTGCACTGTAATAATAATCATGTTACAGTACAAGTCATTAGCTGAGTATTAGGCTTCATAATTGGCATTACAACTTGTCATTCAAACAATCTGGATGGAACTGGTTTTTTGTGTTCCCGTGGTGCAAGTCATTAGTTGAGTATTAGGCTTCATAATTGCCGAGATAGTGACCTTGTATCTGCAAACAATTTGGATGGAATTGGTTTTTCGTGTTCCCGTGGTACCATAGCATATGCCATTTTCCCAAAATATATTCTATCATTAGAACCTGCTTTATTCATGCCACAAGACTGTAACAATTAAGTTAACTTAAGGATCCAATCAACTCATTTTTCTCAAGTAAAGAATGATGTTGAACCAACGAGTTCACATGATGATTCATGTCAGTCGACCCCAAATTATTTTGGAACTAAGAGCATCCCAAATGGGAGCTTTTTCATAGCTCTTTGTTTTAATGAAAAACCTATAGAAAGCCTTTTTTTTTTTTACCATTGTGGGCATTTTTATAGAGCTCTTTACTAAAAAGCAACTCTATCTACAAAGAGCTACTTCTTATGCTTTTTTACATTGATGTTCATCAATTCCATATATACAACATTATTTTATATAGAACCTTCTTTATTTGTGTACGAATTTCAAAATTTCGAGAGGGGAATTTCAAAAATTTCGAGAGAGAGGGCAACAATGGCGCAGAAGGAGCGGAAGAGAGCCGCTAATCGCGGAGAGAGGTCTCTGTTTTGGTGGTGCGCAATTGCTGCAATTGTTATTTTTCTCTCGTGGTCAATCAATTTGCACAATGAAAGGATTGCAAATCCGATTGAAAGGATTTTTGCCCAGTTTTCACCTCCACCACCCTCTCCCTCTCCGCCACTGCCATCACCTCCGCCTCCACCACCTTCACCACCTCCACCTTCACCACCGCCATTTCTAACTCCACCACCTCCCCCTCAACACAACAACAAGTCTCCACCACCCCCTCCATCTCCTCCACCACCGCCTCCGCCTCCTCCGCCTCCACCTCCACCACCATCACCGCCTCCTCCACCTTCACTTCCTCACAATATTATCGGCCTCCGATTGGTTCAATAATGGCCACCGTCTTTTTGTTTTTTCCAAAATATCGATCACAATATGGCCCTGACAAATGTGTGACTAGTAAGATTGTTAGAAATTTTACATTACACGGCTTATGGCCGTTTAATAGCACTCGTGTACTGGCCCCTTAAGGTTCTCTATGCACAGATAAGGAATTCGGTGGTTTGCGTTTTGATATCTTAAAGATTCCTTCCAATCTCATTCAGGAATGCAGGAAACAATGGCCTGAGTTCCGTGCCCAGCATTTCACCACTATATGGTCGTATGAATATAACAAGCACGGTGCTTGTTTAAACCCGAAAGTTCCAAGAAACTGTAGAGTTATTAGGCTGGAGGAATATTTTACTATGGCAATCTCTCTAAAAAACAAGTTCGATTTTCTTCAAGCTCTAAGAGATAATGGTTAGATTCTATTTTTTTGTTGTTGTTGTTGTTGTTAACATTTTGCTGTTTTATGTTTTTATAACTAACTCTTTGTGTGTTAATTTTTGTAGATATCAAATCAAATGGATCTTCGTATATAGTTAAGACGATTGAGGGTGTAATCATCAATCTTGTTGTGGAACAAAGTTAACAAGATTGGTGATTACACCCTCAATCGTCTTAACCACATACGAAGATCCATTTGGTTTGATATCTACAAAAATTAACACACAAAGAGTTAGTTATAAAAATATAAAACAGCAAAATGTTAACAACAACAAAAAAAATAAAAAAATAGAATCTAACCATTATCCCTTAGAGCTTGAAGAAAATCGAACTTGTTTTTTAGAGAGATTGCCATAGTAAAATATTCCTCCAGCCTAATAACTCTACAATTTCTTGGAACTTCCGGGTTTAAACAAGCACCGTGCTTGTTATATTCATACGACCATATAGTGGTGAAATGCTGGGCACGGAACTCAGCCATTGCTTCCTCGCATTCTGAATGAGATTGGAAGGAATCTTTAAGATATCAAAACGCAAACCACCGAATTCCTTATCTCGTGCATGTAGAACCTCGAGGACAAGCATACGAGTGCTATTAAACGGCCATAAGCCGTGTAATGTAAAATTTCTAACAATCTTACTAATCACACATTTGTCAGGGCCATTGTGTTCGATATTTTGGAAAAAACAAAAAGACGGTGGCCATTCTTGAACCAATCGGAGGCCGATAATATTGTGAGGAAGTGAAGGAGGAGGCGGTGATGGTGGTGGAGGTGGAGGCGGTGGGTGGTGGAGGAGATGGAGATGGAGGGGGTGGTGGAGACTTGTTGTTGTGTTGAGGGGGAGGTTGTGGAGTTAGAGATGGCGGTGGGGAAGGTGGAGGTGATGGCAGTGGCGGAGAGGGAGAGGGTGGTGGAGGTGAAAACTGGGCAAAAATTCTTTCAATCGGATTTGCAATCCTTTCATTGTGCAAATTGATCGACCACGAGAGAAAAATAACAATTGCGCACCACCAAAACATAGACCTCTCTCCGCGATTAGCGGCTCTCTTCCGCTCCTCCTCCTTCAGCTCATTTGAAGCGTTTCCATTCTTATCCAGAATTTGTTTTATAGAAATGTAGGATGCTAATCTTTGAAGCATACTACTCATATCTAACTACTATGCTTGTGAGTGTTTGTATATTGCACTGTAATAATAATCATGTTACAGTACAAGTCATTAGCTGAGTATTAGGCTTCATAATTGGCATTACAACTTGTCATTCAAACAATCTGGATGGAACTGGTTTTTTGTGTTCCCGTGGTGCAAGTCATTAGCTGAGTATTAGGCCTCATAATTGCCGAGATAGTGACCTTGTATCTGCAAACAATTTGGATGGAATTGGATTTTCGTGTTCCCGTGGTACCATAACATATGCCATTTTCCCAAAATATATTCTATCATTAGAACCTGCTTTATTCATGCCACAAGACTGTAACAATTAAGGTAAGGATCCAATCAACTCATTTTTCTCAAGTAAAGAAAGATGTTGAACCAACGAGTTCACATGATGATTCATCTCCAAATTATTTTGGAACTAAGAGCATCCCAAATGAAAGCTTTTTCATAGCTCTTTGTTTTAATGAAAAACCTATAGAAAGCCTTCTTTTTTTTTACCATTGTGGGCATTTTTATAGAGCTCTTTACTAAAAAGCAACTCTATCTACAAAGAGCTACTTCTTATGCTTTTTTACATTGATGTTCATCAATTCCCTATGCAGAAAAGAACTTAACTGTAGTGGAGAAATATTTGATGATTTAGTTATTGACTTAACTATGATGAGGTATATGGGGACCACAAAAAAGCTCTCAAAAGAGCTCTTACCATTGTAGATGCTCTAAGGCGTTGTTGTTGTTGTAAAGAAAGATGTTGAACTAGTGAAATTGATATTTCATTGTGGCATGCATGAGGTCAATATTTCCATATATACAACATTATTTTATATAGTTTCGAGAGAGAGAGAGCAACAATGGCGCAGAAGGAGGAGCGGAAGAAAGCCGCTAATCGCGGAGAGAGGTCTCTGTTTTGGTGGTGCGCAATTGCTGCAATTGTTATTTTTCTCTCGTGGTCAATCAATTTGCTCAATGAAAGGACTGCAAATCCGATTGAAAGGATTTTTGCCCAGTTTTCACCTCCACCACCCTCTCCCTCTCCGCCACTGCCATCACCTCCGCCTCCGCCACCGCCACCGCCACCGCCACCGCCATCTCTAACTCCACAACCTCCCCCTCAACACAACAACAAGTCTCCACCACCCCCTCCATCTCCTCTACCACCGCCTCCACCTCCACCACCATCACCGCCTCCTTCTCCACCTTCACTTCCTCACAATATTATCGGCCTCCGATTGGTTCAAGAATGGCCACCGTCTTTTTGTTTTTTCCAAAATATCGATCACAATGGCCCTGACAAATGTGTGACTAGTAAGATTGTTAGAAATTTTACATTACACGGCTTATGGCCGTTTAATAGCACTCATGTACTGGCCCCTCAAGGTTCTCTATGCACAGATTAGGAATTCTGTGGTTTGCGTTTTGATATCTTAAAGATTCCTTCCAATCTCATTCAGGAATGCAGGAAACAATGGCCTGAGTTCCGTGCCCAGCATTTCACCACTATATGGTCGTATGAATATAACAAGCACGGTGCTTGTTTAAACCCGGAAGTTCCAAGAAACTGTAGAGTTATTAGGCTGGAGGAATATTTTACTATGGCAATCTCTCTAAAAAACAAGTTCGATTTTCTTCAAGCTCTAAGGGATAATGGTTAGATTCTATTTTTTTTTTTTTTTTTTTTTTTTTTTGTTGTTGTTGTTGTTGTTAACATTTTGTTGTTTTATATTTTTATAACTAACTCTTTGTATGCTTTTTTACATTGATGTTCATCAATTCCTTATGCAGAAAAGAACTTAACTGTAGTGGAGAAATATTTGATGATTTAGTTATTTACTTAACTATGATGAGGCATATGGGGACCACAAAAAAGCTCTCAAAAGAGCTCTTACCATTGTAGATGCTCTAAGGCGTTGTTGTTGTAAAGAAAGATGTTGAACTAGTGAAATTGATATTTCATTGTGGCATGCATGAGGTCAATATTTCCACATATACAACATTATTGATGTGCCTTCAGCTCCTTTGAAGCGTTTCCATTCTTATCCAGAATTTGTTTTTTTAGAAATGTAGGATGCTAACTTAGATCCTTAACCCATTTCACTTGCAGCAACACAATACTGAACTTCTAGTTGGCATGGTGAGAGATCAGTTCAAGAAACACAAGCACGAAACTGATCCAGAAAAGATTCAGAAGTTGCTGGACGAGTGAGTTTTAATTGACCTTATTTTTACATTTGGGAATATACCTAGGCGCTTGCCATTTTCCAGAACCAAACTATAGTATTCTCTAATTGAGTGTCCATTTTTAGTTTTCTGAAAGAAATTAAAGAAGATGATGTTTAAGCACTTTAAATGGTACATATACATCAATACCCTTGATGTGCACCCTATTTCATTGCCAAATTAAGTTATATAATAAGGTGGCTTTGGTAACTTCACTATAAAATGTACATTTATTTATTTATTTAGGAATGGTGGGAGTAAGAAACTGTGGCGAAGCCATAACTTATTGAGAAGGGGGGTCAAGATTGTTTGGGGAAAAGGGGTCAAAATGATATCATAGTGCGTAGTAAGTACAATTTTTCCAAAAATAAAGGGGGTCGAAATAGACAAAAACAATATTTGTAGTGTCTTTTTCCAAAAAATTAGAGTTATTAAAATGACATTTCCCAAAAGCCTAGGGGGTCGAGTGGCCCCCATCCCTTCTATGTGGCTTCGCTGGCTTCAACATCGGTAAGAAATAACCAGGTTTGGCAATGCCATGTGACCGATGTTGTTGTTTCTCTACTTAAGGCTCCGTTTGTTTGGGGGATTGGGGGAAAATGTTTTCCGGAAAACATTTTCCTCATTTTTCGGTGTTTGTTTCGCACCAGAAAATGGGGTAAACTTCATTTTTATCTTATTTTCCGGGAAACATTTTCATTTTCCGGAAAATATTTTGCCGGAAATCATTTTCCGAAAAATATTTTACGCTAAACAAACGGAGCCTAAATTTGTCATTATGTCGTGTAAATCTTGTTGGATTGGGGCACTCTTGGAGGCATGCACATGATTTGGTGCACACACGCGTCACACTTTCTAAAGAGTTCGGTTTGATGGTATCTTTTTCGAAGACCTTATCTGTTTCCCTTCTGTGTTTGCAGCGCGGCAAGGGGACTCATTAATCACATACTTCATGAGTCTGAGAAGCTGTCCGGGCGTAAATTCACTAAGACCCCATGAGGTTGCTGATGATATCACTGCTTCCAATTCTTCCATAGTTGCACTTGTATTGAATTTTGGCTGTTCTGAAATAAAAAGATGTACAAATTGAAGTTCTTAGTGTTACTGGAATGGAGTTCTGTGACATGTTAACTCGAGCAAAGAAATGAACATTGGAATGAGGGGAGGGTTCTTCCATGCTTACATTTCTCAGTTTTGCTCATAAAAATATTTCTATTTACTATTTTTGAAAATATAGTCTAAAGTTATATTTAATATTTACTTTCATCAAGGATAGTTTTAAAAATGTAAACACACCAATAAAAACTTTAATTTAAATAGTGAAATGGGAATACCATTTTGGGATGGAGGGAGTACTTTCAGGGACTGAAATTTTAGGGAAAGGAAGTATCAAGTATCATCTAACAAGATAAATTAGGGGTGTGCAAACCCGGCCATCGGCCCGCAAAAACTCGGCTCGCAAGGCTCGCGCCCGCAATGTTTTTAACCCTGCTGGGCTTGACAGCTTGAAGGCCCGTGGACTCGAGCTGGGATCGGGCTCTTATTGTTCTACAGCCCGTTAGAGCCCGGTCCGGTTCTTTCAAAACTATGTTGTTTTGTAATTTATATACTCCCTCCGTCTCAGTAATTAGTTCACCATTTTTGGTCCGACACGCAAATTAAGGGTGGAGAAAATATTGTGAGTGTAATAGTAAAATAGGAGAGAGAATGAGTGGAGGAAATAGTAAATTTGAAAAATGTTGTGAGTGTAATAGTAAAATAGGAGAGAGAATGAGTGGGTGGAATAGTAAAGATTCTTTGCCAAAAAAAGGAAAGGTGAAGCTTTAAATGGGACACCCAAAATGGCAAAAGGTGAAATTATTAATGGGACAGAGGGAGTATATAATAAATTTAACACTCACAAAGCCAACATTAGATGTGGATCAAGTATTTCTATTTTCTATTTTCAACTTCTCGCTTTGACTAATGTTACTGAGACTTTCTCAAAAAAGGGCTCTAACCTTGCAGCCAAAATCCAACACAAGATAAGAGATGATATTGCTACTGATATCCAGCTCAGGAAGGCCAAAGCAACTGCCATCTAATACCTTTCACATTCCTCCCCGTAAATACAACCGCCCAAGTCATTAATGTATAATTTATATAACAATTCTTTTGATCTTGAATAATTGGGTCCAAAAACTCCATGGCAAAATGATAAAGTGGTAATGGATTGATGGGCTGAAAATAATTTAAAGCCCAAAATGTAATAGGTATAAAATTTTCAAAATACAACATCTAATTTGTAAGCCCATCAAGCTCGAGCCCGCTCAATGCCTGTTTAAAGCCCGTTAATTTGAGCCCGCATGAAGCCCGCTATGTTGAATTCTTAAAATTGAAGTCCGCAACTAAATAGGCTCATACCAGGCTTTGCCAACTTTAGGCCCGTGCGCACCCCTGATAAACCATAACAACATTATAGTATATACTGGCGGCTATATATGCCATATCAGTTCTTACTGCTAAACAACAAATAGTCCAGAAGTAGTTTGCTAATAGTAAGGCTATCACTGCATCAATAGCAATAACATTAATTCCAAGTTAACACATATCCGAAAACATTCCTAGAAATGAAAACATCACTACCACATTGTTTCAAAACTTACAAAACGCACTTTTCGGCACTTTTCGTTTTTCAGCAAAACAAGTCATCTTCCAATATTACTCCTAACCCGTTGAAGAACGCGAACAAATTCATAGAACATACCAAAATCTAAACTAATAACAGGCTCGGGACCAAAAGGAACAGTAGGCTGTTTGGGAGCAGTATACGGGTTTTGACATATAATAAAGTCAAACACGCCGTACTTCTTTATTAAACCATCGAGCCTGCTACTGGTCAACCGTTGAATATCCTCAATCTGCTCCAACTCCCCGGTCTGCCCAGAATTACTCCACCATTGTTTGAGAATCTTCCGTTTCGTTTCAGATGGTTCAATGGAAACAACATTCTTCAAATGGATCCCTAGCCGGTGTAAAGTAATTTCCGCTCCTCCAACTCCACTGTAGATTGACAATAAAGTCAACCCTCCCGGAAACAAAGATTTCAAAGAGGAGAGATGATATCCCAAGGCGTCCGTTTGGAAAGAGTGTTTGAGTGAGAGAAGTCTTTCCTTTAGGCCGAAACCTTCTGCTTGAGTGTGATTCAACGGGTAGCCTAATATACGCTCTATGTGTTCGGGATCCACCGGAGCAAGTTTATTTCGACCGACCCAAATCAAATTTAAGCATTGAAACTGACGAAGAAGTTCATTTTGCTTTTCCTCCGAAAGCATACCCCTTAAATCGAGCATCATTTTATTGAACCTATCACAAAGTTGAGGAACTCCAATAGTTTCAGAACATATACCATTCAACTGCTTCCTTGTATCCCACGATGGCCAATATCGTCTTTTGGCTTGTGGTATCGCTTCTTCTATAGTCATAGGTGGCTTCGGCTGGATGTGAAACCTGTTTGCAGTTGGAAGATTGTGTACATATCCTTCTTTTCTACTCAAGGCTGAGAAAGACTGAGTGTTGACCAATTCTGGCTCGATTGCATACAAGAATTGTGACACTTTGACCCAAGAATCATGAGATAAGTTCAAGACATTTCCGTAGAAAAACAGCGGAGCTTTAGCTACCATTTGATCCACACTACTGCACGAGACTGGCTTGGTCAGTTTAGGCACAGCAGCTGCAATCTGACGTTTGGCTCGACTTTTAAGTTGTCTCTGCATATAATTTGAGATTCCTTGTTTTGCTTGTGGGCCCGCAGGTCCAGGGATTGCTTGTCCTATTCCGGACCATGCCAGGTCAGAGTAACTACTCAGGTCATCCCCAAACTCTGGTTTTGGTCTTTTCCAATCGCTTGGTTCATCGGTGTATTCTTCTTTAGGCCTTTTCCCGCTCAACTTCTCTAACCAGTCATTTTCTCTAAACTTCTCTAACCAGTCATTTTCTCTAAACTTGGCACCATTGATTCTATCCATCTCGTTATTCTCATTGAACTGAGGACCGTTGGATTTCTCCATTAATTCATTCTCTCTCAACTTGGCTTCAGCGGCCCGCCTACAAGCTTCCTCTGTCTTTGCTGCCAGGTTTTTATAGAAGTGGTCATCTAGGCCAGAACACTGCATGGTATCAAAAAGAATTAAACAAAGACCAATATGAAGATGTAACATCAAGATAAGGAGTTTGAAGACCCTTTTTGTCCATCATAAAATATTTGAGCATATAGGGAAAGAAAAAAAGCATTATGACACTCAGCCTTCAGAGGAGCAGCATGCAAGTCAGAAAGAGAAGTTGATACCGAAACTTTCCAAAGGTGAATTAACAAAATTTATTCTGTTCCCGAATCAAACCCCCTCCCCCCTTTCCCACAAACATCCAGCAGACACACTGATATAAATAGAATCCAAGCAACCAAAGGAAGTACTCCGTCCCTAAATGAATGTCCATTTTTCCAAAAGAAAAAAGTGTCCAGAAATGAATGTCCATTTTCTGAAGAAGTTAATAAATCCTCTGTCACGACCCTAATCCTAGGCACCATTTTAGCACATGATGAGCACGTGGGGTTGGGGTTGTAGTATATCATTTATGCATTTTATGCTACTTGTTGGATTTTATGTGCTTATTTTGATATTTGGTAACTTATGTGAATTTAGGATGATAATAAAATTAAGTTAATGATTTAGGGTCTAAATGAAATAAATATGAAATGTTGTAGTGAAGTTATAATATTTGAAATTTTAAATATTAAGTTTATAAGCGTTAAGGTGCTTTAGTGTAATAGTGGAATCCTAAGGTTGTTAATTGTAGCATTGTCAACCTTGGAGGAGCTTAGGTGAAAAATGGTAATGTTTATCTTTGATTTTACTAAAGAAGCTTCATTTTTAAAATTCCATCAGCTCAAGCTCTTCTTAAAATTCCATGGAAACCTAAACCCTAACTCTTCCCTTCCAAAAATTCTAGCAAATTCAATTCCTTTTCGTTTTTGAATCCGTCTTCATATTATTGTTCGTGAAGCCGAGGGGAGCGTATCTATCCGGAAAAAGAATTCCTTATTTTCGAATTATTCCGGTTATTATGATTTCTTTCAAAAACTTGTTCATTCAATGTTTATGGTTGTTATTGATGTTTTATAAATGGGTTTTGGTATTTTTGGAACTATTTTTCTTGTGTTGGAATGGTCATGGAAGGATTTGAAGTGAGACTTGGTAATGGTAGTGTTGTCTAGGTTGAAATGGTGATGTAAAGTAAAAGTAATTGTTGAATTATGGGTTAGATGAATGTGCATGGTTAGTTTGCCCAATTTTCTTGATTTGGAAGGTTGTAAAATGATGTTGGTACATTATACTTAGGTTGAAATGAGTATGGGATGGTTTGGTACGAGTTATGGTGATGTTTAGTACCTATTTTATGACTTCAAAAACAGAGGAATTTGGTATATAACAATTGGAATTTGGTTGCTGATGTTTTTCAACTCTGTTCTGATTTCTGGTAAAAGGGCACGAGTCGTGCCCTGTGGCACGAATCGTCCCTTGAAGGTGGAAGAGTCGTGCCTGTGGGGACGACTGTATCTGAGGGGGTGTCAAGGTGGCACGAGTCGTGCCCTGCCCTGTCACCTCTGAACCATTTTCCAAGCCTTATAAACCTAATCTACCTAGTATATAATTGAACACTCTTTGACTATGATTAAAGTACAACACTTTAGCTATCCAATGGTGTCTTACTTGGTCAAAATGGATTTGAGGAAGGGGTTCACATATTGTTCGGAAAATGGTTGAAAGGCTTGATTTGCAACTTAACCAAAGTTATTCAAACTTGGAATTTGATCTTAAACCTTTATAGAGGTTATAAATTGTTGTATATTGAACATGTAGGGCTTGTTGGTTATACATTGTGCCTTACTTGATTACCTATTCATGGTTGGTGATTTAAATAGTGTATGAAATGTATGTTGCACTATTGTATTGGTTTAAACATGAGTATGAATACCATGTTGTTATTTTGTTATCCCTTTGGTGGATTTCTTTTCAAGTAACTATTATGTGCTTGAATGTGTTTCAATCAACTGATGTTTGGGGGTATAATGGAATACGATCAATTATGAAAATTGTTCTATAATGTGATCGGATAACATTATACCTGTGACTGTCCCCTTCTGTGGCCACAGACTAGGGTTATAGCTTCTGTATTGAGCCAAAACCTTACAGATTGCTAGTATCTTATTTGGTTCCTTGAAAATGGGTCTTATAAGATGTGAATATGCCTAAGCAGTTCACAAATGAGTGGAGTTTTACTCCCAACATTGTACGACTTATTGTTCAGACGGGAAAAGTAAACCAAGGTAACGTAATGTGTTTACCGCTTTACCAATGTGTTATATGCACCTTGTTATGTGTTGCATTTTACTTGGCATATTGTTGCATTCATAATAGCTTATTGAGATTTATTCTCACCCTTCTCCCTTTAATGTTTTAGATCGCACTGAGACAGGAGGTCCAGCCCAGTGAGGACGGAAAGGAGTTTGGACGTGTCTTTTGGGTTGTCTGGGTATTGGTTGGGATTTGTAAATGTATTTTGGTGTAGCTCCTTTGTGGAGTTTGTATATAAACAACTTTGTTTCAACTTTTCATTGTGATCTATTGTAACTAAAACATGTTGTCTATTTTCAAAGTTTGGTTATAACTTTCCTCCAAGTGGAGATGTTTAAAGTTAGTTGTATAATGTAAATGTTAAAGTTTGGTTTCTTTTCAAGTTAAGTTAAAGTTTTTAAAATTTAGGTGGTTTTTAATAGTAAGGGGATCCTCCCGCACGGGGCACGAGCTAAGGTTCCGGGTCGGAGTTCCCACAATTGGTATCAGAGCTCGATTTAGAATTCAAGGGTAGATGTCTAGCTTAAGGGGTAGTGTGTGATAACTGACGACGAGTGTTTGATGCAGGAATTTGTTCAATGGCGGGCAGCATAGAGCACCGGAGAATGAGGGTAATGCCGGGGGAGGGTGATGTGAATATTTGTGGGCATGTATTGCCAGTGAATTTGGTAGAGTAACAAATCCGGGACTTTGATGTCATTCATGGTATGGATTGGTTGAGTCATTGTCATGCTTTGGTAGACTGCCGTAGAAAGCGAGTCTCCTTTGCTATGCCTGATATGCCTACATTTGTGTTTGATGCGGATAAATCTTTGTTTGGTATTCATGTTATTTCTGCTTTAAAGGCTAGAAAAATGTTATCTAAAGGGTGTGAGGGGTACTTGGCCTATGTGTTAGATTCAAGTAAGAAATTCCCCGAGTTATCTCATGTCCCGGTTGTGAGTGAGTTTGGCGATGTGTTTTCAACTGAGTACTCTATGCCTCCGAATAGGGAAGTCGAGTTTTGCATTGATTTAGTGTCTGGTACCTCCCCTATATCTAAAGCACCCTATAGAATGGCTCCGACTGAGTTGAAAGAGTTGAAGACTCGGTTGCAAGAATTGTTAGATCGGGATTTCATTCGTCCAAGTGTGTCACCCTGAGGAGCACCTGTTTTGTTTGTTCGAAAGAAGGATGGCACGTTGAGATTGTGTATCGACTACAGATTGTTGAACCAAGCAACTATCAAGAATAAATACCCTCCTCCGCATATTGATGACTTGTTTGATCAACTTCAAGGTTCCGTGATATATTCCAAACTTGATTTGCGAAGCGGATACCATCAGTTGAAGATTAGACCGGATGACATCTCAAAGACAGCCTTCAGGACGAGATATGGTCACTATGAGTTCGTGGTAATGCCTTTCAGATTGACTAATGCACCGGCGGTATTCATGGATATGATGAACCGGATCTTCAAGCCTTACCTTGATAGTTTTGTGGTGGTTTTCATTGATGACATCCTTGTTTACTCTAAATCCCGGGAAGATCACGAGAATCACTTGAGAATTGTCTCATCTATTCTTCGTGAGAAACAGTTGTTTGCCAAGTTTAGCAAGTGCGAGTTTTGGCTCAAGCAGATTTCTTTCTTGGGGCACGTGGTGTCTAGTTCGGGAATTTCCGTGGATCCTTCTAAGATTGAAGCCGTAGTCAATTGGAAGCAGCCTTCAACTGTGACTGAGGTTCGTAGTTTTCTTGGTTTGGCGGGGTACTACCGAAGGTTCAATGAGGGATTTTCTAGAATTGCAACTCCGTTGACAAGAATGACTCGGAAGGATATACCATTTGTGTGGGATTCAAAATGTGAAGCAAGCTTTGCCGAGTTGAAGAAGAGGTTGACATCAGCTCCAGTTCTTACCCTACCAGATGGTTGCGAGAATTTTGTTATCTTCAGTGACGCCTCGAAGGAAGGATTGGGATGTGTTCTAATGCAAAGTGGGAAAGTGATCGCGTATGCCTCGAGAAAGTTATCACCGGCGGAACAGAACTACCCTACCCATGACATGGAGTTGGCTGCGATCGTATTTGCGTTGCATAAATGGAAGCACTATCTTTATGGAGAGAGATTTGAGATTTTTACCGATCACAAGAGTTTGAAATATCTGTTTACCCAAAAAGAGTTGAACAATTGGCAAAGGAGATTGTTAGAACTATTGAAGGATTATGACTGCGTTATCGCTTATAATCCGGGAAAGGCGAATGTAGTTGCGGATGCGATTAGCCGAAAGACTTATTTATCAACCTTGAGATCCCGAGAGTCGAGAAGTGAGTTGATATTTGCGAATGTCCGAGCAGTTCCTACTTTGTATGGAGATCTTTTGGAAGCTCAACAAAGTGATCCGGAATTGAAGAAAATTTTGGGGCAAGTGCAAGATGGAAAGGCCGGGGAGTTTTCGTTGAATCGAGATGGAATTTTGACTTTTCAAGGCAGACTTTGCGTTCCTTCTTCACCAGAGATCAAAAGGCGAGTTTTAGAGGATGGCCACAAATCAAAGTTTGCTATTCATCCGGGAAGTACGAAGATGTATCAAGATTTGAAGCGAGGTTATTGGTGGAATGGAATGAAGAGAGAGATTGCGGATTTTGTATCTAAATGTTTGACTTGTCAAAAAATCAAGGCCAAGCATCAGAGACCGGTAGGGCTACTTCAACTGTTAGATATTCCGGAGTGGAAGTGGGAAGGAATCTCGATGGATTTTGTGACTGGTTTGCCTTCTACTGCGAAGAAGATGGATGCCATTTGGGTGATAGTTGATAGATTGACAAAGTCAGCTCATTTTCTACCGGTGTCAACAAGGTATTCGATGGAGAGGTTAGCTCAACTTTATATGCGAGAGAGTGTTAGACTTCACGGAGTTCCGGTTAGTATTGTTTCCGATAGAGATCCGAGATTCACCTCGATATTTTGGAAGGCGTTGCATGAAGCTTTGGGGTCTAAGTTGAGTTTTGGCACGGCGTTTCATCCTCAAACCAATGTCAGACCGAGAGAACCATTCAGATACTTGAGAATATGTTACGGGCTTGTGTGATGGATTTTCAGTTGTCTTGGAAAGATCACTTACCGTTGGTTGAGTTTGCTTACAACAACAGCTACCAGTCTAGCATCGAGATGGCTCCGTATGTGGCGTTGTATGGAAGAAAATGTAGATCTCCAATGTGTTGGGACGAGGTTGGTGAAGCTAGGCTTTGGGGTCCGGATTTGATTAGAGATTCAACGGAGAAAATCAAGGTGATCCGAGATAGATTGAAGATGGCTCAGAGTAGACAGAAAAGCTACTCCGACAATAGAAGACGAGACTTATCATTTCAAGTTGGGGACTTAGTGTTTTTGAAGATCTCTCCGAGGACAGGGATTAAAAGGTTTGGTAATAAGGGTAAATTGGCTCCAAGATTTGTTGGTCCGTTTGCGATTTTAGAAAAGATTGGTGAGTTGGCTTATCGGTTGGCGTTGCCTCCATCCTTTTCATCTCTTCATGACGTATTTCATGTTTCAATGTTGAGAAAGTATTGCCATGATCCCTCCCATGTTTTGAGTTCTCCTCCCGAAGATATTCAAGCGGATATGTCATATGTAGAAGAGCCGTCGAGAGTCCTGGAGTTTCAAGTTAGAGAATTGCGAACTAAGAGTATTCCGGTAGTGAAGATCCTTTGGAAGAATCATTCTATTGAAGAAGCAACTTGGGAGCTAGAGTCGGAAATGAGAGAAAAATATCCTTGGTTGTTTGAGCGTGCAAGTCATTCAAAATTCGGGGCGAATTTTCTTTAAGGGGGAGTGAGTGTCACGACCCTAATCCTAGGCACCATTTTAGTACATGTTGAGCACGTGGGGTTGGGGTTGTAGTATATCATTTATGCATCTTATGCTACTTGTTGGATTTTATATGCTTATTTTGATATTTGGTAACTTACGTGAATTTAGGATGATAATAAAATTAAGTTAATGATTTAGGGTCTAAATGAAATAAATATGAAATGTTGTAGTGAAGTTATAATATTTGAAATTTGAAATTTTAAGTTTATAAGTGTTAAGGTGCTTTAGTGTAATAGTGGAATCCTAAAGTTGTTAATTGTAGCATTGTCAACCTTGGAAGAGCTTAGGTGAAAAATGGTAATGTTTATCTTTGGTTTTACTAAAGAAGCTTCATTTTAAAAATTCCATCAGCTCAAGCTCTTCTTAAAATTCCATGGAAACCTAAACCCTAACTCTTCCCTTCCAACAATTCTAGCAAATTCAATTCATTTTCGTTTTTGAATCCGTCTTCATATTATTGTTCGTGAAGCCGAGGGGAGCGTATCTATCCGGAAAAAGAATTCCTTATTTTCGAATTATTCCGGTAAGTTATTATGATTTCTTTCAAAAACTTGTTCATTCAATGTTTATGGTTGTTATTGATGTTTTATAAATGGATTTTGGTATTTTTGGAACTATTTTTCTTGAGTTGGAATGGTCATGAAAGGATTTGAAGTGAGACTTGGTAATGGTAGTGTTGTCTAGGTTGAAATGGTGATGTAAAGTAAAAGTAATTGTTGAATTATGGGTTAGATGAATGTGCATGGTTAGTTTGCCCAATTTTCTTGATTTGGAAGGTTGTAAAATGATGTTGATACATTATGGGTCTTATAAGATGTGAATATGCCTAAGCAGTTCACAAATAAGTGGAGTTTTACTCCCAACGTTGTACGACTTATTGTTCAGACGGGAAAGGTAAACCAAGGTAACGTAATGTGTTTACTACTTTACCAATGTGTTATATGCACCTTGTTATGTGTTGCATTTTACTTGCCATATTGTTGCATTTATAATAACTTATTGAGATTTATTCTCACCCTTCTCCCTTTAATGTTTACACTGAGACAGGAGGTCCAGCCCAGTGGGGACGGAAAGGAGTTTGGACGTGTCTTTTGGGTTGTCTGGGTATTGGTTGGGATTTGTAAATGTATTTTGGTGTAGCTCCTTTGTGGAGTTTGTATATAAACAACTTTGTTTCAACTTTTCATTGTGATCTTTTGTAACTAAAACATGTTGTCTATTTTCAAAGTTTGGTTATAACTTTCCTCCAAGTGGAGATGTTTAAAGTTAGTAGTATAATGTAAATGTTAAAGTTTGGTTTCTTTTCAAGTTAAGTTAAAGTTTTTAAAATTTAGGTGGTTTTTAATAGTAAGGGGATCCTCCCGCTCGGGGCACGAGCTAAGGTTCCGGGTCGGAGTCCCCACATCCTCCCTCATCAAGCAACAAGTTCTAATTCACACTTAGACTCATGATGCAATATGGTGAGATCATTAAGGGTTGTTATGTACTTATACTACTAAAATGGCTTAAAGTATGTTAACTTTCTCAAATGTCCCTCAACGTGAAAATTGGAAATTCATTTAGGGACAGAAGGAGTAGAACATAAGCTAAAAGGAAAGAACTCTTTGAACCGATAATGCTGATTGTAAAAGTTGAATTGTACCTGTTCTATTTTGACGCTAGTGCCAGCAGTCCTATCTGCTACAATTGAGTCTGCAAGCTCTGATATCGAAGCTTCAGCACCTGAAAGTTGGGAGGTTAAGGTTTGAACTGTTGTATCAACCAAAACAGAACCTTGAATACTTCATTATACCATATGCATTTCATTCATATAGACGTAATTGAGCTTCAAGCTAATGTTATAGTTCAGTAAAGACATTACGCTATTGAAATGATTTTCTGGAATACCAACCAACAAAATTGCATCGGAAACAACAATAGTTAGCCAGTGCTAGTGCATGTTACTCCCTCCTTGACTCCTTCCCAAAATGAATTGTCCCAAAATTCCAAATTTACTCTTGATCAAGAGCAAATTTGATAATATTTTGGACATTCATTTTGGGACGGAGGGAGTAAATGAAAACAATTTAGCATATCCTATTTACATGCTCCCTCCATCCTAAAAAAAAGAGTTGCAGGTAACATCAGATTACATGCCACACATTTCATCACTTTATGGGACATAGTATAAGATTAATGTTGAAAGGCCAGGTCATTTGCCAGCAAGGAAATATTCCTACAGACCAGGTTCTCTATACAGCCCACCCTCCTAGGGCTTACAACTTACAGCTTAAAGAAAGCCTAATAGTCATTCAACAAGGAGATCTTGAAGAAATAAAAAAAACGGAGACATGTTCACGTGTTCTTATACTAGAGAAACAGAAAAGTGACATTAGTGATGAGAAAATGGTGTGGAAATTTACTTACCGTACTTGTCAATAGCTGCTGAAACTTCCGCTTCAGAAAAGCCTACTTCTAAAAGACGAAGTGTCTTGTACATAGTCCCAAACAAATTTTCGGGGTTCTCCTCCTGCATATGTGAAGCTGGTTAGCATCAGGTAAATGCATATGATTCATAAGGGACATAAAGCCATGACTCTAGGAAAACAAACAACAGTATGAGATGGGTCAACAATGGGTAATGCTCTAAACCCATGAGTGGCCTGAACTTGCATATGTATAACAAGTTTACAAACAAGAAATCCTACTCCTCCGTCCTGATAGAAGATATGTGTATTCCTTTTTGGGCTGTCCCATTGAAGAGTAACATTTCCCTTTTAAGGAAACCATTTTACAACAAAATGACCAAACTTACCTTGATTTCCAACCTAGCTTGAGTTCGAATATTACCACCTGGTTTAAATTCAAATGTTTTGAGGGGCAATTTAATAGAGTTTCAAACAATTTCTTTGATTTGGGTGTTTAGTCAAATGTTACTCATCTAAAGGATTGAGGGAGTACATGTTTTTAAGTCACAACGACTCCTTTCTCATAAACAAGAGTGTACATCGATCAACAACAAAGAGGTAGAAGAAACACAAAAGATGGATGAAAATCCCATTAAAAGGTAGGATACTACCGAAAAGAGGACTAGTACTAAGAGATCAATGTTGATGACATGTCATTAAAATTTGACAAAGCTTTTGAAGACATATAAATGTACAAAACTGAAACCTCGGGCTTTTCTTCATGGTCATGGTTTAAACTATCAGAAGCAGCCACCTGAGCAGCAAAGATGAAATCTACTAGTTCACTGACAGGAGCATCTGCACCTGTTATGACACATTTGGAAAAGATATTAGCACATCATAGTTTTTTCGATAAAAGAATGAGAGCAACCACCAAGTGGATTCAATTTATGTATGTATTAAATAAGCAAGCAAGTACCATGCCATATTGTGTTTAGAGTAGATTCTAGTATTACATCGTAGAACTTTGAAAAATAAAATGCCATTATGCAAAAATAAACCACTAGTTTAAAAGGCAAAGGTTCTTTATTTTCATATTATTTTATATATATTAAATTGTTTCAAGTACCTCCCCAAGAAATATACATATGCAAATAGAAAGAGAGTTTTTGTGTATGAGATTTAGTTAAAAATATTCCTGCATACCAATTTTATCCATAGCAAATTCAACTTCCTCGAGAGTGAAATTCATCATTAATAAGGATGCTTTTTTGTCAGCATGAATATCAACAGAATCATCAGGCTCCTGCAAGAAATTTAAGATTACACCAAATACATAACAGATCCCAAAACTGAAGAATTGCAATTAGCTAACAATATTGGTCCAACGAACAGCATAAATCAATAACTGCAAAAAGCATATATTTTAGGAACTAAATAACCACGTCAGAGGCAGTTCCCAGTTCAGTCACATACAGCTCATATCTATAGAAGCTATGTTACTCGGACTCTTCAAATTCGCCGAAGTACCCGTGTCCGACACGACACTCACCAATATGGGTATGAAATCCGTACCGACACCCGGTTTTTCAGTCGGATACGGCAATAAAAAATGAAAGAAAAAAAGAGTGAGTTGACTTCATTTATAAAGATTTTACAAATTTTAATATTAGTTTTTTACTTAATTATAAATTATATCCTAGCCATATTTCATTAAAATTATAATTTTATTAAGAAATAAAATTAAAAAACTATACTTTTGTCGAAAAAAATAAGACATTTTTCTGTGATAAGCAAAGTATATAAATAAACTTAATATCTTTTGTTATTAATGTATCCCCGTAACCGGGTCCAAATCTAGGACAGTGTCCCCGTGTCCAATTTTTTTAGAAAATCCGACATTCGAATCCGTACCCGTGTCGTATACACGTACCCGAGTCCAAGTAACATGGTATAGGTGTAACATGGATCTGTTCTTTCCTCTTTCAATTCTCTTTCTCATGAAATATTTTCAATCTTCAAATAAAAGTACATCTATATCTATATCTATATATATACTCCCTCCGTCCCGCCCGACTTAGGACGTTTAGGTTGGGCACGGGGATTAAGGAAAAAGTGTAAGTGGGTGGATGTTGTGAGTATGAAAAGTGATGTAGGTGAGAGAAAGTGGGGTAGGGAGTAATGAGTGAAAATTTGTTGTGAGTGTAAATGTGGGTCCCATTAATAAAGTACTTTCCATTTTGGGGTTGTCCTAAGTCGGATGGGACGCCCAAAATGGAAAAATGTCCTAAGTCGGGCGGGACGGAGGGAGTATATAATAACAACAAAGTCAACTTTCCCACCTAAAAATGTCACTATCAAGGGTAAATTATTCTCTACATATTTCATTAAGGGTAAATAAGTCTTTACATATAATTACATGGATTTGGGCCAAATGTTATATGGGCTTGTTTTCAAAAAAAAAAAAAAAAAAAAAAAAATTTGGGCCATCATTTGTTGGATATGTCATAAAATATTGTTTTGTCATTTTGATTATGGTTGATTAATTTTGAAATGGTCTGATTTTGAGGAGCCGTAGTGTTCTAGAGTTAAATTTTTCCCTTTTTTATTTTTTAAAATATACCTTATAAGTAAAAATAGTAACAATTCATTAATATTTGTAGAGTAATGTTGAAAGTTGTATTTATAAATTAGTATTTGAAATGTCATCTTTGGTTCGAGAGTCGTGTCAATTAATTTTTAGTGATAATGACGTGAAGATATTATAATTAGGTCAACATTAATTTTTAATTGATAAAAAATGATATGTTTATTATGTTTGTAATTAATTATTATTTATTTATTTATTTTATTTGTTTATTTTCAATTTTTAATAATATTTTTTTGTACATTATTTTGTAAGAGTTAATATATCGCCATGCAACGCACAGGGGTAATGCTAATCTGTTGTAATAAAAACAACACTCTTAACAGTCAAACATATGATTCCTAACCATAACCAAGGCACTAAAATAGCAGACATATGGCAAAATTATTATACAAAATAAACGGTCATGAGCACCAAGTTTAACAAAAGATGATAACTTTAGAAAAATGAGTTTTGTTCACCATTTCCCAGGGATACCCTTGAACGAGGGAGTATGTAATTATATTTCACAATTTTTTTCCTTGCTATATTGTTCTAATGAAATGCATGCATGGCCTTTATGATTGTATGGGTTAGCATAGAAGCATTTAGGTAACTGGTTTAAAGGGCTTTGATGGTCCCTTACCATTTACGACTATAGATGGCTACAGCTTTTTTTACTTCATGAGACGGAACATAAAGAAGTGAAACATAGGTGATAGAAGATATAAAAATTTGAAACCTAAAACAGGATTAGAATAGACGCTTCAAGCTCAATAAACAAAGAAAAGGCACCAAAATAAAGAAGGAAAAGATAAACCTTTGTTACCAAAAAGACTGGCAATTGGCAGCTTACCTCTTTTAAATCAATAACTTCTGGAAAATTGGCTAGACTGCTTGTATCCTTCTCATCTCCAAATAAACAATCCAGGGAATCAGAAGATTCTGAATTTGTTCTACGTAGAGCCTGTTTAATTCATATCGAGTCAATTTAAGCCATATATGTTCAAGCAAATATAACTACGGTGCTAACAAAATGTGAAAGAAGTTCCACCAAGAAATCATGAAAAAGTGCAATCTGTTCATCTTATTAAGATTGGGATCCACATAATAATTACTCCCACCCTTCCAACTGACGAAGAACAAATTCTATTTTAGTTTGCCTCGATTGATGAGATACATATCGGCGATATCGCAACCAAAACATGAGTTCAGAAAATGTTTAAAATAAATAAAAAACTTACCACTAATTTGAGTTATCTTATTAAGAGGGCACCAGCGGAAGTAGACAGTTATGTTGTTGCTTTCCAAATAAATTTGGGTTATGTCTGTGTTCGATTCTCAGCTAGTCATATGCATTTTTTTTATTTTTTTTTTGCCATTAAACATATGTCAAGCATATAGATCTAGTTTTTTATGGTCTTACCTTTTACAGAAAATTGTTGTGCACCCAGTTACATTTTGTCTTGGGTCCGCCACTGTAATCACCACTAAAGTTAAACTAAATATGCATGCTCCCACCTCTATAAATTAAAAAATCATAGTTTAAGCACCACTTAACCAGAACTATTTTTTTGAAGGCCAAGCAGTGGAGATTTAATTGCAAAATCACATTGATCTCTTTGTGACCAGCTCGGACGATTAGCTTCTTTGCTAGGTTTGGAAATTTGGTTTATTTCAACACCCCCCCCCCAAATGTGTGATGCATTTATCCATTTGACATTTTTTGTTATATATCTTTACTTATAGTATTTATCATGTCACTGGTAAAAGCAGTCAAATCAGCTAGACTTTCATCTACAAGAATACTCCATTTCCGCAAGTACCCACTTCCCCCATAAAGACAAAAAGGAAAAAGTTATCAATAGTCCGCTCTCAGAATAATATAGATCCATGCAAGATTTCTTGCCACTTCACCACCAGATGAAGCAGTGCAGCATTCTTGCTGATTTCTGAAAGGGAACAAAAGTCCATCTTGATTATTTGCGCATAAACAGTATCCATTTCAAAGGGGGGTCATACTATTAGATTTTCATGTGCTCAAAACAGAACATACTAGCCTTCAATCAATCACCGAAAAATTGAATTCCTTACTATTATACGATAGCAAAAGTATTATAATGAACAAGGTATAGCAGGTTACCTCTTTTTGGTGACCATCTCCATTGGCATAATCTGAAGTTCCAGGCCTTGAATTTTCAAGAGTCTAGTCCAAGTGAAGAAAGAACTAAGTTAGCAGATAATACTAGAAATAATAAGTTTGTTTGTTCCTTCGCATCAAGATAAAGAGCAAACATGTGAAGATTAAGAAGAATGTGCAGATCACTTGTTGGGTTAATCAAATTTCTAATTTCAACAAGTGGCAAGCCTGTTAAGGTTGTATTAGAAGCATGGAAAAGATGCTTCCAACAAAATCAGCCACTTGTGAACATAATTACTGATTGTCTCGGCCATTTTTGTTGTGCAAAGATAAAGTAAGTTCCCGTGACGAGGACGTTGACGCTCTACAGGGTACAAAGCCTGTTGAGTAAGGGATCAGGAGTTCAAGAGCCCCCACCCCCAACACCAGTTGACAAGAGTATAATCCTAATAACCCTAATCAGCCAGTTTTGACCCTATATTGTTCTTTGGGAACTGTTCAGTGTGCAGGTTTCACAATGCGTAAATAGTACAGTAGTATACTCAATTTGATGGAATAAAGAAGCTCCCTTTATAGAACTTATTCAGTTTTACTTTTTGAGTCTCATAACACCAGTATAGGATCTCACAACTAGTAAGGATGACTTTTTATTTGTTTTAACTAATAATGATGCTGGGGAAACTGCATCCCAGGGAACTCCCAGCTAGAGCAACTACTTATATGCAAACAATTGCAACGTAGTGATGCAAATAAAGAATAGATTGATTGAGTAAAGCTGGTGTCCAAGTAAAAGCAAGAATTCAAGTGAGATCTCGTATATAGATAACAATTACACTTCACTTAGGACCAGAATCATGAATAGAAGTGTTAAATGGAAGTGGGAGTGGGGATAGTACTTGAACCATGTGTGTTTGGGATAGAAAAGCAAAAGTCAACCTTCAGATTTTATTTTCCTGTGGGGAACGGAAGTAAGTGCGAATAGCTTGAATGAAAAGACAAGGATGTAATGATCGCTTACAGAATATGCAAAGATGGTCTCTAAAAGCAACTCAAAATTTTCTTCTCCTGCAATTCGAAAAGAGATTCTCATAACTTTCAGGTGTTCATTAAATCTGTCTTCTCATCAAATGTGGGGGAATTGCATACCATTCTGTTCAATAGCTTTGTCAACATGGGATGGATGAAATCCCATCCCTAACAAAGATGATCTTACATTGCTTCCTGATGAGCTCGCAGCATCATCCTGCAAGCAAATGATAATCCCAATAAGGAAAAGGGACATGGGAGGGCAGACGGGAAAAGAAAACTCTATGCTTTTAAGAATCTTGATGAGAAAATAACACCAACCCACAAATTACTGAGCATGGAATGTCTAGTAATAAATAAACCATCTTGAGAAGAAGTAGAAGTTTCTTATTCACGTTTGAGATTCATAATCTGAAAACTACTATATCCTTCAAATGTACCATAATTTATCCGAATTTCACGGACGGAAGTGAAATATGATGAAAATATTCAAAAATATAAATGTGTAAAGCCGTAAACCAATTCAGATGTGATCTGAGTAGAATAGGTACTGCCAAATGTTGATCATCACTACATTTTAGATACGAATTATTTGGTCTCACATGTAACAGAAATAAGCCTCACTCTTTTATTCACTCACTATGGAGCTTAGGAACTCAAAGCTCAACCAATTAACAATATATAAAAACCATCTTACACACATTTAACTTTCTCTTCATAACTCTGACCAGAAATCTTTATATTAGCACAAAACAAGGCTTCTACCAACTAAAGATGGATACTTTTCAGTTTCATTGCACTGGTATTCATATATAGTGTTTTACCAATCCAAACGATTAGGTAGACTGATGACCTTCAATGTAGACAAGAGACACATATCTGTCTTTGATTGCAACACTCAAAATTAGGATGCTTCACAAGAAAGTCCAACCGATAACAAAAGAGGATGCCTCGGTCAAATTGATTCTCAGGCATACTATGCATTAGCTTACTCAACAGGGTCAGAAGCCACATGGCATGGTGTATGAGACAGCTGTTCAGGACAGGTAAGTTGTGTTTGTTTAGCAGGAAAAACAAAAAGTGGTACTGTTAACTTTAACCCTCCTAAGTCTACCAATCATAGTCTCCAAATAGAACAATAGTTATATGCCATCATCGAGCATATCGAACTTAAGCAGTCATGAAAGCTGATAAGCATTTAAATAATAAAAACATTTTCAATATACAATAAGAAAGAGAGTTTGATAATTTCAAAAAAAAAGACGGCTCACAACTACCATAGCTAAAATGTAGGCATACGACCTACCCCCATACGTCTTGAGTACCCGCTCCCAGAGGGAAAGTCATTATAGCTTAGAACCTCCAACTTTGTGGTTCCAGTAACACCTCCATGGGCTGATGAATCATTATCTGACAACTCTGTTTTCTCATACTGCAGAATCATAATTGAAAACCAAATGATTATAGAATAGCTGCAATACTAGGAAATGGAAAATTTTAAATAAAAGAAAAGAAAAAAACATAGAACCACAGAGTAATAATAGGTTATACCATCTTGACAAGAAATGGCCAGTAGGGGTAAGAAGATGTTGTCCTTCGACTACCTCAAATAGAATAGATGAAGCCTTTTGTTAATGTCTGAAATGTAAACAACTGAATCAGCTATGAGTGGAGGAAAAAGAGAGGATGAACGAACCTAAACCAAAAAACTACATGCTGTCAAATGCCCCAAAGACAATTTAAGTATATACATTTGTGTATGTTTTACATTAGGAATGCTAATCAATAAATGGAGAAAAAATTCAACATATTGAGGAAGGGGAGCGTTTCTAATGCAAATAAGTTTCTACACAAAAATGCTCATAAACATTTACCATAACTCACCATAATGTGAAAGCACATGTCGCCTCCACAATCTTTAAAATGGAAATGATTGAGGAAATTACAATTTACATGAATATGTTAATGAGCAACAATGCTAAAACCATTAATTATAACCAAAATTTAAGAGGTAACATAGAAATTTAGGTAAGGTGATTGAGGATTGCTATTAAACCTTTGGTGTAAAATAGAGCTAGGACCACAAAACAAATTAATATCAAGTAGTGCCTCTGTCCCCATAAAAATCCATTTGCTAAGTCAATAAAGAATGTAGCTTTACAAGCTTGTACCTTCTTGATATGTACAAAAATCATAGCTGTTTTGAGAAATAAGACTATTTTCTGGAAGAACCCATAAAGGTGAACGGGACTATATTTTCAGTATGGAGTGAGTAATTACAAGGTCCATGATAACAGCAGGAGGTCCGAATTTAACTTTTCAATGTCAGTTGACTAATTCTCAAGACCAGTGGCGAAGCCACAGCCAGCGTGATCAATCGACCCCCTTGATTTTGGAGTTATGTCATTTTTACATCTGTCCCAAAATGAATGTCCATTTTCATTTTGGGACGGAGGCAGTAATATTTTTACCACTAAAAAAGACAATTTAATAATTTTTACCCCCTTTAGTTTAGGAAAAAAAAAAAACACTATATCATAATTTTGCCCCCCTTCTACAAAATTTATGGCTTCGCCGCTGCTCAAGACTAAGATGAATTTGCAAGGTAATCGAAAATAAAACTTATTACAAGCTACAAAGAAGCTGCATTGCATACCAGATAGGATATTATATGATTGCAAGCAGTTTAGATAGGATTCACATGATCAAGAACCTCTATTTGAATCATTCAGCATTGTTAATCACAGATATAGATATAGAAACCCTACTATTTAAAATTCACGGGCGAAATTAAATTGGAAGTGACGGTGGATACGGTGGTTAACGGCGTACCTGATCGGAGTTGAGCAAGTGATTCCACCGACGATTACGTCTTTGCCTGACAGCCGGCAACGGGGGTTAAAGAGAGCATGTAGCATAAGGGAAAGTACAAACGAATTGAGTTTGAGTTGAGTCGAGTCGAGTCGATTTGAGTTCGAGAGCTGATTTGTCTTCCATTAACCTTAAACAGCTCAGCAAGTTCGCGTCATTTTTTTAGGGATCAATTAGTTAGGTCAATCTATTGTACAGCATAAATGGAAGTGGTCTTTTGAACAGTGGTATGAACAGTGTCACGTGTGAAAATTTTCATTTTACCCTTATTAATTTGTCTCTTTTCCATTTTATCCTAAAAAAAAATTAATTTAAAAAAAAAAATTAAAAAAAAATACGTGGCCTTAGCACGAGCATGTGCTAGTGAATTTACAAATTTAATCAGCTAATCCAAAATTAAAAGAGAATTGTTATTCACCCCCGCATAATTACTCACTACCCCCGCATTACTATGTTTAACCCTAAAACTTAAAACTATACCCCTATTATTACTATTATACCCTTTTTAAACCCTCAATAAACACCCCCTAAATTATCAAAAATATACCCATACCCACCCCCACCTCACCCACCCACCCACTTACGGGTACAAACGCACAAGGGAAAAAAAAAAAAATCAAAGAAACAAAATCAGCTTGGGAGAGCGCTTGAACCCTAGAATATCCCTTTTTTCTCTTCAATTTTAGTGAGTGAATCCTTGTTATTTGGGTGTAATATTAAGGAAGGAGTCAACATTTTAGATCTCCAATCTCCCTGAGCAAGAAACAACTAAGTTGAATCAATGTCCAAATGTAAGTTTCTCTTTTAAAATTAAAATTCAAAATTGAAGTTATATGTTTAACTTGTTTTAAGTTTTAAGAAGTTTCAAGAATAAAGATTTGGGTTCAAATTCATGGTTTGATTTGGCTAGTGTCGGCTCTGGTTGGCCGTTTGATTTGGCTATGGGCGGCAGACAATGACCGAACAAACCGCCTTGGTTCTACTGGATATTGGACGAACATTGTATTGATTGGCGGCTCTTGTTGGCCGAACATAGTATTGATTGGCGGCCTTGCACCGCCGAACATTGGTTGATCTCGCGCCAAGTGTGGCCGGACAGTCTATTTATTGGCGGCCAACTCCTGCCGAACAGAACCAAACTTAGTTTTTTCAATTTTTTCAATGTTTTTTTAAAATTTGCTCAATATTTTCACTATTAATGTTATTCTTTTTTTTCTCATTTGCTTTTGTAGTTTTGTCATACATGAGGAGGGGAAAACGACCAACCGCTTCCTCCAGAAAAGAAAGGGAAGAATCGCGTATCCAAGTACACCGTGAAGAGGAAGCTGATCGTGGGAATGAAGAGGAAGCTAATCATGGGAATGAACAGGGTATTGAGGAAGCGGGAGGAGAAAGAGAAGACCAAGTAGAAGTTGCTACATTTCCTTTTCCCGGGGGTCCAATGGTAGATAATTTGCTTCATTCATATGGGAATCATGTCGCATCCAGAATATGGATTGGTAACGAGCGTGTGGTATTGAAATGCATCAATCACACAACAAAAATGAAAGAATGGATTTTGGGACCGGAAACATCTCGTGAGGTTCGCCGTATCATCAAGAAGTGTCGATTTCACCGTGTAAAAAAATTATCATATTCTGACGTAGACAAGGTGTTAGTGAGTGCCTTTGTGGAACGGTGGCATCCGGAAACCAATAGTTTCCATTTGCCCTTTGGGGAGATGACCATCACATTAGATGATGTGATGTGTCTTATCGGGCTTCCTACCGAGGGCCGTCCATTGATCTCCAATGGAAAAAAATCGAGTTGTTACGGTGTCACTTATTTCTGAAGTTTTGGGAGTGACGAGGACGAGGCTTTAGAATCAATGGAAGCTTCTAGGGGTGCGTCCATTAAACTTGAGTGGTTGCGGAGTAAATTTGACGATGACTTAACATCAAACGATCCTGCCACTTATGCGTATGCAGCGAAGGGATACATGTTATACATATTAGGTTGCACATTGTTTACGGACAAGAGTGGGAGTCGTGTGAGCCCCAGTTATTTAGAGTTTTTGAGAGATGAACAGGCTGTTGGTGAGTATGCTTGGGGAGCTGGAGCCTTGGCTTTTCTCTACGTACAACTAGTGGCAAGCATCCGCATTACCTGATGCAGCATGCATTGCTGGCTATCTTACGCTATTAGAGGTATGTAACTATTACTTGAATATATTATGTCTATATCTCCTATATGTTTCTTATTCAATAATAATAAAATATATATAATATATTTTATGTTTATACACATTTAGTAATATTTATTACCAATGTATGTGATTTTGCAGGCATGGATATATGAGAGATTTCCTAGTTTTAGGCCTGATCATAGCATTGAATATGATAGTATCCAGGCGCTTGCAATGAAGTGGCCACCACCTAAGGACCAAGGAAGATCGGTTGACTCTTTGAAGTCTAAGCGGGAGAAGATTGACACACTAAAGGGAACAGATGTAAGGATTTTATGATGTATTTCATTTTTTTTACGTTCTTAATATTTTCAATAAATTACCGAAACTTTTTTTTTTTTTTACATTTGTAGGTTGTTTGGACTCCGTATACACCTAATGTGAGAGAGAAGTTTCCTTGGTCATCTGTTGCTCTGTATCGTGGATGTGTATGTATTGGATCCGTCATTGAGCCATATCATCCGGACAGGGTATTGAGGCAGTTTGGTTATATTCAAAGAGTTCCGGAACTTCCTATTGCACATACAATTATTTCGAGAACAGCCTCAAAGAATTCTGCTATGTGGAAGACATTTGCAGAACATTTCCGTCAATGGCAAAGGTATGTTCTCACAAATGAGGAAGTTGGCACATATGCTCGGATACCACACCGCACAACTTCGATTATTCTCGAGTGGTATGTCCAAAGATTCACATCCTGTTGTGCACCCAAGAGAATTAAGGTCTCACGCAGTTCGGAGGACCACTGAAGTTGTTTTACCAGATCCTTGGGAAATGGTTAGATGCGTGGAACCACTTGTTCAAAGATGGTTATCCAGGGATCCCTCGCTTACATTGGATGAGGCTGTGCAAATCATTTCTCAGTCGTACACATCTTTATCAGCTCCATCTGATCAGCAGATTGGACCATCGACTTCTCATCCACGTGGTTCTGGGCGACATTGAATTTCTTAGTGATTAGCTTTGTGTTAAATTTGAATACTTTTTAAGTTATGTAATGTTTAATATGTTTTAGGCCTAAACATCATCCTTATCTTGCTATGGTTTGTCCTAATTACCTGTAATAGGCCTACAGTTTTTCATGACTTTGTTTAGTGCAATGCATGACTTTGTTTAGTGCAATGCATGACTTTGTTTAGTGCAATGCATGACTTTGTTTAGTGAAAAGATGGTAATAACTATGCTCGGTCAATTTAAACATGAGTTGTTGTACTTCAGATCGGCCTGCTCGCTCATTTACTTTGCTTCTCACGCGTACATTATATACGGTCCGAATCGTGGACTTGTTATCTGGGAATCTCTCTTTTAAGCTAAAAAGAATATCCTTTGGACGGCTATTCGCGTGTGACATATCTACGACATGCTCCTTCTCCGATTTCACCATTCTACCTGCAAAAGAGTGACCCACCATAGAATCTGCAATAGGATGATTGTGAACCCCACATCCTACTTCCAATTGCCATTCACCTTCATTATTGACTTGCCTAGCCATCAACCTGAATGGACATCCGCATTTCTTTGTTGCACTATATCTTTTTTTCTTAGATATCTTTCCCTCTACGATTCCAACATGATTTTGAATCGCTACTTTAGACATTTGGGAGACTTTCTTTGACTCACGATAAATGCCGCTACGTTCACAAGTTAAAGCCATTCGAGGTTTCGTATTACGACACCCATTGTCAGACTTACCAATCACAATAACAAAACCATTCTCCATTCCTTTAGCACGCACCCATTCACATAATTTTTCTCGAGAAATGAAGTACAATGGCATTGTGAACACATCCGTGAAGTCTGGAAGCGCATCTTCAAATTCAACAATTTCATGATCATCTGAATATACGTTTGTATACTGCAAATAGATTTTCAAATAAAAATTAATAAAGTTTAAAATGTTCGGCCAACACTGTCTGAACATTGTTCAACTGTTCGGCCAATACTGTCTGAACATTGTTCAATTGTTCGGCCACAACTGTCTGAACATTGATCAATTGTTCGGCCATAATTGTCTGAACAATGATAAATTGTTCGGCCACATGTGTCTGAACATTGGATGATTGTTCGGCCACTATTAACCGAACTATACAAATAAGTTCGGCAATTGATGGCCGAACTGTATTTTTTTTTAACAAACAAAAAACGTAGCAAAAACAATACGTAACTAGTGAAAAAATACTTACATTTAAGCCATTTAAGCCTTGATCATCTTCATCATGGGTTGTTCCGTCCATAATTGAACTTTATACAGTAAAATAGAGTAAAAGTAACGAGGGAGATAAACTTTGTTGATTTTTCACTTACTGTAGAACTGTAGAACTGTAGGAGCGTGGGAAGAGAAGAAGTCTATGGAATATTAGGAGACGTTTAAAGAATGGTAAGTTTTTAGTTTTGCAGTGGAGTTAAATTTAATATATTTTGCGGGTGCGTTGAGTAGAAAGTAAATAATATTGAACAAATTCAATTGCGGGGGTATAACATATTAATTAGGGTAATAAAGTAATTTCAATTGATGGCAATTTTTTTGTAAATACTAATGTGGGGGTAGTGAGTAATTATGCGGGGGTGAATAACAATTCTCAATTAAAATCAATATTTCACCGGATCTCTCGCTAGGTTAATGACATTTGATAATTACAAAACTACCCTCGTATAAATATATTTTTTTTCTCGCCTATGACTTCGTATGTGTCACTTTTCACGATCAGGAGCAACGAGTAGTGAGAGAGAATGCAATTTTGATATCCTTTCAATTCGGTGAGTTCAATTTGCTTAATTGTTTAATCGTGATCAATTTAAAAGTCGATTGCTTTATAATTTCAATCGTGTTGATGTTTTGATTTGAATTTCGATGTTTTTTTTGTTGTTATTAGTTTGAATTCAAATTGTTGATGATTGGTGAACTTAATTACTTTATATGAGCATCGTTGATGATTCGTGTTCAATTCGAATTGTTCATAATCTCAGATTCAGCTTTTGTTAATGTTTAGTTGTTTGATTATTATGAGCATTGTTGCTAATTCACGAATTTAAATGTTTTATATTGTAATTGCAACAGAATATTTGACTTATTTATATATTTTAAGTTAACAGTTGTATGTGATAGAATATATGTTGTAGATAATTATTATTGTGTATATCTTTGTAACAAGTATATTGATAGGCATATCAGATAATTATGATAGATAGATATTCTTGGAATGCTAGAATAGTGGACCAGGGAATTGTATATATGTACAACACATTGCATAATGAAAGGCACAGAATTGATTTCTTTTATGGTATCAGATAGCTTGGTAGAGGTCGCCTCCTTCCATCTCTCCTAGTCTCGTCTGCCTCTTTTCTCCTTCTCTTTTCATGGCCGCCCAACAAGCTTTACACCCGGCGTTCACCGTCGGCAATATTAAGCATTACATTCCCGTCATTCTTGAACCCGAGAGTAGCAAATATGTTACATGGGCAGAATTGTTTCAAATTCACTGCCATGTTTTCCAGGTCATTGACCACATCATCCCTCCTACGCTGGATGATAGGAACAAGGCGGCAGAGAGGACTGCTGTCGAGGAAGCCTTGTGGGCGAGGCTAGATAAGCTTGTTCTTCAATGGCTGTATGGGACAATTTCTCCAGATCTGTTGCAAACGATACTGGAACCAGGTTCAACGGCTCAAAAGACATGGGAACGCTTGGAAGGGATCTTCATCGACAACAAACATTCTCGGGCAGTCCAACTTGAGAACCAATTTTCTCAAGTATTGTTGGATAATTTCCCTTCCATTTCAGACTATTGCAAGGAGATCAAGACCCTTGGTGATCAAATGGCTAACGTAGGTGCACCGATGTCAAACCACCGGATGGTCCTTCAGACGATTGTCGGTTTGAACGAGAGCTATGATGGTGTTGCTACCATAATCCAACAAAGCAATCCACTTCCAACCTTCTATGAAGTTCGGTCTAAATTGGTTATGGAGGAATCTATGAAGGCCAAGCAAGCAAGTATGGCGGCTATGGCTTCGGGTTCGGCTCTTATTGCTTCAATTGGGATTGTTGATGAGGGTCGACAATCGGGTAATGGTAATATGGTGGAAATCGATCGGGACAAGGAGGAGGTCGCAGTAATGGTAACAATGGTCGTCGACAGGGAGGAAATAATCAAGGACAGAAGAATAATGGTAATAATCGAGGCGGCGGTGGCAGATCTAAAGGTGGCGGCAATCGGCAAGGTCAGGGCGGAGGCAACGGCAACTCACAACCGCATCCCAATTTTTCTCGGCAAGGACAAGGGCAATGGTGGCCTGCTCCTTCTAATGTGTCGTATGGTTGGACTCCACCCCAGTGGGCCGCTCCACCATGTCCCTACCCCACTACTTCTTGGGCCCGTCCACCGTCCAGTCCAACTAGTATATTGGGCCACATACCAGTTCAGGCCTATAATACTTATGGTCATCCTATTGATTATAGTAATCCAGGCAATCAGACTCCTTCGTATATGCCTACGGACATTGAGTCGGCGATGCACATTATGTCCCTGAATGTTCCCGACAACAATCTCTACATGGATACCTGTGCCACTTCACATATGACGGGGTCCGCATGTAATCTTAAGTCTTATTTTAATTTGAGCAATTATAATAAGTCAATTAGTGTTGGTGATGGTACTGCAATTCCAATTCTTGGGTATGGACAACGTAGTTTACCCCCTCCCCACCCCCTCTTATATTATCTAATGTTCTTCATGCTCCTATAATAATCAAGAACCTTGTTTCTGTTTGTCATTTCACTACTGATAATAATGTTAGTATTGAATTTGATCCTCTTGGTTTTTCTGTGAAGAATATTCGGACGGGGGTACATCTAATGAGATGTGATAGCACCGGCGATTTATATCCCATCACCAATAAATCTGGATTTCACAATTTCTCTCCATCTATTTTTTCTGCTTCTGGACCTCGTTTATGGCATAATCGTTTAGGACATACGGGAGCACCTGTTTTTCGCTCCCTTTGCATTAATAATTTGATTCCTTGTAAGACATCTAAGTTTGATGATTTTTGTGACTCTTGTGTTCTTGGGAAACACGTTATATTAGATTTTTTCCATCTACTTCTAATACTCTTCTTCCTTTTGATATTGTGCATAGTTACTTATGGACCTCTCCCATTCCTGGCACTTCGGGTCATAAATATTATCTATTATTGCTTGATGATTTTACAAATTTTTTGTGGACTTTTCCTGTTGGACGTAAGTCGGAGGTTCCTCGGTTATTTCTCTCTTTTAGCAAGTTTATTTCTACTCAATTTGAAAGGATAATCAAGTGCTTCCAATGTGATAATGGAAGGGAATTTGACAATGAGCAATTTAAATCCTTTTTTCGTGCTAATGGTCTTTCATTTCGGTTTTCTTGTCCCCACACTTCTCCCCAAAATGGCAAAGTCGAAAGAAAAATCCGCACCATAAATAATTTGATTTGAACCCTTCTTGCTCATGCCTCCTTACCGTTTTCATTTTGGCATCATGCCTTAGTCATGGCAACCTACTTGCTGAACATCATCCCTAATAAAGGTCTCCAAAATTATTCCCCCACTCAATATTTATATCGTCGTACTCCGTCATATAAACACTTGCGGGTTTTTGAATGCTTATGTTTTCCTCTTATTCCTTCCACCAAAAGAAATAAACTTCAACCTCGGTCAGCTCCATGCGTATTTTTGGGATACCTGCAAAATCATCGGGGATACAAGTGTTATGATCTAGCCATTCATAAAATCATAATTGCTCGCCATGTTGTTTTTATGAGAAAAATTTCCCGTTTGTGAACCAAAAACCTTCGACTATTACTCCACAGTCCACACAAAATTCTGTATTGGATTAGTCTTTTAATTATAATTTGTACCCTTTGTTCAATACACCGGCCCAGGTCCATACTCCTCTCATTCGGCCCAATTTTTCTCCTCCTGGACCCTACTGGCCCAGGCACCTTCTCCAAAATCTGGTCAGGCTGCTAACCCCACCAACCAGGTCGTCACTCTTGGGCCAATGCCTATTTCTTCTGGGCTACAACCTGTTCCTGGCCCAGCTCCTTCGGCGTCTTCATCAGGACCTTCCAGTCCCCTTCATACTAGACCACTACCGCTTGGGGTACCTCCTTCTATTCCCACTCCGACTCCCCCCATTCGGACAATGACCACTAGAAGCATGAGTGGGATAGTTAAGCCCAAGCATCACTTTAATCTATTTTTCTCTTCATCTCCGTCTCCACTTCCTTTTAATCCTAAATTAGCATTGTCCGACCCTAATTGGAAAGCATCCATGGATGATGAATTTGATGCCCTAATTAAAAATAAGACTTGGGAACTTGTACCCCGTCCCCCTAATGTGAATATAATGCATTGCATGTGGATATTTTCTCACAAGAAAAATTCAGATGGTTCTTTTGAGAGGCATAAGGCCCATCTTGTAGGTGATGGCAGGTCACAACAGGTTGGTGTTGATTGCACGGAAACGTTTAGCCCCGTTGTCAAACCGGTAACTATCCGTACTGTTCTAAGCATTGCTCTTGCCAACTCTTGGTGTATCCATCAGTTGGACGTCAAGAATGCTTTCCTTCATGGTGAGTTACAGGAGACAGTTTTTATGCACCAACCTATGGGTTTCCATGATCGTGATCATCCGGACCATATTTGTTTTCTCAAGAAATCTCTATATGGCCTGAAACAGGCTCCTCGAGCATGGTACAAGAGATTTGCGGATTTTGTGTCCACTATGGAATTCCATCACAGCCGCTCAGATCATTCTTTGTTCGTTTATAATCATGACCGTGACACTGCCTACCTTCTCTTGTATGTCGATGACATTATTTTGGTCACTTCTTCGGATCATCTTCGGACCTTGGGGCATTGCATTATTTTCTGGGCATTGCAGTAACACACAGTCCGGGTGGTCTATTTTTATGTCAACGGAAGTATGCAGAGGAGATTTTGGAACGGGCTGGGATGACTTCCTGTAAGACTTTGCACACTCCTGTTGACACACAGGCAAAATTGGGCAGTTCGGGTGTTGCATATGATAATCCGACGTTTTATCGCAGTTTGGCAGGGGCACTGCAATATTTGACATTTGCACACGTGGATATAAACTATGCAGTTCAACAGATTTGTCTCCACATGCATGATCCGCGTGTTGAGCATATGGTTTCTCTTAAGAATATTTTACGCTATCTATGTGGGACTGTTGATATGGGTCTTCACCTTTCGAGATCTTCTTGTTCTTCTCTCACAGCTTACACGGATGCCGATTGAGGAGGGTGTCTGATTACTCGTCATTCCACCTCCGGTTATTGTATTTTTCTTGGGGACAACTTAATTTCATGGTCATCGAAACGTCAACCTACGTTGTCTCGATCTAGTGCTGAGGCTTGTTGGGTTCGCAACTTGCTTCTTGAGCTTCAGCTTCCTATTTCGAAAGCTACCCTAGTCTAATGTGATAATATTAGTGCCATTTACTTGTCCGGCAATTCGGTCCAACACCAACGAACAAAACACATTGAGTTGGATATCTTGTTTGTTCGAGAAAAGGTTGAAAAAGGACAAGTTTGTGTGCTACATGTTCCATCCTGGTACCAAATTGCTGACATCTTTACGAAGGGGCTTCCGCGCATACTTTTTGATGATTTTCGGGACATTCTAAACATATGGTCTCCTCCCGCTTTGACTGCGGGGGTATGATAGAATATATGTTGTAGATAATTATTATTGTGTATATCTTTGTAACAAATATATTGATAGGCATATCATATAATTATGGTAGGTAGATATTCTTGGAATGCTAGAATAGTGGACTAGGGAACTGTATATATGTACAACGCATTGCATAATGAAAGGCACGGAATTGATTTCCTTTAGTATGTTAGTTGTACTAGATACATGATTTGACCTATTTTTTAGTTTTAATCATTGAATGCTTTAATGTCATATATTGTACAAAAGTTCACAGTTTATTTTGTTGTTTGTCTTACTTAAGTTCACAGTTATTTTATGTTTATTCCTTAACTTTGTTTATTTTTTCTTATATGTTGCAAATTAATCATTTTCGAAATATGAATTCTTGTGTGATGATTTTATTGAAATATGAGAATTTTACAGCATTTGAAAGATTTAATAAGTTTTCATCTTTCAATGCATTGGTTGAGTTTGCTTGCAAAAGATGGGAGGGTTTGAAGAAGGAATTTATGTGTTTTTCTTATATTTTAACCGGGAACTTTACTTGACTATTACATAATGAGGATGACTTTATGAATATGGAAATTATTTTAGGTCGCAATTTCATTGAATGTATTGAAATTTATTTGACACAGATTCTTACATTGGATTACAATGACTCATCCTCATCTAATGTCTCAAGTATATATAGTTGTCATGACTTGAATGTTAGTTTTTTCCGTCATCCAGACAAGGAATTGAAAAGTGCAAAATGGGTTTTTGGTATAGAGGGTATTGGACAGGGGTTTGATGGTGAAATTAGTGAGTTCAAAAACAAGTTGTGTATGTATGTTGCAGCTGTTGTTTTTTACTTTGTTTTATTTGAAAAATGTAAGTAAACGTATTATTGTCAAATGTGTATACAAAGATTTGAGAGGTTGTCTATGGAGGATTCACGCATCAGTCGAAGCTTCCAATATCTTTGCTTATATACTAACTTTTGATCAGAATCATACTTGTAGGCATGCATTCAATCCTGGACATTGTTTAAAGATTAGTTCTTAGTTCTGATGTTCTTTGTGATATTATTGTTGTTGATATTCGTTATAAACCTTCGATGGTCCTTCTGATGTTGTGAAGTTGTTGAAGGTAGATTATAGGTTTGAAATCACTTATAAAATTGATTAGAGGGTTGTTAAAAAGGCAAAGGACATTGTGTTTGGTGAAGCAGAATTGTCTTACCATAAGCTTATACCATACTTTTTAAAGATGAAACAACTAGATCCTACTAGCCAATTTGTTCTTGATGTTGACCCATCGTCCTTTCACTTCAAGAGGTGTTTTGTGTCATTTGGGGCTTCTGTAAAAAAAAATATTCTTGTCGGCCTGTTTTGTTTCTTATTGGGACTCATTTGCACGGAAAGTACAAGGGTACGATGTTGGCAGCAACATCCAAAGACGAAAATTTGGGTAAAAATTTAATGTGTTCTACTCAAAATTGCATTAAGTTCACATTTGTTTTATATTATTATCTTTATTCTTGTCATTTAAAGGTCTTTTCAATGTTGCTTTTGCTGTTGTTTATTCGAAAGATACTGCTAATTGGACATGGTTCCTTCAATAATTGGAACCTCTTATAAGAGGTATTGGAATTATGTTTGTTTCTGATCGTCACCAAAGGATTATTTCTTAAGTGAAGCTTGTTATGCCTCAGAGCTATCATTCATTTTGCTTGTGTCATTCGAGGAATAACTTGAGGGATAAAATGAGTGGATGTTCTATAAATTTGCGGGAAAGAATGGTTCATAAACTCTTTCCGTCTGCAACAGCTTTAACGAAGAAAAAATAATTATACTTTGATAGAAGAAATGATTAATGACGGTGGCCCCAAGGTCCGTGGATTTCTTTCTAACCTTCCATCAGCTAATTATGCAAATGCGTACTTTGAAGGCAAACGTTATGGTGAACTCCAAACACAGCAAAATCATTCAATTCACGGTTTAGAGAAGCTCGTGGATTTCCTGCTAAGGAATTAATTAATCAAATTCTACTTAAGTTGATGATACAGATGTCCAAGCGCAAAAAAAGATTCATTAAAGTTGAATATTGTTTTATGTCTAACCATGAAGAAAAGGTATAGGGATAATCTAGAGATGTGTAGGTCCTGGATAATACATTCTTCATCTGACAAGATATTTGAAGTCCATTCAGTTCTGTCCATGGTCGTGAACATTGAAAAATTAACATGTTCTTGTTGAAAGTGGCAGCATGAAGGGTTCACATGTGTTCATATCGTTGTCGTCCTATCCAGTTGCACAGAAACTCCTTATAGGTACATTGAGACATACTTTCATAGCAGCACCTATAAAAATTGTTATCATCATGTTATTCTGCCTTGTGATTCATTTGAAGATAAATCAATGGCAGTGATTGATGAAAAAGATCTTATATACTACTTCCAATAGCAAAGCGTCTACCAGGAATCCCTTCAAGAGGAGAGTGCTTTAAACAAAAAGAGAAATGTGGTCGTTGTGGTAATGTATGAAATCATAATAGAAAATCTTGTAAGGAGCCTATGTAATAATTTGATGGCATTTTTAGATTCTTAGACCTTGATCATTGTTTTTATGATTCATATTTGGTTTTTACAGTTTTATCTGTGAACATCTATTGCATTTCTAAACATTAGTGAACATAAGTTCTCAGTTTTTTTTTTTTTTGTTAAATTCACAGTTGTTTCTGAACTTATAATTCAGAGATGTCCATTTTTGATAGGGTTAATGACAATTTAGGGACTGAAGTCTATGAGGAGTACCAGATTGGGGCCTGAAGTCTTAAAACTGTCAATTTAGGGCCCAAAGTTACTATTTTGATCAATTTGGGGCTTTTTGATGTTTTTCGTCCAAAAAGACCGTTAAGTGACCACGTGCGATTCACGTGAGATTCAGTGAGGGCATTTTGGTCATTTCATAGACTTCAGGCCCCAATCTGGTACCTCCTCGTAGACTTCAGGCCCTAAATTGTCATTTTTCCTATAAAATAATAAATAAAAATATTTAGTTTTTTTTTTACAAAAAATAATTAGATTGGATAATTTATAAAATATATAAATGAAAATAGATTAAATAAAAATAGATTAAATAAAGTAATTTAAGATATTAACTATTATCTTTTTTCTAATAATTTAAATTACTAATTATTTTGCTTCAAAAAAATTACTAATTATTTTATATTGGATAATTTATAAAATATATAAATAAAAATAGATTAAATAAAATAAATATTTACAAAAAATTACTAATCATAGATTTAAAGATGGAAATTAATGGAGATGGGTTGACTTTTAATTTTAAAACATATTTTACTATAATAAAATGTACAATATTATTATCAGTTAATGATTTTTTTAGTAAAAAGAAATTATAATTACAAATTTCAACTTCAAAAAGAAATAAATCCATAAAGTTAACCTCCATCACCATTCTCATCAGTAATCAAACCACCACCACCACCACAATGCCACCAGAGCCGCCATCAACACCACCATCGCCGCCATCAACACCACCAAAATTTAAAGGATTTTCTCAATGTATCCAAATATTTAACATCAGATGAACTTAGGAGAAAACAAAAACCCTATCCACACCTTCGTTTCTCCGCCTTAAAAAATTCTCCGAAACCCAAATTTAGGTCGTCAAATCTTTCCTTGCTTTGGTTCGAAATGCATACCTTTGAAACCCAGATTTGGGTTTCGTGACTTTGGTTAGAAATTTAAATTCAAATCCAGATTTTCTTGACTTTGATTTTGGGTAGAACGGATTTGGAATTTGCTTGACTTTGGTTGATTTCGCTTGAGGGGCAAGGGGAGGGGTAATGGAGGCGCTGAAGTGTCGAAAGATGGAAGGAGACAGTGGGGAAAGGGGTTGGGTGGCCGGAGAAGGTGGATTTTTTGAGGGGGATATGAGGGAGTCATAGAATCAAAAACAAGGGGAAGGAGACGGGGTGGAAGGGGGGAGAGGTTTGGGGAAGAAATTGTTTGTTTTTTTTTTAAGTTTTTTTTTTTTTGGAAAGGGGAAAAGAAACTGTAAGTGAGTTTATTTTTTTGGTAAAAAAATATTTTTATTTTATAATTTTCTTATTCATTATATAATTATTTATTTCTATATGATTATTTTAAAATCAATGAAATAAATATATATTCCTTAAAAATGATATGTTTAGATTTAGTTTAAATATAATAATGATTCTAAAATAATTTATTAATGTTCCAAAAAATATTTTATAAATTGGATAATTTATAAAATATATAAATAAAATAGATTAAATAAAATAAATATTTAAAAAAATAATTAGTAATTTAAATTATTAGAAAAAAGGATAATAGTTAATATCTTAAATTATTTTAAATCATATTAACTATTATCTTTATTTTTTTTCAATATTTTAAATTTACTAATTATTTTTTGAAAAAAAAATAAATATTTTTAATTATTATTTTATAGGATAAATGACAATTTAGTCTACGAGGAGGTATCAAATTGGGGCTTGAACGCGAAATGATCAAAATGCCCTCACTGAATCTCACGTGAATTGCACTTGATCACTTAACGGTCTTTTTGGACGGAAAACGTCAAAAAGCCTCAAATTGATCAAAATAGTAACTTTGGCCCCTAAATTGACAGTTTTAAGACTTCAGGCCCCAATCTGGTACTTCTCGTAGATTTCAGGCCCTAAATTGTTATTTGCCCTTTTTGATATTAAATGCACAGTTGTTTTTCTTAAGTTTACATTTGTTTTCTAAATTTATAATTCAAAGATGTCCATTTTTTATTAAGTTCACGTTTGTTTTCTGAATGTTTGTTTCACAGTACAATACATTCAAAAAACATAGAAACACAATACATTCATACTTCGTTAACAAAATAATACCAAAATATATGTACTTGTCTTGAACAAAATAGAAATGTTACACAAAAGCTAATTTGAACTTGTTCACAAGACCAAAATGTTTACCACAAAAATATATATCATTTCCCTAAACAAAACTCAAACCCAAATGTTTACTACCTAATTTGGAGGACTATTTGGTATGTCATCTAGATCCCCTAACTCTATACTGGTTGTGTAAATATCATTCAGAAAATGATAAAACATTTGAGCCCTAAATTGATGAACTGTAGTTTTGGAAATCTTTTTATCAATTGTTTCTTTTTTAGCATTTGCTCAATCATCATCAAAACCATAACTCCACAATAAACACTTGATGCAGGTTGATGAATACAATCTTTGAGAGTAATTGTAAGTACCCAAATCTGGCTCATGCCTTTCGGTTAAATTTCCCGGCAATTTCGGTAAGTTTCCCGGTAATTCCCCGGACCTTCCTAGTGTTCCGGAAATATTCCTAACAGCCCAAATTAATTAAAGGTCAAGAGGAGCCTTCCTAATTAAGAAACACGTTTTTCTTAATTAGGAAGAAGTTTCTAGAATTTGCCACCTTGCATGGTTCTAGAAATGCTGAGTCACAATGGATAATGCCGCACGGCTGCATTAGCTCGAGGTCCCTAGCCGCACGGCCTCATTAGCCTTATCCAGACTGCCTATAAATAGAGCCCTCCTCTACCCATTTTAAGAATCGACAAGAGGCATCAATTACTCATATTACGAAGAAATACTCCCAAGAAGCTGCTGGAAGTCCAAGAAGGTGAAGAAGAAGGCCAAGAAGCTACCTCCCTCCTCCTTGAAGATCCAAGATCAACCTCTCCTCCTAGCTCCATCCAAAGAAGAAGGAAGCCATTGGTAACCTCGCACGCCCTAACCTCGCATCCTAATTGCTTTATAAATTGCTCATTGCATTGCCTTTATATTGCTTGGGACTTGGTAGATTAAAGATCACATCTTTATATTCCCCCTTCCCCTTTTGCATGCATTAGACATCATTTGTCATAAAAATGTAGTCTTTCCCTATAAAGGTGCATCCTTTGCACCTAAAACCCCCATTTTCCAATAAAAATGTCATCTTTATGCATCCTTTGCATATAAAAATCAACTCTTTTCAATCAAAATGCATCCTTTGCATTCAAAATCCCTTTTCTAAGCATCATTTGCTTTAAAGATCATGTCTTTACCATAAACTAGCATCATATGCTTTTCAAAATGCAATCTTTATGCATCATTTGCATAATGAATGCCAATTTCTTCATAAAAATGCATCATTTGCATAAAAATCATATCTTTATGCATCATTTGCAATAAAGATCATTTCTTTGAATCAAATGCATCATTTGCAACCCAAAAATGTCATCTTTTCATTAAAAATGTCATTTTTACATATATTCCCCCATTCCCCATTAGTAACCTCGGAACGGACCGATGTAAAAGATCCTATCTTTACATCATACCTTCCATAAAGGTTTCATAATCTCTTTAGAAAAGGGTCACCTTTGAACCCTATATCTCCGATTATCACTTAAGATGAGTATGAAGCATCCATACGAGCTCGATCATCTTAAAGTGTAGGATTGATGGGCTAAGGACCCTCCTTTTCTAAAGAACCTCATCTTTGACTACAAAGAGAGTCATTCTCTCGATCACGCAAGTCCCAAGGTCCAAAAAATGCGATGATCACAAGTCCAAGATGAGGGCGGGATCATAATCCCGAATACATAAAATCCAAGAAATCCCGAGCGACAACCAACAAATGGTTTGTACGTCCGGAAGACGACTTGGGACATTCCCCCCTTATTTTCAAACACATGCACACAAGAAAGCATGAAAGCAAGCACGATTAATGGGATCTTGGGAGACTTGCTCCGGCAAGACACCTTGGGTGAACGACGATCCGTTCTTCCCAAGGGGTAACTTAACCTCCGAACCCATAAAACCTTTTTTTCAAAGTTTTGAGGTAATTAAAATGGCGTGGCGACTCCGTTTTTCAAATTAAACCGGATGTCTTCAAACTCGCGTGAATCCAACAACACAAAAATTTGGGCACACATTCACAGTTTGGCGACTCTGCTGGGGAACAAACCAAAGGAGAAAAGCTTTATTTTCAAAATAAAAAATTGATACTCGGTATATAGGTGGAAACCACTTACCCTTCCTGTACACTCCCTGACGTGGGAGTTGGGATAACCGGTGGTTTAACAACCCCACGTACCGATATCACTTTTCGAAAAAAAAAAAAAGCTTTTCCCTTTGAGCGGGTTAGACTCCCGTCGTTGATTTCATTAATCGTGCTTGCTTTCTTTACCTTGCATTGCATCATTTGCATTTTGGAATCTGTGCATACTTTGAACGGGAAACAACCCGAAAAATAGCAAAAGGAGTGGAACCTGGAAAATTGATCCATGCAGTCGTACGGCTCAATCCTCCTTGGATTCTGACCGGGCGACCTCAGTGGCAATTCCACCAGGAAAAATTGAGGTTAATCTCGGCAGCCCTAGCAGCTTGGGGCTATTCACTCCATGACTCGACCTGGGCTCCTTAAAATTTACGTGCTTATGTGCTGCATTTTCCCCGTCCCGAAAATCATTCCTTTAAAACACATTATGAAAATCTCTGTTTTAACTCAAAAAGGAACATTTTTAGGAGACCGCACACTACGCGCACCTGATATATCATGTACACTTTGCACGCACGTCCTTCAAACCCGAGGGTGGTTCCACCGCCACGGACAGCCTTACGATGCTCCCGGGTGTGCACGGAATCTCCCAACCTCCCCATGGCAGCCAGTGTCGACCAATGCACAGTCCGTGTCACACGTTTCAAAAAACCGTGACTTTTTGGTTGGTTTTTGGTCTATTCCGTGTCATATAGCCCAGTTGCATACCCACATAAAGGTCAAGCCTTAGTTCATAACGGAAGAGGAACTCTGCCAAAATTCCGACAGGGAAAAATTGGCGAGATCTCGACTCCGACATTGACTATTGACCTTGACCTGCACGAAATGCGTAAGAGTCAAGACCGAGTCTTTGCCAACAAATCAAAAGATCTTTCGCTCAAGCGAAGCTCTGCCAAAATTCCGACAAGGAAAAATTGGCAAGATCTTGACCCGGCATTGACTTCGATTCTGACTCACGCCCGGCGTATGCAACGAAGTTCAATGTGACACTGTGTCATCCGGCTTTTACCGCCCGACCCATGCCTATTATCTTCTCGGACATTACCGAAAGTCAAAAACGTCATTCGCTCAAGTGAAATTCTGCCAAAATCCTATCAAGGCAGAAAGACGAGACTTTCCCGGTATTGCCTTGACTATAATCCGCATCGCTTGTGCGTTGAAAGTTCCTATGACCCGCTAGACCCGTTAGGAGCGTTCTTTACTCTAGGTCGGTGGGATCCGCGTGCCCTATAGACCCTCGCCTGTGGCCGTCCACCCCGGGAGGTCGAAATACAGGTGGAATACGAGGGGCTTATAGACGTAGTGACGGAACCCACTGATCCAGGATCTAGAGTAGTTGCGAAAAATAAGGGCAAACCCCCCTTTTCCAACCAAATAGGAATTAATAAAAGACATGATTTTAAGTAAACTTGAACAATTAATGTAATCATAATTGCATTTTCCTATCTCTGATATCCCTAATCGAGACCTCCTCGGTCCAATTTCCGATTTCCCTGTCTCGACCTTTCATGGTCAAACCCTTAATCGAGACCTCCTCGGTCCGATTTTCGATCTTCCATCTCCCGACCTTTCATGGTCAAATCCCTAATCGAGACCTCCTCGGTCCGATCTTCAATTTCCAATCTTGACCTTTCAAGGTCTCATCTTTTCCGGTCAATTAGGATTATGAGAAAATGTGTTTTGAGTAAAGTTTAAGCGATAAGTGCATGTTACTTGAGCCTTTAGCCTAAATACTTACCTCCGAGTCTAAATCTTACCTACCTTCGAGCCTAAACCTTACCTACCCCGAGTCTAAACCTTTCCTATCCCTTTCCCGCAGCGAGAAGGAAGTGGACGAGAATACTGGGTCAGCGGCTTTTCAGAAAACCTTAGGTTCAGACAGTTCATCAGCTCAGAGAGTCAGAATGACAGATTTGACAGAAAACAGTGAGGGCACAGGAAATCAGATGGTTAGGAAGGAGGAGTTAATCCTGGCTTTGGAAAATGCCCATAAGGTTCATCAGGAACAGCAAGCCATGCTTATTGACGCACTCCGTCGTCATGGAGTTCAGGTCACAGTTGAGTCGAACGGTTCTCTGGTGGTAGTCGAAGATGAGACTTCAGAAACAGTGATTTCAGTCCCTTCATCCTATAACCAAGACCCTCCATCCTACAACCAATACCTTCCTCCATCCACATATGATCCCTTGTCAAGGACCACTCCTCCTCAGTCCTTTCCAACATCCCAGCTCATCCGGGCTCCATCGCCCTCAGCTCCTCAGAACGGATTGAACTTCACCCCGCCTGTCTCTCAGTTTCAGCAATATCTGCCAGTCTATACTCCAGCTTCACATAATCAGTTCGAGCTATGTGGCTATGTTCTGAAGCCACTATACCCATCTGAATGCAATCATGAGTTGCCAAAGGATGATTCAAGTCTCCAGCTGTCACCTACTGGACTCAATGAATTCAGTCGTCAGAGTCCTGTTGCGAGTGCCGGTAACTCGAGAGTCCCCGTTGACCCCCATGTGGCAATATTGATGGAACAAGTGAAACAAATGCAAGAGAAGTTTGACTTCATGATGAGTATCAATACTCCCTTGACCCCAGACGCCGAATCGTGCAAGGACATGACTCCACCAAGCATAACCCAATGCCACCAAAGACCAAACAAAGAACCGTACTCGCAAGACTCCGCTCCGCACAAAGGAAAGAGTGTCGTAGCCTCCTTCAGCCAAATTCAACAATGGAACCAACTGGACAATGGAAATCCGAGTCCTGAGAACAACAATGTCTCCCGAAAACTCCGCAATACGGATATGCCTTTAAGCAAGATTCTGGAAGAGCTGATGAAAGAAAAGCTGATAAAGCCACTGGAGAATTGGAAGCCCAAGAACCCCAACGTTCGGGTGGATGAGTCTAAGCATTGTCTTTTCCATCAATACCCTGGGCACAACACTGATGATTGCACCTATTTGAGGCATGAGATCCAAAAGTTGATAGAAAATAGGAAGCTCGAGAACCTCCATGGGCCAAAAACAGAAAGCTATGGTAAGAGGTCGATTTAGGAGGTACAAGGTCAGAAACGTCAGCCTGATGACTTTGGGATGCCCATAAGCAAAGTTTTCAATGATTTGGTGAAACGAGGCCTTCTCACATCTCTCGAGAATTATAAGCCAAGAAACCCCAGTAGAGTTGACAGGACCAAGTTCTGCGAGTACCACAAGCATTTTGGTCATGTGACAGACAAGTGTGTGGATCTGAAGAAAGAAATTCAGTGGCTGATCTACGAAGGAAAGTTCAAGTTACCTGGCAGTCCAACCGCGAAGAGTAGCCAGACTAGGGTCTACTTATCCTTAAGTAATATTAAAAAAAAAAAAGAAGAATATAGTCACTCAGTCAACCTTCGTAGGTTCTAGTACTTTTCTTTTTCAATCAAGTCCTCTACGGACATTGTATTTAATCTTCAATTTTCTATAAAAGAGTCTTCTTCTTTTCTTACTAGACTTAAGACATTATTTGCACACCTACATTACGTTTAATGAAATGGTTTTATTTCATATGATCACTTGCATTGCTCAACAAATAATCTCTTGAAATAATTCACGTTCCGATTAATCAGTGTGAGAAAGTCAACTAATGCCTTCCCCATACACTTTCCTCACAAAAGCCTTCATCAAGCCATACACTTTCCCAATCATGCCCCCACCTTCATCCTGACCACGTCAACAACGGCGGCAACATCAAGGGACAACAAGAGGCCACTCAGCTTCGAAAGATTGACCCCATGTCGACAACAACCTAGGAGCTTGGTTTAGACCTCAAGGGTATCAAGAATGTTCAAGCAGGGGCTCGCCTTGGCCCTCAGGTACTTCAAAAAATAAAAAAATCTTAGTGCAAAAAGAGTAATGCCCAGCTAGGCCGAAAATCCCAAAAGAAGGGCAGTCTAGGCAAAAAGCAGGGTTGCACATAAAAAAATAAAAGAAAATGAGGCCAAGGACCCAGCACCGTTAATCAAAAGCTTGACGGACAGGCAAAATCAAAGCTCAGAGAATGAAAGTTGTCGATAACAATGGGGCAGTCAAAGCAAAGCCAGAAGCATTTCATAAGCCTGCAGGCACGTGCAAATCCTTTCTTCCCCCAATGAAAGAGGAAGCAATCAGAAGCAGCCGTCCAAGAATGACTTGGTCAAGGAATCACCCCGAGGCCCACGCCTCATCATCCAATCTTCTCATCCAAACCTTTCCACTAAAGGAACCACAAATCCCATTTCCCAAAGCCAAACACAATTCGGCCAAGGCCGAACTACGGCGACCAGAGCTCTTCACAATGAGAGGAACGTAGGCAACCAGAAATGGTCCGGTCATAAACATATCCAAATTCCTGAAAACCCGGTCTCATCAAATGACCTCTCCCATAGACACGCCGATTCCGTAAAACCCGGTCTCATTAATGACCTCCCTATACACAAACCTTTCTTTCACACCAGCCAACCTTGATCCGCGACACTGGTTGACTTTCTCCTTATGATTAATAAGAATGTTTCTTCATATCGAGATTAGTGGTTGAATAACCCGAACATTAATAAAGGGTTTTAAGCAATCTTGTGATCATTGTAAATAAAACAAGTTTTCAGATGTCTTGACAAGTCTTCTCTTTCTACATCTTAGGAAAAATAGTGCTAAACATCGATTTTCCGTCGGCGGGGCTTCCATACACTTTTACAAACCCTTCTACGCTTATACTCTCTCAAAAGAGTCAAACCCAAAGCGAGTTTTTATGCCTACGAAATAACACAAGATCGGGATCTATTCCCACCTTTCGAAAAATATGCCCCTGCATGTATTTCTGAGAATCTTTCCTTTCACGTCTTCTTAAGGTTGACTGAGCGACTAAAGGAAATAAGAAAGTAAGTACGAAAGGATAGGTCTTTCCTCTTCTGCTACAATTCGCATTAGGGTTGCCTTGAAACTCTTCAAGTCTGGGGCTTTGCCAAGCCATTTCTTTAAACTGGGGCTTCTTTAGCCATTTTTGGGATTCACATCAGGTTCTTCACTAGGTCCCTAGGTGGATTCAGTTTTGGTCAGATCAACCTCAGGATCACTTCCGCAGTACCAATCATATTGGAATTTTCGCTAGGTCATCAGATTGGGGCTTCACTAAGTCACTTCTTCAAAACCTAAGACTTCGCCTGCTCAGTTCATCCAACCGGGGCTTTGCAAGTGAAAGGATCTTTCATGGCGCTTTGCAGAAAGTTCTCCCTCAGACCGGGGCTCCGATGAGTTGCATCCACCCTCAGAGAAGAGATTTGGTCACTTTGACCTTTGCTTTAGGTCTTTTAGTTATAAAAGCCTGTCAGCATTAGCTTCAAGCGCCAGAGTCTGAGAAAGGAACATTCAGAACAACAATAAACTTTAGATTAAAGAGTTTTGTATGCATTACCTTGTTTTTAGGGTATATTTGAAGAAGAAACTACGAAGGATTAAGGATCTTCAATGGCAGTTCTAGAGAGGGAGAGAGGAGAAGAGAGAGTGTGCCAAACTTGAAAGGAAGGTTTCGTGTAACGACGGTTTGGGTTTTGATCGACCGTGTGGACACTTGTCTTTTAATCTGGTGGTATAATTGTAATTAATGATCTTATAATGGACACACATTTTCATCTATAAGGAGAGGACCTTATGATCAATTCCCATATTCTGCATCCTAGGTGGTCGATTTCATTAAAATCATAGGTGGTCGATTTCATTAAAATCATGGATCATTAAAATCATGGACCTGATACGACCCCATAAATTATATTGGGCCCTAATAATGAGAAACTAGGCCCAATAGCGAATTAAGGGCCAGGCCCATTGGGCTTAGGCCGACCAAGGGAATTTGCCGTGTTCGCGACATAGGATGAATAAGGCTCCTCGAGTCAGTTTTAGACCCTACGAGAAGGAACGTGGGGATATCGATTTAGGTACAATGGGGCTACGCGAAAGACATGGCCTAGCTACTGCCCGCTTCATGAGTAAGAGGATTACGCTGCTCGCAGGCCCCCTGAGTTGGGGCGACATGACAGTTGATGTCGCCCATAGTCAGGTTGTCGCCTAAACGACTAGGAACTCTGGGCATTCCCATGATGGCACATCGATTGTCGCCTATGTCCCTTACCCTAAGTACTTGTGATGTGTGACTGATGTGACAAGGTGTATAGTGAAATCCCACTAAGTTGAGGTTGGTTGAGATCAATTCCATTCGATGATTGATGAAATGTCCCCTACGCGCAAGGCACAATGGGGGCTTAGGATATAAAAGGTGAATAAATTGCTCATCAGTACGTGGGTATGTTCTCTCTCTCTCTGCATTCTCTCTCTAAGTTCTTCATTGTTTACCACCTTCCTTGTTCATCTAACCTTACTCTCACGCCGGAGGGGGTACGCCGGAGTCACCCCCGACCTAGTTTACCTTGTTCCTTGTGTGTAGGCGATCAACCAAGCAAGGAAGCAGCCGGAGTGTCCAAGTTATCTCAGTTCCTGTGCAACCAAAGATTTCCCATGGTAGCATCAGTTGGTTCCGTTGCCGGGACTTGATTTTTTGTTCCCTGTTTTGGTTGTAAGATTATTGGGAAAGATCAGAAGGTTTACTGAGAAGGTTACTGTGAATTAGGTTTGGTGTTCTTCAGTTTCGTGTTCTTGCTAAGAGGTGTTAAAGGTGGTTATTTGGTGTTGAAGTTGATTGTGATCAGTTTGGGATTGTTTAAAAGCCCAGAATATAGTTAAAATGGTACAAGAAAAGGATATTCAGGCCAAGGGAGCCCAGAACCCTATGACGGAAACTCCAAACGCCAAGGATACTGCAAGGATGCCCGCGGGCGAGATCGTGAACCGCCGCGAAGGCGATGTCCACACTTCGAGACAGATTCGGCCGTAAGGAGCGCCCGTAGGCGAGAAGATAGAGAGCGAGAAGCGAGAAATAAAGGAAAGGAAGGACAGCGAGACCCCGTTCCATCTAAAACCCAGAGTGCCCGGGCCGAAGCTGAACGGCTAAGGAACGAGAACGCCTATATGATGAAGGTTCTCGCGAACAATGAGCGGTTAAAAAAGATAGGCCAGGCGCCCACGGTGATCCCGCCGTAGCCGTCGCCGAAGTGGAAGGGCGGGATGTAGGAGGCAAAGCGCTAGCCGAAATGCATCCAGAGGGACGAAGGGCGAACAAGGGCCATCTCGCCACCCGAGAATGAGGAAAGGGTTCGCAAGCATCAAGAGGATGAAAGAGCGAGGTCTGAAAGGGTCAAAAGGAGACGTGCTGATCGTATTGAAGAGGGAAGAATTTATCATAAATCGGGAAATTCGCGAGATGACTATTACTATTTTGGATATGAAAGTGAGGAGGATCCACAAATGACAGAGATTATCGCCAAGTCGCTCGAGGTATTCCGATGATGAAACGTATGTAAGGGAAAAGTCCCACGTATCAAGGCACTCCGACGTGAGCTCGTCGAGAAGAAATGTCGCCGCGACGTAGATCGTAGCGGCGAGAAAGGATCGATAGAGAAAGAAGTGATAGACAAAGGGCGCAGAAGCCGCCGAAGCCGACAAGATCGCTGAGGAGGCTATTAGGGTGGCCGAAGCTTTGAAAGCCGTAGAATTAGCCAAAGCCGCTGAACTGGAGAAGGCGAAGAAAAGTGAAGATGATAAATGGAAATCCGAGATGGTGGAGATGGCTAAGAAAATTAAAGAGTTGGAAGCGGGAAACAAGCCCCGTGAAGTGAAAGGCTCTTATCTCGGCCCCGTTCAGAAAGAGTATTCGTATTGCCGCCCCGACCCCCGCTTTCCGCATGCCAAATCTACCTAGTTATTCTGGGAACACTAGAGCTAATACTCATATCGAGGGTTTGAGGTAACGCTTGTCTCTGCCGACCGACAATGAGGCTATAATCTGCAAGGCGTTTGCGAGCACCCCGCGATCACGCATTGAATGGTTCTTGGCGCACAATGGAATCGCTGATGGGGTATCGTGACCTCAAAAATAAGTTTTTGGCGAGATTCAAATGATCGTGAGCGTGTACTCGCTCAAAAGACCGAATTGTGTAGTTTGAAACAAGATGAAGGAGAAAGCATTTCGGCTTTCACGATAGATTTATAGAGGTCGCGAACCGGATTGCAGACGCGCCGTAGCGAGATTGTTATGCTATTTAACTCGGGCCGTCGCGGCATGTTCAAGGCAGAGTTCAGATGCGCTTGCCGAAGACAACCGGCGAGTTGTACGAAAGGGTTAGAGCTACCGTAGTGGTTTTGAGAAGGAAGCCGTTAAGGCCGCCCTCCCGCAAAGAGCTCCGCAAGAAAAGTGCCAAAGAGCGGATTGAAGTTGTCAAAGAGGAAAGTAAGGTTGATCGAGGAGGTCGCAGCTGGGATCTCGATCCGGCGGAAACAAAGGGGGTCGAGGTAGAGGTCAGAACAGTGGAAGGATCATTAAGTTTAGCAAATTGAACACTACTTTGAGCGAGATTTGGAGGAAAGAGGAATTTCCAGAGCCTTATCCCATTCGAGAAGATACTTATGGGGCTCGGATCCAAGTAAATATTGCGATTTTCATAAAGACAAGTGGGCATACAATAGAAGATTGTTATAATTTGAGAAAGTTGATTCAGTCGATTGATAAAGGCGAATTCAAACAATATCTCGAGGGCGCTGCGAGGCGAGAAGAAGGAGGGCGACAAGATAGAGCCTGTGGTCGAAACGTAATTGATGTGATTCAGACCCATCGCTGCTGTCGCGCAACTGACAATCAAATAATGATGTTGGCGCACGCTGATATTCCCCCATTTGCCGCCGAAGATAAGGTGATTAGCTTTTCGAGAAGCGAGCTTGCCGCAACAAAGGGTCATGGGAGCCAACCCGTTATAATCACTATATGCCCGGAAACAATGTAGTACAATGAGTGATGGTTGATTCAGAGCTAGCAGAATGTGTTGTACTATGAAGCCTTCAAAAGGATGAACTACTCGACGCTAATCTGTGCCCTACCAGGATGCCTTGAAGGATTTACAAACCACTCGCTTAAGGTGAAAGGGACAATCCCGCTGAAGTAGAGATTGGTGAAGGCGAGATGGTAAGAAGCGAGATGGTGGAGTTTTTTGTGATTGATCTCGGTTTCCGCGTACAACGCGATAGTTGGAATTCCCTTTTTGCTAAGTTTTGAAATGGTGCTGTCCATCCCGCATCAGAGGGTAAAGTACCCCACGGCCAATGGTATCTACTGCCCGAAGAGCGAGGCTATCTCTTGCCATGAAAAAAGAAGGAGATGGTAAAAGCAAAAGTGGAAAGCCACTTGTTCGTTGGTGACAAAGTCGAGTCTCGCCAACCGAGGATAAATATGGTCGAGCTTAGCGAATGTGAAAATGATTCAAATGACAACGGAGAGTTTGGAGAACGACAAAGCCGCGGTTGTCGCTGAGGCACAAAGGGCCCCGTAAATGATTGAAGAAGTAATCGAAGTTTTCAGCTGGCGAGATTCCACCGAGGCGCGCTGGCCGAACGCTAAAGGCGAGATGGTTTTGGGAATTGAAGTTGTGAATGGGACGCAAGCTTAAGCTACGCTAGGGTGGTGCGCTTTGTCGACATGGGGAGCCTGTGGTCGAGGAGATCGTGATTGAGGAAATTATTGATAGTGAAACTGAGGAAGATTGCGAGATGATAGAGGTGGAGACCCCCGAGGGGTGTCCTACAGGAAAGACATTTGCTGATACTGGAAAGATGATTCCCGCAAGGGCCCTGGAAAGTAGAAAGCTTTTAAAAGGATAGAAGTTCGAGACTTTGCAGACGCGAGATGAGCCCGAGCTCCAGCAGAGAGGAGCTAGAAGAAGTGGAGATCAACCGTTACTTCCCTGAGCAAATGAAAGTTAAGATCGGGAAACAATTGTTCGTGGATGAGCTGTAACAATCGGGTCGAATTTCTTAAAGATAACTTGGATGTGTTTCGCATGGAGGCCCGAGGATATGAAGGGAATAGATGAGAATGTCGCTTACATTGTCCGAATGCGCAGATCCTAATGTAGAGCCTTTCGCGTAGGTCGACATTTGTCGCCGTAAAAGGAAGACGCGGTTTTGAAAGAGGTGGATAAATTGTTCAAGGCGGGAATCATTGAGCGTATTCGCATCCCGAGTGGTTAGCTTGTCCCGCGATGGTTTTAAAGTCAAACAAGAAGTGGAGAATGTGCATTGACTTTACCGATTTGAATACCGCCCGTCCCAAAGATTGTTACCCGCTACCGAGAATTGATAAATTGGTGGATTCGATTGCCGGCCATGTGGTTTTTAGCTTCATTGATGCATACTCGGGGTATCATCAAATCAAGATGTGCGAGGATGATAAGGCTAAAACGGCTTTCCGAACTCCTAAAGGAAATTTCTGTTACAAGATGATGCCCTTCGGCTTGAAGAATGGGGCGACTTATCGCCGAATGGTGAATGAGGTTTTCAAGTCGCAGATTGGGCGAAACCCGGAAGCATATATAGATGACATGGTAATAAAAACGAAGGAGTATGATCATGTGTTGGATCTCGCCGAGACGTTCGAAAATTTGAGGAGAAACTCAATGAAATTGAATCCCAAAGAAGCGTACGTTTGGAGTGACTGCGGGAAAATTCTTGGGCTTTCTAGCGAATAGGCGCGGATAGAGGCTAATCCCGAAAAATTCAGGCTTTATTGGAGATGTCGCCGCCCTGGCCGATACGCGAGATACAAAGGTTGAATGGTAGGATTATAGCCTTGGGGAGATTCATCTCTAAGTTAGCCGAAAAGTGTTTCGCGTTTCTTTAAGGTGTTGAAAGGGGTGAAGAGTTTTGCTTGGGATGAAGAAAGGTGGATGCCGCATTTGAACAAATGAAAATATATCCGGGAAAGCCGCCGTTGTTATGTAGTCCCGCTGAGGAGGAGAAGAGTTATTTGTTTATTTCGCGGCTTCGTACTGGGCAAGGGCCGCGGTTCTTGTGCGAGAAGAGAAGGGGATTCAAAGACCGATTTACTATGTGTCTAAGGCATTGAACGAGGTAGAGTCAAGGTACTTTAATGCCGAGAAGTTGGCCTATGCTTTGGTAGTAGCCGCGAGAAAATTAAGAGCTTATTTTGTCGCGCATACCATTGTTGTGTTAAGTGATGCTCCCTTGAGAAAAATTTTGCAATGACTCGATGCCGCGGAAGATTGCTGAAATGGTCAATTGAGTTAACTGAGTTTGATTTAAAGTATGAAGCTCGCCGGGCAATTAAGGCACAGGCGCTGGCAGATTTCATCGTTGAGACATCTTTCACGAAGTCGCAGGAGGAATTGATGGAAGACTTAGTAAGGAAGAAAGCGGAGAAGAAGGTAGGGCCCTGTTTGCGGGAAGAGGAGGAAAGGCCAGTTGATTGTTGGGTTCTGTATGTTGATGGGTCATCTTCAAAGGATAAAGGCGGTGCGGGAATCACCCTGACTTCGCCGGATGGGGAGTTAAAGTATGAGAAAGCCCTAAGGTTCAAGTTCAACGTCTCTAATAATCAAGCAGAGTATGAGGCTTTGATTGCCGGGTAGAATTGGCACGAGATATCGGGTTGACGAAAATAGCGATTCACTCGGATTCCCAAGCTAATTGTCAATCGTGTAAATGGCGAGTATGGAGTGTTGAATGTGGTGCTAACGAAATATTGTGACTTGGCGAGAAGCTTGTTAAAAAGTTTCTGAGTTCCGGGAGTTGGTGCGAGCCGATAGAGCCGATAATTCGCGAGCCGATGAGTTGAGTAGGACGGTGGGATCTCGAGGAGCAAGAGCAATGCCTGAACCAATGGTTGAATACGTGGATATGCGGTGATCGATAGACCGATTGTCGCCGAGATTGCCGATGGCGAGAAGGATCGGGTCAGGAAATGAAGGAATTTCTAGAGAAAGGAGAGCCGCCGCCGATGAGGGCAAGGCAAAAATGGTAAAGGCGACATCCCCCGCATTCACTGCGTGCAGATGGAGTATTGTATAGGAGGTCTTTTTCAAAACCACTAATGAGGTGTGTTGAGCCCGCTTGTTACGAAGGTTTTGTTCGAGATCCATGAGGGTATGTGGTGGCCATCCCGGTGCGAGAAAGTTAGCCGACAAAGTGTTGTTCCATGGATACATCGGCCAAGCCCGAGGAAAGATGCGGAGATGTACGTGAAGAAGTGCGAGAAATGTCAAAGATTTCGCAACATTCTCTGATTCCCGCCACGAGCAAACTCCTATCAGGCCGATACATGGCCGTTTGACATGCTGGGGATTGATTTGATAGGGCCATTCCCAAAGGCCAAGAGGGAAGGCGGTTGCCAGATGTGGTCGTCGCCGTGGATTATTTCACAAAATGGACCGAGGCGAAGGCGTTGGCGACAATCGCCGAAGATCAAGTTATAAAGTTTGTGCAAGAAAACATTTGGTGTAGGTAATGGGGTTCCAAGGGTTATTATTTCGCATCACGGCACTCGTTCGGGGAAAAAGTTTTCAGCGGAATGCCTCCAGAGTCAACGCCAAACATTGGATGTCACCGTATATAGGCCGCAGCGTAATCTACCTCAAGCGAGGCGGCAAATAAGCAAGTCATTGTCGCCTTACGCAAAATCCGGAAGGAAGAAGTGGAGCATGGTTAGAGGAGTTGCCTATTGCTTTCAGTGGTATGTGCGTACTCACCGCAAAGGCTCAACTGGGAAACCGCTTTTGCCCTTACCTATGGATCTCGAGGCTACGGCACCCGCGGAGACGGCTTTTGCCGACATACGTGGTTGCTTACTATGACGAGGCGAGAAACGGGCAGAGGCTGTGTAATGATCTTGACTGATTGATGAGAAGAGAATGTATGCGAGAATGAAGATGATTAATTACAAACATGAAGATGAAAGCCCAAAGATGATAAGCGAGTTAACAGTGAGGTCCTTCAATGTTGAGATTTGGGTTTTGAGGAGTGTTGAAGCAACAGGCCAAGCCCGGATTTACCAAGTTAAACGAGAAACGGGAAGGACCTTTCCAGATTTCGAGTGTGGTGCGGAAGGAACCTATAGATTGAGGAAACCAAGATGGTGAAGAATTGAAGAATGCCCTGGAATGTCGATCATCTCAAGCGTTCTATCGGTGAAGCTTGCATGGCGACATCTTTGTCATTTCGATTTTCGCTTTTGCCCCGGACAAAGAAAAGTTACATAACTTTTTCTTGTAAATGGTTCTTTTGATTGTCAAAGGAGAAAGTTATGTAAAAATTTGGTGTTCTAGGAACCATGCAATGTCCGTATGATAAGGATGAAAGCGAAGTTTTTCTCTCGACATGCTATGATGTGTTTTTATATTTATAAGATGCTCTAACGATATGGTTCCGATTAAAGCTTGAAGATGGCGGACAAAGAGGTTGCCGCTAAAGCTTGAACATGGCGGACAAAGAGGTTGCCGCTAAAGCTTGAAGATGGCGAAAAGAAAGAGGCCGCCGCTAAAGCTTGAAGATGGCGACAAAGAGGTTGCCGCTGTAAAGCTCGAAGATGGCTGACAAAGAGGTTGCCGCGCTAAAGCCCAAGATGGCGGACAAAGAGGTTGCCGCTAAAGCTTGAAGATGGCGGACAAAGAGGTTGCCGCTAAAGCTTGAAGATGGCGGACAAAGAGGTTGCCGCTAAAGCTTGAAGATGGCGGACAAAGAGGTTGCCGCTAAAGCCTGAAGATGGCGGACAAAGAGGTTGCCGCTAAAGCTCCGAAGATGGCGGACAAAGAGGTCAGCCGCTAAAGCTGAAGATGGCGGACAAAGAGGTTGCCGCTAAAGCTTGAAGATGGCGGACAAAGAGGTTGCCGCTAAAGCTTGAAGATGGCGGACAAAGAGGTTGCCGCTAAAGCTCTTGAAGATGGCGGACAAAGAGGTTGCCGCTAAAGCTTGAAGATGGCGGACAAAGAGGTTGCCGCTAAAGCTTGAAGATGGCGGACGAAGAGGGGCCGCTAAAGCTTCTCGGCGCACAAGGTGTCGCCGTTAAAAGCTTGGAGAAAGGGAGGCGGCTTGGAGATAATCGGTTTCAAGTCGCCAAACTCGCGGCTTGGAGATAACTGGTTTCAAGTCGCGTGCTACCGGAGATAATCTGCTGTGCACCTAGAAAAGTCCCGCCTTTTAACGGGCGAGAAAGGGAGGCGGCTTGAGATAACGGTTTAAGTCGCCAAACTCTTGCGGCTTGGAGATAACGGTTTCAAGTCGCGGTGCTCGGAGATAACGGCCTGTGCACTCTAGAAAAGTCCCGCCTTTTAACGGGCGAAAGGGGAGGTGGCTGGAGATAACGGTTTCAAGTCACCAAACCTTGCGGCTTGGAGATAACGGTTTCAAGTCGCGGTGCCCGGAGATAACGGTTTCGTGCACCTAGAAAAGTCCCGCTTTTAACTGGCGAGAAAGGGGAGGCGGCTTGGAGATAACGGTTTCAAGTCGCCAAACCTTGCGGCTTGGAGATAATCGGTTTCAAGTCGCGGTGCTGGAGATAATCTGAGCACCTAGAAAAGTCCCGCCCTTTTAACGGGCGAGAAAGGGAGGTGGCTTGGAGATAATCTGCTTTAAGTCACCAAACCTCATGCGGCTTGGAGATAATCTGGTTTCAAGTCGCGGTGCTCGGAGATAACGGTTTCTGTGCACCTAGAAAAGTCCCACTTTTACTTTATGGGCGAGAAAGGGGAGGCGGCTTGGAGATAATCGGTTTCAAGTCGCCAAACCTTGCGGCTTGGAGATAACGGTTTCAAGTCGCGGTGTCCTCGGAGATAACGGTTTCTGTGCACCTAGAAAAGTCCCAGCTTTTATGGGCGAGAAAGGGGAGGCGGCTTGGAGATAACGGTTTGCTAAGTCGCCAAACCTTGCGGCTTGAGATAACGGTTTCAAGTCGCGGTGTCCGGAGATAACGGTTTCAGCACCTAGAAAAGTCCCGGCCTTTAACGGCGAAAGGGAGGCGGCTTGGAGATAACGGTTTCAAGTCGCCAAACTCAAGGCGGCTTGAGATAACGGTTTCAAGTCGCGGTGCTGGAGATAACGGTTTCTGTGCACCTAGAAAAGTCCCGGCCTTTTAACGGGCGAGAAAGGGAGGTGGCTTGGAGATAATCGGTTTCAAGTCACCAAACCTTGCGGCTTGGAGATAACGGTTTCAAGTCGCTATGTGCCTGGAGATAACGGTTTCTGTGCACCTAGAAAAGTCCCAGCCTTTTTACGGGCGAGAAAGGGGAGGCGGCTTGGAGATAATCGGTTTCAAGTCGCCAAACCTTGCGGCTTGGAGATAACGGTTTCAAGTCACAGGTCCGGAGATAACGGCTTTCTGTGCACCTAGAAAAGTCCCAAAATTGTATTGCGACTTGGAAGAGCGAAATGCGAGATCAAGCGTAACTTTACCAAAAAGGGGAAAAGTTGTTAAACCTAACTTTGATTAACATCTTAGTTAGTTGGTTTTGGTAAAGGAACACATATATAGAACAGGGTTTATATCAAAAGAGGAAATTTGTTATATTCATCTCTCAGTTTATCTGACAGTGATGAATCTAACAATAAATCTATTAAGTAATGACTTAAATCACTTTCGCAAAGTGCGTTAAACAAATGATCTTAAGAATAGAGTAAGGCTGCCTAAAGACAAGCCTCACTCTTTTGGAGGGAGTAGTATGTATATAGGTAAGTTATGAGAAAGGAGCCTTCGATAAACTATCGAAGCGAAAAAGGTAGAATTTCAACGCAAATTGCAATAAGCAGAGTAATAACAAAATACAGAGTCGGTGTCGCAGGGCGACATAATGAAGCATTAAAGAAAGTTTACGAAAGCAAAGGAGTAGGCGAGATGCCAATGGCGGCATCTTAACCATTGTAGAGTAAATGTCAAGGCGAGAATGCATAGTAATCAAAGGCATAATCAAGTCGCTAAGAGCGACATCGAAGTTATAACTAAGTAAAAGTTCAAGAATCACATATGGAAACACAAAGTAAAGTATCAAGTCGCAAACCGCGACACCACCTTAAAAAGAGCATAAGTGTTTAGGCCGCAAACCACGACCTTACAACCACACAAACTGTCTAAGTCGCAAACCGCGACAAAAACCGCAAAACCAAGCATCAAATTGTTCTGTCGCAAACCGCGACACCAATCCAAAAAATAAAATGTTTAAGTCGCAAACCGCGACATTCCCAAAAGCACTATTGTTTAAAAGGCGAGAAAATAAATTGTTTGAGAGACAACCACGAAACATTGTTTAAGGAAAAGAACCACAAGAAATCAGAGGCGTAAGGTTGTGTTTCACCAAATGAGAGTCGGGCAAAGACGGCGGGCTTCGCGAGCGGCTTTTGGCGGCGAGGAGAGCTTGACCTTTCGCGCCAATCAGTTCCACCCACATGGACAGAGCGCCGTTGTCGATGAAGTTCAGAGGCTCCTGTGTTGGCTTGCCCGTAAGCTCATCTTCTCGCAGCCTAAAGCCTTCAACTCTCCCTCTTCGTAAGTGGACAATAGAGTGACCGCGGCGACAAAAGTCGCCGTAGATCCGCTCCGAGCCCCATTTCGCAATCGCCCAGAGTTATTGCCGGGATTTCCTGAGCTTGCCGCCGCCGCCCGCACGGCGTGAAGTAAGGCCTTGTCGTACATATCCACGGCGTCGCTCCGCTCTCTCTTTGTTGGCGGCAATCTCTCGCGACTGTGTCTTCATTCTTGGAAGTAGTGGCCAGTTGTTTGGCTTCAAGGGCTTGGATCTTCTCTTCCGCCGCCACCTTTTCGCGGCAACCTCCTTCAATTTATCTTCACTGCGAGGCCTTGTTCTCGCTTGCCTTTAGCACCTCCGAGGCCTTCGGCCTGCTCACCCCCGCAGCCTTGCCAAATCCTTCTCCATCTCGCCACATCTCGCCTTTGTATTTTTCTTTCTCCGCCACCGCGCGCTGCGAACCTTATCCGCTTTCGGCTTCACGCATTGCCATTTTATACTTGTCCCCGAATCCACGCAAAGTACTCGCCACCTATGAAAATTCGGGAAAAGTTAAGTGTGAAGGATGTTGACTAAGTAAAAGTAGATTACCAAGTGAAAAGTGCTACATGACAGCACTTACGCCGCAAATTTGAAGACCAAATAAATTCAAAGATAAATCAATATCCTCGCTCAACCACTTCCCTTATGGCCGCCCTGTCGCAAGTCCGTTCAAGTATGCCGCGCCAATCGTACTATTGTGAGGATCGCGAGAGTGAAGGTTGAAACCTTCCAAGAAGGGAACAGAGGCAATTTCCACGCCAAGATTGTACAAATCTTCTCTCTCGCGGCATCTCGAACCCTTCCTCGAGCTACCACCAATTCAGCCTCCCCTTCAGCTGATTCCTCTATTGGTTCAGCTTCTCCTCCGTTCGCACCCTTTTGTGAGCGCGAGAACCGTAGGGTCGGGGACTTGGCCGGCGAGGAGGCTCTATTACCGCGATTTCAACATCATCTTCGCCCGCTTCTACTTCCATTCTCTCTTCCCGCCGAACAACATGTCCTCAAAGGAGTTTTCGCCCGCTTGATTTCCGTGATTGCCCCGCCGCTTCTCGGCGGCAATCGCCGCTTCTCGCGAGCAATCGCATCGTAATCATCACCGTCGCGAGAAATGGGGAGCTCTATCTCCGGGCCTTGGCTAGATCGGCTTAGCGGGCATGTGTAGGCGCTTACGGCGACCATCGAGATCTCGCCGCGGCATTTGCACGCCTATCGAGATGTCCATGTGTCGAAAACCCGGATCAAGAAAAGGTGTTAGATAAAGGGAAACAAAAAGAAAAAGTAAAGGATAAAGGGAAGTGAAATACGTACTTAAAACTTCAAACATAGCATTGCAAAGAATGATCTTTCTTTTTGCAAGGCCCACACTCTGAGGCGAGAACATCCCTGTAATGGCGTTCCCAACCAGGTGGTATGGGTCTAGTGGTTTGATGATCAAGCGAGGTTCATTGTCGGTGATATAGATAATCGGGAAAACCAACTTTCCTAAGCAGAGAAGGGCGAGATAGAATATCTCGCCAGAAAATAACGCTAACCCCGTGTCCGAGGCATCTTCCAAAACCTTAAAAAATTTCTCTCAACCTAGAGTCGCCGTAAACTAAGGCATTTCGGGTTATAATCTTCGTATATATGTCGCCAAGATCACATGGATGGGTCCAAATTTATGCGGGATATGATCGAAGTGGATTGGATTGCCGCCATGGACCTTTCTAGGTAAGGGGGTCAAAAGCTTAAGACTCTTGTACTTGACAGAGAGGCGGTTTTCAACTACGCCCTGCCTCTGAGACACAGAAGTATAACCATCAAACAAGTTTACAAAAAGGGGAAGTGTGGGTTCTTGTTTTAAGGCCCTGCAAATCACTATGTAGCTCGTGAGGACCCTAATAGCATTGGGACGAAGGTCTACTATGGCCGCTTGGGAGTGGATTAAGACAATGGACCAGGAAGGGGTCTATTGGTACCCTAAGGCCAGCATCTAACTGAGACGGGAATACTATAACCCCATCGTTTCTATCTCGCATAGCGGCAAGGGATAAATCTCCGACATATGGTTCAATGTGGTAGATGTCCGGGTTAATCCCGTACTTAACATAATAGTGAGATTGTAAATAAGAGTGAGAGGAGCACTGAGCCGGCGACCTGGGGTTGGAAGAACCCCGTGATACAAAGTTGTCGCTCTTGGGTCTCACTGCTAAAGTGTCCGAAACATCGTGGTCAGATGTCGAGTTTGAGGAAGACATGACCTGTGAATAGAAGGGAGGACCAAGTAAATTTGGGGGCTACGATAGAGCTAGAAAAATCAGTTTAAGGAGAGAGATGTCAAAGGCATGAAGGGGGTATAATTTCGTGAAGAAAGTATGCATGGGGTCAGGAATTATAGGGAGAGGAAAGGGCGGCATACATACTCATGTCGCCTAATCAAGGAGTAAGAATCTGTAATTAAGGTAAAAGCCCCTGCCCCCATTATCTCTTTTGAAAACCCTCTCACACATATTGCGCTCCAGCCAGACTTAACAAGTTTTGGAAAGAAGAACAATCGTTTACAAGAAAATCTAAAATTGCGAAGTGCGAGAATCCTTGCGAGAATTCAAGCAAGAATTCAAGCGAGAATTCATGCGAGAAGGCAAAGTTAGAGAAAGTACCTGGTAAGTTGCAGATTGGAACGAAGGCTTGAAGGAGAAGTTGAAACGGAAGTTTGAGGGCTCTATACGCCACCTTCTTCTCCTGGAAATCCTTAGGATGCTCCGAAATATGCGGATTAGTTGATTATAAAAAGTATCTGCGATGGGGGAAGTGCGGAGTGTAAAATGCTGAGGAGGGGTTTTTAAACTCCAAAAGTATAGGAATGGAAAGGTTAGGGGGGGAGTTACGAGAGGGAGTTAATGGAGTATGATTTTTGAAATTCCCCCCATTATTGTGAATATTTAAGGGGGGGACGGCTCAGTTTCCAACGTAAGTGTACGGCCCCCCAACCGTCTCCGCTCACCCCCGTCACGACACGTGGCATGAGCGTGGCGAATAAGTGACTATTTCCTCGCCAATGCGGAGGATGAAATTGCGAGAATTATGCGACATTAAATAAAGTTCTCGCCGACCATGAATAATCCAAGGCTTGAACTTGGGGGCTTCGATACGACCCCATAAATTATATTGGGCCCTAATAATGAGAAACTAGGCCCAATAGCGAATTAAGGGCCAGCCCATCGGGCTTAGGCCGACCAAGGGAATTTGCCGTGTTCGCGACATAGGATGAATAAGGCTCCTTGGAGTCGTTTTAGACCCCTACGAGAAGGAACGTGGGGATATCGATTTAGGTACAATGGGGCTACGCGAAAGACACGGCCTAGCTACGCCCGCTTCACGAGTAAGAGGATTACGCCGCTCGCAGCCCCCGAGTTGGGGCGACATGACAGCTGATGTCGCCCATAGTCGTGTTGTCGCCTAAACGACTAGGAACTCGGGCATTCCCACGATGGCACATCGATTGTCGCCATGTCCCTTACTCCTAAGTACTTGTGATGTGTGACTGATGTGACAAGGTGAATAGTGAAATCCCACTAAGTTGAGGTTGGTTGAGATCAATTCCATTCGATGATTGACAGTGTCCCCCATGTGCAAGGCACATGGGGGCTTAGTGGATATAAAAGGTGAATAGTGTTCATCGTACGGGTATGTTCTCTCTCTCTCTCGCATTCTCTCTCTAAGTTCTTCATTGTTTACCACCTTCCTTGTTCATCTAACCTTACTCACGCCGGAGGGTACGCCTGAGTCACCCCCGGCCTAGTTTACCTTGTTCCTTGTGTGTAGGCGATCAACCAAGCAAGGAAGCAGCCGGAGTGTCCAAGTTATCTCAGTTCCTGTGCAACCAAAGATTTCCCATGGTAGCATCAGGACCATATTATAATTGCCCCTTTTTTGTGTGAAATGATGGTTGTTGGATATAATTAGAAGGTTATAATTATCTTTGGGTTAATATTATTTTACTATCCAACATTTCTATGTCGTATATCAATTAGAGGCGTATAGTTTTATTTTTCTCACTTCAAAACCTACACTTTTATTTTTATTTTATCAATTTGAGGCCTAAATAAGACTTTTGTTAGATTTTGAACAGAAAAATGGATGTGTCATCTAACATCTATTTTCTATCTTAGGCTTTTGATTTTTTTTATCTAACACATGACATACATCAAATTTGTATACCCCTATCTTCACTTGAGATCATATTTGGTAGGTTACTCCATCTAAACCCTTGCTATCTCGTTTAAATTTAAAATCAAATCAATTGGTATCAATGAAAGGAAAATGAAAGGGCAAACTAATCGGGAAGCGTCATCCACAAATCTATTTTGAGATTGACGATAACAAATTTCGAATTTCATTTTCAGATTAAGATGTGGGTAGATTTCGGACTTGAAATATAATGAGAATTGTTATGTTTTGACTAACAAAGAAAGGTAATTGAAGAGGATATGATGCCATGAAAATGAGGTAAAGGTTGTTGGGACATGAAGATGAGTTTGTGTTATGTATCCAAACTCAATAATTTTGTTGGGATTATTTTTTGACCGAAGGATGTTGTTGTCTATTCAATCAGTTGTTAGGGTTACTTGTGGGAGTTAGATACATGAAGAGAAAATTACGTCCTAATCCCTGAATAATACTGAATTTACCTCCTAGGACATGAACATTTTTGATTTACGTCCTAATCCTATAAAATATTTTCTTCTACCATATAATCCCTCACCTATTTTAAAAATTGGAAAAATACCAAATATGTCCTTAGATATTTATTCCTTTTAAATGAGATAAACCCCCCTCCCCTCCCCACCCTCTCACAAACAGAACACACACACACACTCTCTCTCTCTCTCTCTCACACACACTTTCTCTCTCTAAATTTCTCTCTCTAATCAATCTCTCCGGTCACCCTCTCCTTCCGCGAACTCGGCGCCAGGCCGCCCAATCCTCGCCCACGGCGCTTCAAGCTCCGGTAGCCAAATCCTACACCCTCCACCTCGCCGCCACCTGGTCCGGCCGAATTTGGGGCCGTCACGGCTGTTCCTTTAACGCCGCCGCCAAGCCGCCGCGCCACCGGAGTCTCGCGGCGGATCTCTCTACTACAACGGAATCGGCGGCACCCTCTCTTCTCCTGGACAAAAGCAGCATCCGACCACCACTTTTCGTATTTATCTTTCTCAAGCCAACCTTGCGCCCAGATCTGGCAAATAAATTGCGTTGCTCTGGTCGTCTTCCTCTTAGCTAATGTTTGGAACTGCTTGTTTTATTGAACCTGGCGAGGTCACCATTGTTGACTCCTAGATGCAACAATTGAATGGTACCCAGGTTGGCTCTTTGAAACATGAAAATCAATACCGGATGCTATTCTAAAACAAGCGAAAGGCCTAGCTATTTTTACAGTTGCAAAGGTTGGCATGATGGTGACTTAAAATATTGGCACTGGTCTAGTTGTTGCTCGAAGAGAAGATGGATCTTGGTCTCCACCATCTGCGATTTCTTCGGTTGGTGTTGGTTGGGGAGTTCAGGTGAAATTCGGAATATGGAACAACAATATTTCTAAAGCTCTGTCTGATAATTCCCTGTCAATGCTCTGAATTCTGGTCTGGATCTACAAATCATAGTTACTTACTATACTATAGTTGTGATCATAGTTACTTACTATACTATAGTTGTGGACTCAACTTATGCCTTACAAGCTGAAGACATTATTTCTTTATCTGAAACGTAAAGTTACATATATACTCTCTATGCAACCATTCATTTGTTCAGAAATCTTGTGAAATGATTTTTCCGTAATATTTTGAAAAATAAAGTTTCTCAATTCATTTTGGAAAAAAAAGTCATTCAACTTAGAACGAAACGAGTACTAATTTTTTCCAACTAGTTGGTACTTGACTAAATGATTTATTTTCTTTAAACTAATCTAAAAAATTACTTTTGACTCAATGAGGTTTTATTTGAGAGAAAAAAGAAGACTATGTTCTTAATAGTTTAGTTGGAAACAAAGAACTTACTGATAAGTTCTCTGTTGTTTGATACATGGAGTTGATGATCGCTGAAGTTGATCGTGTTCTTCGTGGAGACAACTGAGAACTTACTGATAAGTTAAGTTCTCAGTTGTTTGGTCTCCGGAGTTGGTGGTCGCCGGAGGTAATCGTGTTCTTAGTATTAGTTTAGTTGACAACTGAGAAATTACTAATAAGTTAAGTTCTCAGTTGTTTAGTTGCCGGAGAGGTCGGCGGAGTTGGTGATCATCGGAGTTGGTGATCATCGGAGTTGATCGTGTTCTTAGTCGTTTAGTTGACAACTGAGAACTTACTGATAAGTTCTCGCCTTGTTTGGTCAGCTGAGTTGGTGATCGTTGGAGTTGATCGTGTTCTTAGTCGTTTAGTTGACAACTGAGAACTTACTGATAAGTTCTCAGTTGTTTGGTTGCCGGAGTTGGTGATCGTTGGAGTTGATCGTGTTCTTAGTAGTTTGGTTGACAATTGAGAACTTACTGATAAGTTAAGTTCACAATTGTTTTGTCGCCGGAGTTGGTGGTCGTTGGGGAGGTCGTCGGAGTTGATCGTGTTCTTAGTAGTTTGGTTGACAACTGAGAACTTACTGATATGTTAAGTTCTCAGTTGTTTGGTCATCAGAGAGGTCACCGGAGTTGGTGGTCGCCAGAGTTGATCGTGTTATTAGTAGTTTAGTTGACAACTGAGAAATTACTGATAGGCTCTCAGTTCTTTGATCGCCGGAGTTGATCGTGTTATTAGTTTAGTTGACAACTGAGAACTTACTGATAAGTTAAGTTCTCAGTTGTTTGGTCGCCGGAGAGGTCGCCGGAGTTGGTGGTCGCCGGAGTTGGTAGTCACCGGAGTTAATTGTGTTCTTAGTAGTTTAGTTGACAACTGAGAACTTACTGATAAGTTAAGTTCTCAGTTGTTTGGTCACGGAGAGGTCGCCAGAGTTGGTGGTCGCCGGAGTTGGTAGTCGCCGGAGTTAATTGTGTTCTTAGTAGTTTAGTTGACAACTGAGAACTTACTGATAAGTTAAGTTCTCAGTTGTTTAGTCGCCGGAGAGGTCGCCGAAGTTTGTGGTCGCCGGAGTTGGTAGTCGCCGGAGTTAATTGTGTTCCTTATTAGTTTAGTTGACAACTGAGAACTTACTGATAAGTTAAGTTCTCAGTTGTTTGGTCGCCGGAGAGGTCGCCGGAGTTGGTGGTCGCCGGAGTTGGTAGTCGCCGGAGTTAATTGTGTTCTTAGTAGTTTAGTTGACAACTTAGAACTTACTGATAAGTTAAGTTCTCAGTTGTTTTGAGTCGCCGCGTAAAAAAAAAAAAAAAAAAAAAAAAAAAAAGGTCGCCGAAAAAGTCATAGGAGTTGGTCGCCGGAGTTGATGGTCACGGGAAGTGTTGGCCAGGAGAAGATGGGGAGGGTGACCTGGGTGAGGGTGGTTGGAGAGAAATTAAATTGGTAAAGAGATTGGACTTAGTGAAATGATAGGAGGGTGAACTTAATAAAATGTTGGGAGGGTGTAGTTATTAAGCTAGGGACTAAATGGTTAATCAAATTATAAATTGTCTTAGGAAGTAGTTTTGTTTCTATAGAGGGATTATTTGGTAAATGCCTCATGCCACAATGGTTTGAGAAATAAAAGAGGGGATCGATCCCCATAAAATAACCCCATTGTAGATGCCCTCATAATACTTTTTAAATTCACTATTTTCTCCACTAATTCTCTCTCTTATTTTCAAATTACACTCACAACATTTTTTCTTTCCCCTTTTTTTCTTAATTTGCATGCCACCCCTAAAAGGGTGACACTCTTGATGGGACGGAGGGAGTATTTACTTAACCATATAATACCTACTTACCTAGCTTCTACTTACCTACTTACCTAGCCTAATAATTACATCCTCCCAGTATTTTACTAAGTTCACCCTCCTATTATTTTATTTTACTAAGTTCGCTCTTTTTATCAATTTAATTTCTCTTCAACCACCATCACCTTAGGTCACCCTCTCCCCATCTTCTCCAGTTAACACATCCGACAACCATTAACTTCGGCGACCAACTCCGGCGATAAATTCTGGCGACCTTTATTTTATTTTATTTTACGTCGGCGACCTCTTCGGCGTCCAAACAACTGAGAACTTAACTTATCAGTATGTTCTCAGTTGTCAACTAAACTACTAAGAACACGATTAACCCCGACAACCACCAACTCCGGCGACCAAACAACTGAGAACTTATCAGTAAGTTCTCAGTTGTCAACTAAACTACTAATAACACGATCAACACCGGCGACCTAAGAACTGAGAACCTATCAGTAAGTTTTCAATTGTCAACTAAACTACTAAGAACACGATCAACTCCGGTGACCTCTCCAGCGATCAAACAACTGAGAACTTAACTTATCAGTAAGTTCTCAGTTGTAAACTTAACTACTATACTAAGAACACGATCAACTTCGGCGACCTCCCCGACGATTACCAACTCCGGCGATCTCTCCGGCGATCAAACAACTGAGAACTTAACTTATCAGTAAGATCTCAGTTGTCAACTAAAATTACTAAGAACACAATTAACTCCGGCGACCATCAATTACGGCGACCACCAACTCCGGCGACCAAACAACTGAGAACTTAACTTATCAGTAAGTTCTCAGTTGTCAACTAAACTGCTAATAACATGATCAATTCCGGCGACTACCAACTCAGGCGACCACCAACTCCGGCGACCAAACAACTGAGAACTTAACATATCAGTAAGTTCTCAGTTGTCAACTAAACTACTAAGAACACGATCAACTTCGGCAACCACCAACTCCGGCGACCAAACAACTGAGAACTTAACTTATCAGTAAGTTCTCAGTTGTCAACTGAACTACTAACAATACGATCAACTCCGGCGACCACCAACTCCCGTGACCTCTCCGGCGACCAAACAACTGAGAATTTAACTTATCAGTAAGTTCTCAGTTGTCTCCACTAAGAACACGATCAACTCCGGTGATCAAACAACTAAGAACTTATCAGTAAGTTCTCAGTTGTCAACTAAACTACTAATAACGCAATCAACTCCGGCGATCACCAACTATGGCTCCGGTGACCAAACAACTATCAAACAATTTAGAACTTAACTTATCAGTAAGTTCTCAGTTTTCAACTAAACTAATAAGAACGCGATCAACTCCGAAAACCACCAACTTGTAAAATGGATACTAAAATGCAATTTCTCCTTAATATTTTTTTTAATAATAAAATCCATTATTATTATTTTTTAAAAAGAATATTTTTTTAATAATAAAATCCATTATTATTACTCCCTCCGTCCCACCTCAAGGTTCAACCTTGAGGTGGACACGCTTCTTAAGAAATTTATTTAAAATGAGTAGAAAATTTGAGGAGAAAGAATGTAAAAGTTAAATGTGTGGTAGAGAATAGGAGAGAGAATGCAAAAGTTAAAAATATTTAATAGGAGAGAGAATGAGTGGGAGGAATAGTAAGTTTGTGTGGTAGAGAATAGGAGCGAGAATGTTTTTTTTGTAAATATATGAAAATGATAAGGGTATAAATATATGGAAAACTTTCCATTTAAGGAAAGGAACCTTGAGGTGGGACGACTCAAAAAAAAAAGATTGAACCTTGAGATGAGACGGAGGGGATATTATTTTCTGAAAAACACTCCATCAAATTAAGTTGCAAAGTGCAACTTTGCTAATGTTAGCTGCTTATTGGAGTAATAAAATTGACAAATGTAAACAGTTGTTTATAGATGCTAATCAACCCCACCCTCTGCCACTATCCTTCCAAACACCCCCCCGCCCACCGTAATCCTAGGCTGGATCAAGGCCGATTCTCGGTATTTTTTCTCGGTCCTACCTTATTTGTGGTAAATACTAAATACAGGAAACGAAAAATACAGGGAACGAAAAATTTCAATCTTGCCCTTACCCTACACGAGATGTCTCGCCGGATTTGTGTCGTCGGCCATATATCCGGCACCGCTGATTATTTTGCTGATCCCAACGGTCAATATGAGCGCCTTAGTGATGCGAACATACCTCAGAAATTTGACGACGATCCAACGGTTAATGAAGCGGGAATTTGATTTTTAATATAGCCTCGCCGGATTTGCGCCGTCGGCCATATCTCCGGCACCGCTGATTATTTTGTTGATCCCAACGATCCAACGGTTAACGAAATCGAAATTCGATTTTTACATATGCGATTCTTTTGATTTTTTTCGAATTTGTTTTCAATTCTGCCATTCTACGAAATTTTGGTTTATATGGATATTTTGGTAATTTTGTTGGTTTCCTGTATTTTTTGTTTCCTGTATTTAACCATATCCCTTATTTGTGGGGACTTAATTTGTCATTCCAATAAATAATACACAAAATTGAGAATCAATTAAGACAAGTAGGTGCAAAAATATGAAGAAAAAATACAATAAAAACACAAAATGCTGAGAACCCAAAATAAAATTAAAAAATGGACATATAGAATAAAAGGAATTACTCATTCTGTTAGTATCAATTACAAAGAATGTATCAAATCTCTACCATGTAGCTGTATCAAAAACATCTGAAAACTAATCAATGGAATTGAAAAGAACCACCAATTTGATCGCCATGGAGTTGTCACCAGCGACTGGCTCGCCCAAGCTCAGGCCGTCGTTGGTCGCAATTCCGACGACTTCCCGCTTCGAGAATCCTATCAAATCCACCGGCTCAAGCAAGTCCTTCAACGTTATTTATGAGTTCTTCATTAATGGAGGCTGAAAAGTGGGGAGGGGATGGCGCAAATCTGACCAGATCTGCTGGATCTATGGCAGTTACGAGCTCGAAGGGAGGAAGATCGGAGAAGTGTCGCCGGTGTGAAGAAGATGGTCAGATCGTGCAGCGAGGTGTTCGGAATAAGGTGTGTTGTGTGTGGACGGAGGTGCGAAGGAAGAAGGCAAACTGAGGTGGGGCAGACAAACGCCGGAGTTGAGGAGGGAGACGTTCGCCGGAGTTTTGGAGGAGACGGTCGCCGGAGAGAGAGAGAGGAGGTTGGGTTTTATTTGGGATAGAGGGAAATGTGGGGGTAATTTGAGAGGGTGGGATTTTTATTTATTTTTAGAGGGATTATATGATTAGTTATTTTATTGTGTAGGATTAGGAAGTAAATATGATAATTTATTGTCTTAGAATGTAGATTAGGTTATAATGAGGGATTATGACGTAATTTTCTCTTGTGGCATAGGGTATCGGTTCCCAAAGTAAGGAATCACTCCTCTGCCTCGGTACCATTATTATATGGGGCCCATGCTACTTTATTCAATTTTTCACTCTTTCTCTCTATATATTACCGTTGAAGCAAGAGTGGCCCATTTTAAGATTCTAACCATTGTAGAGAAAAAGGAAAAAGAGATGAGTTTATTCTTTGATGATGTGGCAATGAGGTGGCTTGAGATAATACCCATAATGGGTATTACCATCGAGCCTCTTCGAGTGTAGAGGAGAGGTATATATAATTGAAATAGTGGATGGGATAATAGAATATTAATAAAATATTTCTTTTTTAGGAAAAGTGATGCTTTAAACGATACGTCATTTTGAATAAAAAGTGACACTTGAAGTGAGACGGAGGGAGTACAACTTATCCTTATCCTTATCCTGGGAGAGGAGGAGGTAGTATTGCTTTAATATCTTTAGAGAGGGATTATACGGTAAATGGCTCAAACTTAAATATCTGGACGGCTATCTAAACGTCCGTTTATTATCGAATCTCGTCGTGCCTGTATACATAGCAAATTCATCGTCTCGATCTCCTCCGTATACCAAAACAATTCCAAGGCAGCCGCCGGCGTTGAACGACACCTCCGTTATCCCTCTCATCGCCGTCTGCCACATCGTGAGTCTCTATATCAGATCTATGTGCACATAGTGTGTGTGTGTATTTTGTTAATTTTTTTGTCAATTATTTTGGTTTGATTCGTTTGATTGATGATTTAGATTTGAATTTTATATCGTTTGTAGTTGTGGATTGCAGCGTGTTATCATGTGAGTTCGCGTGTTTCGTAGTTTGTACGTGTTTGTGAGCTGATGAATAATCGGTTTTTAGCTTATTATTGCTCGATTTCCTTTTTGAGATATACATGTACTCCCCGTGTCACCCGAAAAGCCATAATATGGGCTTTCCATGAGAATTAAGGAGGAGAAAGAATGTGGGGTAGTGAATAGTAATTGGATAGTTATTATGATTATGACAAGCGGTCCCATGAATGAATAGAGAATTATTAAAAAGTTTTCATTTTGAGAGTGTTCCTTTTTAAATGGGACACCTAAAATGGAATTTTGTGTCTTTTCGAGTGGGACGGAGTCAATATATGTTTTAATATTTGAACCCTAGTTTTGTTTATCTTTGCCTGCTTTTAATGCTGATATGAACTTGATATTTGAATTGAATTGAGATTGTATCCATTTTGTTGGTTGTAAATTGCAATTTAGGTATTTATGTTTGGATATTTTGACTTTGGTTTTATTTGTTTTGTCGCTCGCTTTTACTGCTGAAATGAGCTTATCTGATTTGAGATTCTGTCAGCGTTGTTTGCAATTTAGAAATGGAAGAGAATATTTGAGCGGTACAAGAGGTCTGTCAATTGAGATAGTGTCGGTTGGGAAAATAATCTGTCACAGCAGAGCAAAAGCCAACATATTTTAAGAATCACTTCCCCATTCCCCAGAGAGGCATTAGAACTGGTAGCTATTGGCCTGCCATTTTGTTTGGTAGACTCTTTAATCAGAAGAATTTTAAACACAATCGTATTGCTACTGCATCCTTGTCAATCTGATAGCTTATGAAAGCACTGACATCATTACAAGTCCCACTTTCTAATTATATTGGGTAACTGAGAACCTTCAACATAAAGCCTCAAGTACATATTCTGTGTTCAAAGTCGCTTTTCTGTAAAGTGGTATAAATGTGGAGGGACCACGCAGGTCTGACTCAGCAGGTGATTAGTTTTCATTGCAACCTTTATATTATTACCCCATGGATTTCGTCTTCCGGTTAAGGTGTTGTTGGTGGCTTAAACTTGAGGGTGGTTCATATTGATGTGAAACAGACCCAAAATAGATGTAGATTGCGGCGGCGGTTAGGAGAGTAATATCAAGCATTTTCATCTGTTTGTTTTATCCTAGTTGCTTAAAAATCCGCTTCAACTGAATTGGAATTTGGAAGTGTTGTGAATATGGCCCTCCACAAACCAAGCAGACCACAAGAATAATAATCGCACACAAACAAAGCAAAAGAAAATCAAAAGCACAGAAAAGACAAGAGAAATTGTTTACCCAGTTCACCAATTTGATTGGCTACGTCTGGGGGCACTACCAAGCCAGGATCTTGCACTATGTATGTAGAATTTTGTGTTACAAACCGAATTGGAGAGGCGAACATTGATTATATATGACCTAGGGATTAAACCAAACCTAATCAAACAAGGAAACTAGATCGCCGAAAAACGGGCCGAGCGCGGCCGCCTCACCCCGAGCGCGGTCGCGCAACCCTCCGTAGAACTCCAACGCCTTTGCAAATCCCGCCGCGGCCGCCCTCGAAGAATTCCACCCGAGCATCGGGCCGTTCAAGAGCGCGGCCGCACACCACCCGCGCGCCGCTCTGCTCTCAAAGAACCCCTCGACGAGTTTTTCCCCTTCGTCGACATGTCTAGCCCGGTTGGTCCTCTATCCCAACAATCTCCCACCTAGAGATCAACCACACACATATAAGCCCCCGTATCCGTCTTCAACTCACCCTTCGTGTCCTCCTAGTGCTCACCTCGATCATGGTAGTGCCATCCTCCTTTCTCATTCTTCGCCCAATTGAAGCTTTCAGACACGCCTTCAACTTCTCAAGGTTCACAACCTTTGTCGACATGTCACCGGATTCTCCGATCCCAATATCTTCTCAAGCCACAAAATCTTCTCCTCCAAGAGATGTCTCGATGTAGTGAAACCTCGCCCAATGTGCTTCGTCCTCGAATGAAACGCCGGATTCTTTGCCAAGTGAATTGCACTCGACTGTCACCGTAGAGAATATTACCACTTCGCGTCTTCCCAAGTTTACCCAAGAAGTTCTCAGCCCAAACCATCTCTTTACTCGCTCTCACATCGCCACATATTCTCGCTTCGCAGCCGATCGAGCCACGATCTTTTGTAACTTAGAAGCCCAGAGATTGCCGGTACCACCCAACGTAAACACATAACCCGTAGTACTCCTCCTCTTATCAAGATCACTTGATGCCAAGTCCGCATCAACATAACCCGCTAACACCACTTCCTTGCTTGAAAAACATAGAGCCTTACCAGCATTCTTCAAGTAACGTAGGATCCACTTAACCGCTTCCCAATGTTGCTTTCTGGATTGCCCATGAACCGGCCGACTACTCCCACCGCATGTGCAATGTCCGGCCTTGTACACACCATCGCATACATGAGACTCCCCACACCAAGCATATGGAGTTCTCTCCATCTTGTCACGCTCCTCCTTGTCCCTAGGCGAGTCCTTCTCGGATAGCTTGAAATGCAAACCCAATGGCGTCCTGTTGGCTTCGCCTCTTCCATACAAAACCTCGCCAAGACTTTCTCAACATATTCTCGCTTGTGAAAGAACCAACTTGCCCGACTCCCTATCTCGATCAATCCGCATGCCCAAGATTTTCCTTGCCTCTCCCAAATCCTTCATCTCGAACCGCTTCGACAACCGAGTCTTCAACTCGTTTACCTCTCTACCGCTAGAGCTCCGCTATCAACATGTCGTCCACATATAACGCAAGATAATATACCCATTGTCCGTGTTCTCAAGTAGCAACAATGATCCGCCTCACATCTCGATAAAATCAATGTCGTGCATGAATCCATCAAATTTCGTACCATCGCCAGGAGCTTGTTTAAGGCCATACAAGCTCTTAGTCAATTTGCAAACCAGCTCCCCGCTACCCTTAGACAAGTAACCCTCCGTCGTACCATGTAGATCTCTTCCTCCAAGTCCCTACGAAGAAAAGCCGTCTTCACATCCATCCTGCTCAAGCAACAAGTTGTCCGCCACTACTATCCCCGTAACCATTCTCGATAGTGGTCATTTTCACAACCGGAGTGAATACTTCTGTAGTCAATTCCGTACTTTTCACAAACCCTTTACAACCGGCCTTGCCTTGTAACGCTTGCTACCGTCTCGCTTCCTCCTTGATCCCGTAAACCCACTTATTATGCGGTGCCTTCTTCCCCTTAGGTAGTTTAGTCAACTCCCAAGTTTTGTTGGCCTTCAATGAGTCCATCTCATCATCCATCGCAGCCTTTCCACTTGTTCAAAGTGCACTACGAATGTACCTCCGCATAACATTCCGGGTTCCCCATTATCTCGTCAATAGCAAATAATAATTGGATGGAGTATACACGTCGGGCGATCCACGCAACCCGCCGGATCTACGCAATGGAATATCCTGGTTCCTGGAGTATGTGGTTCATCTTCACGACCTCCCGACCACGGTCAACATGAACCGTCTTGCTCCCACCCGAGTTAGGAATATCCACCTCTACAATATCCGGCTCCGAACTAGTGTCATCGATGCCCCCTTTCGTCGTCCTCGTACAAAACCCTGCTCATTGAATACCACATCTCGACTACGAATAACTCTATGATTTTGGTCATCCCAAAACTTGTACCCGAAGTCATCCCCGCCATACCCAATAAATGTACACTTAACATTTAGCATCTAATTTAGTTCTCTCAAGAGGTAATCAACATGAACATAAGAAACGCAGCCCAAATATGCGAAGAAAGGACAGATTTACTGCTGCCACTCCAAGCTTCCTCTCGAATTCCATTCCCAATGGTACCGATGGTCCCCGATTGATCAAGAAAGCCGCCGTGTCAACCGCATATGCCCGTAACGTCTTCGGAAGTCCACACTTCGAGGCCTCATACTTCTAGCCCGCTCATTCAATGTTTTGTTCATCCTTTTCGCTACCCTGCTGAGCCGTGGTGTCCGCTTTGGAGTCTTCTCCATACGAATCCCATTCGCAAAGCACAATATTCCCTAAACTCACCAAGCTCATACTCCCCACCATTGTCGATCTCAAGCACTTAAGCTTAAGTCCCGTCTCGATTCTCCACCAAGGCCCTCCACTTCTTGAACACCTCGAAAGCCTCATCTTTCCCCTTCAAGAAATAGACCCAAACCTTCCTTGTAGAATCATCAATGAAAGTCATGTAATATGACGCACCACCTGCAGATGTAACCGAGAGATGGCCCCCACAAATTCGTGTGAACCAATTCCAACTTTGCTTCCCTCAAACCCCTACCGTCCTCGAGAAATTATTTCTCCCTTGTTTGCCAAACATACAATCCTCGCAGATCCCCACGTTGATCGTCTTCAAACCCGTAGTAGTCCCTTCAACAAAGCACCTTCATCCTCGTCTCACTCATGTGACCCAATCGACAAAGTGCCACAAATCAGATACCCGTCGCCGCCACCGCGATACCGTCCTTCGTGTTATTCGCCAAATACAAAGTACCCTCCTTATTACCCCGAGCGATCTCACAATCCTCCTTGGTAATAACCTGGTTCCGCAGCCGAATGTCACCTTGTAACCTTCGTCGTCCAACCGCCCAACCGAAAGTAGGTTCTTTTTCAAACCCTAATGTGTCTCGACCCCGTTCGGATGTAAGACCTTCCCGTCTCGATGCTCCTATTCTCGACATCCCCCTTCCCCTTGATTTCCAAAGGCTCGCCATCCGCTAGATAGACCTTCCCGAAATCACCTAGTGTAGTTTTCCATCTCTTCCTTGTGCCCGCAAGAGTGGAATGATGCCCCGAATCCAAAGACCCATGATTCTAGTGCACTACTAACACTCGTAACAAGTACATCATCACCTTCGATCGCCACATTCACCCGATTGCCCTTACGATTTGGACAATCCCTCTTGAAGTGTCCCAATTCCTTACAATAATAGCACCGAACGTATCCCTTCGCAACCTTCGGTTTGTCCTTGGTCTCATCGGCCTTGCCCTTTCCACTCACTCCGTTCTCCCTAGATTCGGTTCTCCCTTGTTTGCTAGTACCCGGCTTCCCTACTAGTAGTAGCTAAAGCCGCTCCCGAAGTACTTGATGTCCCCAACTTCTTCATGCGATTTTCCTCACCTAAAAGAAAGTCTTTAACATCATCATATTTCAATTTTTTCTTACCCGCCGAAGCGTTGATTGCAGCCACCGTTCCGCCTCCAACTTGCCTAGAGAAGCTAGCAACAAGCATGCATGAACCTCATCATCGAACTTGATCTCCACCGCTGTCAATGAATCTATGACATCCATAAACTCATCAATGTGCTTAGCCAAGGATCCTCCCTCTTGCATCTTGAGACTACCCATCTTACGTATCAAATCAACCTTATTTGCAGCAGACGGAGTTTCAAATCTCTCAGTAAGATAATCCAATAGCTCCTTGGTGGTTGTCGCCTTTCTTGTAGTCTTCGCGATCCACTTTGACAAAGTAGATCTAACCACCCCTAGGGCTTTCCGATCCATGAGTTCCCATTCCTCCTGACTTACATCTTCCGGTTTGACACCCTTCAGAGGCTTGTAGAGATCCTTGTTTTACAAGAGATCCTCAATCTGCATCCTCCAATATCCGTAGTCAGACCCATCGAATTTCTCAACCGCTTGTTTGTCCTTGCCCATTCTTGATTGCTTGGAACAACTCCCTTGATCTTGAAACCAAAAGCTCTGATACCAGTTGTTGTGAATATGGCCCTCCACAAACCAAGCAGACCACAAGAATAATAATCGCACACAAACAAAGCAAAAGAAAATCAAAAGCACAGAAAAGACAAGAGAAATTGTTTACCCAGTTCACCAATTTGATTGGCTACGTCTGGGGGCACTACCAAGCCAGGATCTTGCACTATGTATGTAGAATTTTGTGTTACAACTGAATTGGAGGCGGAACATTGATTATATATGACCTAGGGATTAAACCAAAACCTAATCAAACAAGGAAACTAGGACTGCTGAAAAACGGGCCGAGCGCGGCCGCCCTCACCCCGAGCGCGGTCGCGCAACCCTCCAGAAACTCCAACGCCTTTGTAAAATCCCCCAGCGCGGTCGCCCTCACTGTCCAGCGCGGTCGCCCTCGAAGAATTCCACCCGAGCATCAGTCTCTGTCCAAGAGCGCGGTCGCGCACACCACCTGCGCGGCTGCTCTTGTTCCCAGCAACCCCTGACGAGTTTTTCCCCCTTGCTTCGATGTCTAGCCCGGTTGGTCCTCTATCCCAACAGGAAGGTATCAGTAAAACTTTGCACATTTCTGGATATATTTTCGTTAGACTATGAAACATGAGATTTCGACGTTTCTTCAGACTCTCATCTTCTGATGTACTATTACATGATTTGCGCTTAATGAATTCCATGTTTTTTTTATTGTTTTAATGCTTAATAGTAACACCGTACAACGATGGGTTTATGAAAAAAAAAACGCTTCAGACTATCAATATGTTGATCATGATGATTAAGATTCATTTAAGTCATCTCTGTCTTGTTTTCATAATTTCTCAGCTTGAAAGATGGGGTTGTCATTCACAAAGCTTTTCAGCCGTCTTTTTGCCAAGAGAGAAATGCGCATTTTAATGGTTGGTCTTGATGCTGCTGGTAAAACCACAATTCTGTATAAGCTCAAGTTGGGGGAGATTGTCACAACTATTCCTACTATTGGTAAGCCTTTATTTAATCATTGGAATGTCTACCTCCATTGGCTTAAAATTTATGATGTTAAACCTTAAATGGACCTTAATCTTTCCTGTCATAAAAGAGGGTTCAACTTTTATTTAAAAAAAAAAAATATGGTCGTCCTGTCTTAATGTTTTCTGTCAAGTCACTCAACTGAAATATGTCAGTAACTTACCAGAAATTCCGAGCCCTTTTAAAGTGACACAATAGCATGTACTCAAACCCTCACTTGGCCATCTTCTTGAATCACCATTGCACAATGCCATTAATAACTGTGACCACCATGTCTTCTGCACGCTTGCCAATCCCCTTCCTACCCACATAAATCTTCTCAACAAACAACATCAAGTAGCTCTCCTTTGTAGCCTTTCCCTCATTGTTTCTGGTGACCATATTTTTTCTGTTTTTTGAGCTTCTTTCCTAATGAGCACAGAAGTGTTAGCTTTTGTGCAGTGGTTTTTCATTCTGTGGAACATTTTTTACTTATTAATTCTGTATTTGCTTCATTTTATGTGGATACTAAATCTTCACGTCTTTATCAAAAGGGTAATGACAATAATGAATCAAAATTTTGGGGGTCAGTGCACTTCAGGGACCAATATTTCAATTTGGTCGGATCTGAAGTCACGTTTTTTTTAGTTTTTTTTTTGTCAATGTGTTTTTCCCTAAATTCTGTTTAGAAAACTCAGCTAATTAGCTCGTGCCTCTCACACTGCAACTTTATTTGAGAGCATTTTGGTCATTATAAAAACTAATCCCTCCGTAAAGATGTTCCCATTTGCCATTTTTGTTTGTCCCAAAAAAATAGTCCCATTTTCAAAATTGTTAGGTTAATCTTATCAAAATAAAATAAAATTGTTAGGTTATAATCATCGAACTTTCAAAAATGCCACCTAAGGAAGAAGAGAGGATGAGAGCCAACCAAGGAAGAAGATGGAGTAATGAAGTACGAGTAATAATTATACCTCATTAAGGATAGTGATAGAAATGAAAACAGACTGTTAAAATGTTTGAATAGTGAAATACGACTATAATTATGGGATATAGGGAGTATATAATTATCCTGGGCACATGAGTTGGCTTTTAGATAGACCTTATATTGGCCACAATGCCTTCAAATCTAAATTTGAAAGCATTGTGGCCAATATAAGGTCTATCTAAAAGACAACTCACGCGTGCTACTTCATCAAGTTTTTTATTACAACAGGAGTTAGAAAAAAAATTTAGATTGACAAACATATGTGACTTGATAAGAGTTTTTTTTACAAGATGCGGTGTCGGTTTGTCTTGATATATTTGTAAGCGTTTTACTATGACTATATGCTGACTTCTTAAATCTTATATGGAACTTGTGTATCTATTTCGTGCAGGTTTTAATGTGGAGACTGTTGAATACAAGAACATCAGCTTTACCGTGTGGGATGTTGGGGGTCAAGACAAGGTAAGGAGTAAATGTCTTTGTTCGAGTTATAGTGATTCGCTGCGGCTCACTGGTTTTTTATATTACTACCTCTGTCCCAAAATGAATGACCAAAAAAATAAATCAATTTTGCTCTTAGTGAGGAGTAAATTTGAAATATTTTTGGTCATTCATTTTGGGAAGGAGGGAATAGAAGTTTTTCCTTAGTAAAGAACTTGTTTGACATTAGCTTATCATTTTCATTGACTGTGATAGCAAGAAATATGCTGTAATTGGTGTACAATGAGTATGCAACGATTTAGTGTTAAGAGATCTTTCCAGGCGCTAGCTAGATACTATAACTATACTGTTGAAGTGGAGCCAAAAAGTTGGGGCATAAATATTATGGGTCGCTCTGCAAATATACCCAAACATTGACAAGCATTACATGGAACTCAGTGACTTTGTTTTGTGTGCAACATTTTGAAATTTATTGGATTCGCTGAAACTTTAACTTGAGCTGTTTTTAGATCCGACCTTTGTGGAGACACTACTTTCAAAACACCCAAGGGCTTATCTTCGTGGTTGACAGCAACGATCGTGACCGTGTAGTTGAGGCCCGAGATGAGCTACACAGGATGCTCAATGAGGTACTGAAATCTATTAAAATGACGTAACTTTTTTATTTATCCATTTACAAAGAAACTGGAAGAATTTTATTTTGTTCTTAAAGTAAATTGAAGAAACTAATCAACTATGACTGTCTACAGGATGAATTGAGAGATGCTGTGTTGCTTGTGTTTGCAAACAAACAAGATCTTCCAAATGCTATGAATGCTGCAGAGATCACTGATAAGCTCGGTCTCCATTCTCTTCGACAGAGACACTGGTAATCTTCCATATATATTTATATACTCCCTCCGTCCCACAATAATCTGCAAAAAGATACCTTTTTGGCGTCCCACAATAATCTGCACTTTCCCAAAATGGAAATGGGACCCACTTATCTCTACTCACAACCATTACCCACTTACTTCACTTTCTCTCTCCTACCCAACCATCTACACTCACAACACATCACCTTTTTCACCTTTTACCTTAATTCTCGTGCCAAGCAAAAATGTGCGTATTTCTATGGGACGGAGGGAGTATGTTTATACCTTCTCCTTGCCAACATTCCTCCCCTCTCAAACATTTCCATTTACAAATGATCACTCTTCATTGCTTCCAGGTACATCCAGAGTACATGTGCCACTTCTGGAGAGGGCCTATACGAGGGACTTGATTGGCTCTCAAACAACATTGCTAACAAGGTAACCGTTATTTGAACATACATTAGTAATAGAAAAGTGATGGTTGTTTTACATTAAAGATATACTAATTCAATTGAATTTCAAAGAATTCAAGGACCCTAAGGGGTTAATTTTACTGCCAATCCCTAAGCCCCCCCCCCCTCCCACCGAGATTTTGTTTCATCTTACTTGCCCCCTTTTGTCAATTTTATTTAAATGAAATGATTACTTTATCCTAAATCTGTGAAGTGACTAATATAATATCTGGAAGGAAAATTCAGGGGTAACGTAGTTATTTAATTTAGATAAAGTTGACAAAGGGGGGTATGTGAGACAAATCGAACTTCAGGCCAGGGAAGGGGAAATGAAGACTTGTACGAATTAGGGGTGTAAATGGTTCGGTTTGGTCCAATTTACGGACCGAACCACTAGTAATCGGTTTGGAAAAATCTCAAACCGAACTGAACCATAAAAAAATTCAAACCGAACCGAACCAAACCGCCATGGTTTGGTTCGAACCGCGGTTTGATTTTACGGTTCGAACCGCGTGTTTAAACCACAACAACCACGGTTTAAACCATGAAATAGAACATTTCTTAAACCATTAATTAGAATATGGTTTCAGACTACACAATTCATTGTCATTTTTGTTTAAATTTTTCAGACATAACATACATAAGAGATTTAGTATTTAAACACAACTTGAAATTGTGCTTTAATGTTTATGATAAAAGCATGTCATTTGAATACTTGTAATGGTATGTGCTAAATAGTGAATTAACATTATTACAAGAAGATTAATCAAAAGAAAAAAAGGGTTATGGGCTAAAACTCATGAATAGAATTAGGGGTTTTCAAATCTAAATGTAAGGTGAAAATGAAAGATATGCATATCTACGGTTAATATCGAACGGTTTGGTGGTTTGGTTTATTGGTTCGGTTTGTGGTTCGGTCTCGCGGTCTCGAACCGTGGTTTGGGGGTCCAAATCGCAGACCAAACCGAACCACACGGTTTGACAATTTTTGGAACCAAACCAAACCACTATTGCTTGAAAATCGAACCAAACCGCATGGTTTGGTTAGGTTCGATTTCGAACCGCGGTTTGAACCGAACCATTTACACCCCTAGCACGAATGGGCAGTGAAATTAACAAAGACCCAAAGTACAGCCCAAAACTCAGTTCAAGCAGCAGACTCACAAGAGTAGAAGATTCAATGCCAGTTGACATGTGCATGAATATTCTCAATGATCACATTATATGATTGCAAGTGCAAAGTGGGATATGATACTTGGCAAAAGTGGATCTAGTAATTTTACAAGAAAATGAACACTAATTTAGGAACATAGGGAGAATATAATCATATCTAACTGCTTTTTTTTCTTACTTCGATTTTATTCAGGCTTAGTGGACAACTGTGATTCTGGGGTATAATATTTTTCGCGGCAGGTACTATTGTTATCTATCGATGCTTTTGATGTTTCAGTTTTCAACATCTTACTCTCGTGAACGAGGAGAGATGCTTTCTGTTGACTAAGCATCTCTTCTCGTACTCCTGTAACTTTTACTTTTCCGAAGTTGCTTTATTTAACAATATAGAGAGACATTACGAATATAATTTGTGGGTATTTTGTCAAATTGTGTAATTTTATGTGCATCGTTTTGTTAACAAATCATTCTTGTTATCATTTTCTTTTACTTCGATCTGCATCTTCCTCTATGAAAATTCAAGCACAGTTATTATGGTAGGGCATAGAATGACAATGACGTAGCAGCGCAGCTCCGAACTTGGGGTAGGAAACCAAGTCGGAGAAACTTGGTTTAACGTGTTAGTTATACGAGTTACGTTTCATTTTCTTGAATTGTTCTAACTTGCAAGTAAACATTGCTTTATAGTTTTTAAACTGTAGTATTTTTTTTTTCTATGGAAATATATACTCCCTCTGTCAATCGAGACTTATTTCCTTTTTCGTCCAATCGGGACTTATTTCCTTTTTCGTCCGTCCTACCTCAATCGAGACTGCTTCAGTAATGTGATATTGGAACTTTGCTAATTTAGTTAAAACTCATATTTACAAGTGACCCAATCAAGACTTATATTACTTCCCCAATACACTAGTTATTAGACCTTTTAATCTCCAACCTTACTCTAATTTTTTCCTTTCTATTTTTCCCCTATAAGGCAACTCAGTTTTTTTAAAAAAAAAAAAAAATCAAAATGACACTGTTTCAAAAAGTATTTCTCAAAATGTCACACTTTTAAAAGTATTGACCAGAATAATCTAGTTTTTAGAATTCGCGATTGGCAACTGCGTTTTCATTAAATGAAAATTAAATGAAAACGCAGTTGGCAACCGCTGGTTTATAATTTTTTTTTCTTTTTTTAAAAACGTGGTTGGCAACTGCGAATTCAACTTTGAAAACGCAGTTGCCAATCGCGAATTCTAAAAATTAGGCTATTCTGGTCAATACTTTTAAAAGCGTGACATTTTGAAAAATACTTTTTGAAACAGTATCAGCGTCATTTTGGAAAAAAGTTTGTTTTTTTACAAAATGTGTTAAAAATAGATATTTGCGAGTCGCTAGACTTTAAAAGATGCCCAATTTGTTGCATATGCAAACCAAATTGTCCTCTCCGTCTAACCAACATTTGAAGAATCTATTGCAAACATTCTTCGATACCAAACCAAACCTCGCCAGTCTTTGATATCCAACTGCCCTGTCCATTGCCAACAGGCACGCACGTTGTCGAGGGATGGCAACGGGGCTGATTTGGAACAGGTTTGACAACCCGTTCCCATTCAAAGCCTATGAAACCCTAACCCGCCGCACTCAAGTCAAAACCCGAATCCACCCATTCCGTTTATTAAAAAGATAAAAAAAAACTTGTTATAAATATTACATTTCGTGGTATTTTTTTGTTCTTTCCATTTTAACATTGAAAAAGAGCTTTAATCCAGATGACACCTTCAGCAAATAGACTAGGAACTGAGGTGATTCTCGCAGTATTATATCCAGGATTCCAGATAAGACCAGCTACGCCACACATTTAACGCAAATTCTACAGCAGTCATTTTAACAATGAACAAAAGCTTAAAACCACAAGATTTTTTTTATCATTGATACTTCTATAATATATTATACTCCCTCCGTCCCAACAATTGCTTCATCCTTTTGGCCCGACACTCATATTAAGGAAATGGGTGGGAAAAAAAAATGTTGCGAGTGTAATTTAAAAATAGGAGAGAGAATTAGTGAAGGAAATAGTAAATTTGAAAAGTGTTGTGAGAGTTATAGTGAATTAGGAAAGAGAATGAGTGGAGGAAATACTCTCTCCGTCCCGCTAATATCCGCACACTTTCCTTTTTGGGCGTCCCGCTAATATCCGCACACTCCCAAAAAGGAAACTTTATATTAATAAAATATTCATCCAACCCCACTCATTATCTCTCCTACATTATTTTAATACTCACAACACCATTATAATTTATTACACCCTCCACTCATTTTCTCTCCTACTTTACTTTTACACTCACAACATTTTATTAAAATATCATATTCCTTAATTCCCGCGCAAACAGTGTTAGTGCGGATATTAGCGGGACGAAGGGAGTAGTAAAGATTCTTTGCCAAAAAAGAAAAGGTGAAGCTTTTAACGGGACGCTCTTTTGGATAATTAGTGAAGCTTTTATTGGAACGGAGGGAGTATTAATTTATGCACGGGAATTTTTATTTGTGGGATCCACTTGTCATACTCACAATAAATATCCACTAACTATTCCCTACTCCACTTTCTCTTTCCTACATCACTTTTCATACTCACAACATTTATTTCACTATACACTTTTTACATTATATATATTCATTCTTTAAATCCCGTACATAATTGGTTGAGACATTTCGGTAGAAACGGGAGAGTACAAAGTATTTTATATCATAAAAAATAAATAGGATAAATATACATATACACACATATACCAATGGAGCTGACAAATGCAAAACTAAAACTTACCAACAAACAATAGCATACACTAAATTATCTGGAAGGTGATCATTGTAAATCTATTTTCACATGCTTCCTCCGTCCCATTACAGCATACCATCTAGGGATGACCAAATTCGGTCCGATTCCGGTTTCGGGCCTTGAATCGCCGGTTCCGGTTCGGCCAAATGGTAACTCTTAACCGGCCCGCACTAACCCCGGTTCCGGTCCGTCCGGTTCCGGTTTTCTCCCCGGTTCGCTCCGGTTCCGGGTTTTTCCGATCCGGTTCTTTGGAAAACGTGAAAATTTCGTCCGGTTCACGGTTCCGGTCCGGTTTGGCATTTTTGTAATCCTTAACCAGCCCGCACTAACCCCGGTTCCGGTTTTCTCACCGGTTCACTCCGGTTCCGGACTTTTCCGATCCGGTTTCGGTCCAATTTTTCGGTTCCGATCCGATTTGGCCATCCCTAATACCATCGGTATGCCAGACTAGGTCCCTACTGGCCTTAGAGCGAGCATACCATCGTTACGCCTGACGAAGGAAAAGAGGTACACCTGACTGACGAAGGAAAAGAAAGCGCCTGCGGCACGTGCTTTGAAAGCAGACCTTGGAGCTATTTCCATCTCATTACAAAATACACAACATGGCTTTGCACAAATTTAAGGAAATAGTATAGTGGAGCAAGTGTTATGAATATGAAAAGCGAAGTAGGAGAGAAAAGTAAGGTAGGATATAATAAATGGATAGATGATGTAAGTATTACGAGTAGGTCTCATGAATAAACAAATATTAAAAACTTCTCTTTTTGGGCTTGTGACTTTTGTAATGGGACATTAAAATAGGTCTTTGTGCCTTCTGTAATGGGACGAAAGGAGTATAGCTAAAGTAGAAGCAACATGAACTGATCAAAGATGTCTTTGGAAACAAAAAAGTTGCATTTAAAAAATTACAGTTCCCAGACACATGAAAATATGCCAACTACAAGTGCAACCTAATCTCAGTGCAAGAGCGAGCTAGAGAAAAGAACATTAAATTACCATGGCATATAAACATAATCCGCCACCAATAAACATTGATAGATGCTCACAAGATGAAGAAATGAGAGAAAATATATGAGCCACAATATGGATAACCTGCCTCATAAACTAGAGGGAAGACCGAAAACAAAGAGTAGCTCATCAAATTGTAGCTTATGATTATGTTAGGTGCTGATATGGAGTTTGATCAGCACCGGACCGTCAATAAGCACATTCAATAAAGGAGGAACTAACTAAAAGATAGTAGGGATGGCCAAACCGGATCGGAACCGGACCGAAACCGAAAAACCGGACCGGAACCGGGGAGAAAAACGAAACCGGAGTAATCGGACCGGAGTCAACGACGGGCCGGTTAAGGGTCACCATTTTGGTGAACGGACCGAAAAAAGCCCGGAACCGGATGAAAATTCATTGGTTTTCAAGAGAACCAGACTGGAAAAGCCCGGAACCGGACCGAACCGGGGAGAAAACCTGAACCGGATAACCAGAACCGTGAGAAAACCGGGCCGGTTAAGGGTCACCTCCTCGCCAAACCGGAACCGGCAGTTTTCGGCCCGGAACCGGAACAGGACCGGTTTTGGCCATGCCTAAAAGATAGTATAGAGTACTAAATAAATTTATAACCAGCACCGGACTTTTTCGGCCATATTGTCAAAATTCAAGCCTGTCAATTTGTTAAAGGAGGTGGACCTTGAATTTAACAACCAAAATAGTTGGAATGTTAACTCCCTCCCCCCCCCCCCACCCCACCCACCCAAAAAGGACAATTTAAAGACGTGCGCCATAACCAACACTTGCAACACAATATTAACAGGAGTCTAATAACATGAAGCAACGATCCATTTTTTTATTCACAATGACAAGCAACATTCTATGTCGTGAATCTACAAATCTAGAGACAAAACTAGTACTCCCTCCGTCCCTAATCCCTATTGTCAAAATTTCCAAAAAAAAAACTTGTCCCAAAATGAATGTCCAACTAAACAAGAGCAGAACACAAAGCACTTCATCACTGACTCTGGCTACAGTGACACAATAACCAACAATTGTAACACAATGAAACATTTTCATTATTCTCCTCCCATCAACTGAAGGCCATAATGAAGACTGAATCTAAATTGTGAATATACTTATCTAGATTTCTTTTTGAGATGCCCAATCCAAATCAAATGGGATCCCATAATACTCAACAGCAGACATCTAATCTACTTAAGATATACTCAATCCTTTACATCAATTTGCAAATGTAAGTAATTAACAACTATGGCAGCAGCCAAATTCAGACGTAACAAAGTAGACAGCTTAAGGGCTATACAACAGAAAGGTCCAACTATAAGCAAGTGCAAGGCTAAAACCACCGGAGAAAATGAATTGAGCTGATAAAATTTATAATTTTCCCAAGCACACATGAAAATTAGAAGGAAGCCTCTAAATAATCTATGTAAACAAAATTAAACACTGCTGCAATTTTGAACTCAAAATCATCCAAAATCCATAATCTTAATTATGATAAAACATGGTCCTCAATTTTTTAAAAATTACTTAAAATAAACTGATCTGTCTGTTAACATCATTTCAAATATAATCTAGATATTCAAGCATGGAATCAAAAGCTTAAATCAAAATCAATCACCGCCGGCCTTCTGGTAAACGTAAGTAAGTCCACACTTACCACAATAGTGCCTATCAAAGTGATTAGCCATGAACGTCCCGGCGCCGCACTCGGCATTAGGACACTCCTTCCTCAACCTCTGGACCTTTCCAGAATCATCCACCTTATAAAACTGCAACACAGCAAGCTTCACCTTCTTATGCTTATGCTTGATCTTCTTCGGCTTGGTGTAGGTCTTCTTCTTCCTCTTCTTAGCGCCACCACGGAGACGGAGGACAAGGTGAAGCGTCGACTCCTTCTGGATGTTGTAGTCAGCTAGGGTTCTGCCGTCTTCGAGCTGCTTGCCGGCGAAGATGAGACGTTGCTGGTCCGGCGGGATGCCTTCCTTGTCCTGGATCTTGGCTTTGACATTGTCGATGGTGTCGGAGGATTCGACCTCCAGGGTTATGGTTTTCCCCGTTAGGGTTTTCACGAATATCTGCATCTTTGCGGCTTGTTGAATGGGAAGGGGGGCTCGGCGTCACGATTTAAGCGTATTGTATAGTAGTTGAATTAGGGTTTCAGAGGGTAGGTATTTGGCCCTGGAGATATTTACAAATTAATCGGTTTTTGGGCCAAGGCTTTGGGCCTTTTGGCCCACGTTATGTTAGAGTGATTCTATTGAAGAACTAACTGTACCCAAAAATATAGAGGGTTACTAAATAAACTCCAAAATTCTATGAGTAAACCCCATTTCTAAAAACATTTCAAATAAATGTAAACAAACTCTCATCTTTCCCCTTATACCCTTCCATTCATTTAATACTTATAAAAAAAAAATCACCCACCCACCCACACCCATTTCATTTACAGCCTAGAGAGAGAGAAAGAGAGAAAAGAAGAAGAAGAAGAAGAAGAAGACGACCCACACACACCCACACCCATTTACTCTCTTCCCACCGATCAATTATTCCTAACACCTAAAATCTCATTTTTTTTTTCGGCAACTCCTCTTCCTCTCTCAATGAAAAAATAGGGACACTCACTTTCATTCAAATGAGAACAAAATTTTGGGGGATTTTATGAAAAAATAGGGGTCGGCCGCTACCCGCCGACTCCGACGGAAAAAGTCGGCCACCACCTGCCAACTTTGGGCTTAAAAGTCAGCCACACTCGGCCGAATTTTGGCTTAAAAGTCGGCCACCACCGGCCGATTCTGGGAAAAAAGTCATCCACCACTGACCGATCTCTTGTTTTTCATAAAATTCACCTAATTTCTTTGAAATTATATTTTAAAAATCATTTGTATGAGCTAAATAAGTCATATACCTAAAAGAAATTATATTTTTTTTGAAATTATACTCTAAAATTTATATACATAATTTTTTTAAAAAATATATATATATATTCAAGACAAGATTAAAAAGAGCAAATGATTTTTGGAGTATAATTTTTTAAAAAATTATATGACTTATTTAGCTCATGAAAATGATTTTTGGAGTATAATTTCAAAAAAAATTAGGTGAATTTTATGAAAAAACAAGGGGTCGGCCAGTGGTGGATGACTTTTTATTAAAAAGTCATCCGGGTGTGGTGAAAAAAATTACAAAAAGTCGGCCGGGTGTGGTTGATTTTTTTCCCAGAATTGGCCGGTAGTGGCCGACTTTTAAGCCGAAAGTCGTCCGGGTGTGGCCGACTTTTAAGCCCAAAGTCGGCAGGTGATGGCCGACTCTGGTAATTTTCGTTTTTTTTTAGTTTGATTTCTAAATGTAAAATGTAATCACATTTATATAGTGATATAGTAAAGAAAGATTTTCATTTCATCCATGATTCTTGGTTTTGATTTAAACAAAATGTTAAAGTTTTGAGAATGATTTTTTTTTTTTTTGATAGAGAGAGAAAGTAAGGAGCTGAAAATGGGGGTGGGGGGAGTGGTGAATGGAGTGATGGGAGAAGATGAACAAAGATTTTCATTTCATCCATGATTCTTGGTTTTGATTTAAACAAAATGTTAAAATTTTGAGAATGAGATTTTTTTTTATAGAGAGAGAAAGTAAGGGGCTGGAAATGGGGGTTGGGGGGAGAGTGGTGAATGGAGTGAATGGGAGAAGATGAACAAAGGGGTAAAAAAGTAATTAACCTCAATGGCATTTTTGTAATTGATTCATATGGGGTTTACTCATAGGTTTTGGGGGTTTATATAGTAACCCTCAAAATATATGCCCGTCTAGGAAAAAAAAAAAAAACCTCAAAGGAGCAGCCTTTATGGAGAATTCAATCGTGAGCGTAAATCTACTATTTATAAGATCACTCACATCTGAGGAGGGTCACCATAAAAGACAAAATCAAAATAAAAAAAAATAAAAACATTGGAAAGTCAAGTTAATTTCATGACCTGGGCAGCTGGCCGACCTTGAAGTTGGGTCAGGTTGTTTGCTTGTTTTTGATACATGTCACTCAATAATTGGGTGACATGTATTTATATAAATATATATTTAAAATTAATATATTTTAAATAATTATATAAATAAAAAAATAAAAAATATATCAAAATTCATAATTTTTTTAATCTATAAATAGAGCCTAATTTTTTTACAAACAACCTACAACTCTCTTTTTCTCTACATATTCTCCATCACACTTTCTATTTCTTCATTTTAAGTGATGGATCCAAATCACCCCAACTATTATCAGGGTTTCGAAAATTTTTCAAACTTTGAATCTTACTTTCACACACAAAATTTTTCAAACTCAGAAGGTGAACAAAATTCTCAATATTATCAAAGTTCTCAATTTTCTCCAAATCTCACTCAAAATCCTACCTCTGAAGAACTTCCCACCAGAGAAAATGTCTCTCGCAATTTGTTTGGGAATGTTCAACACCCAAACCAAAAACAGAAAGGAGCAAAGAATGTAAGTTGGTCTGTGAAAGAAGATGTAACTCTTATGTCAGCTTATATCTTTGTTAGCGAAGATAGTGTATGCGGAAAAAACCAAAAAAAGGTTGCGATGTGGTCACGTGTGCACAAATTGTATCACGAAACTCAAGCATAAAATCCAGACGAGCTCAACCCAAGAAATATCGAATCACTAAAAGGTCGTTTTAAACGACTTAATAAAATTATAGGCAAATGGGTTGCTGCTCTGGAAGAATCAAATCGTAGGAAAAGAAGTGGAATGAGCCAGAAAGATATTGAAATGGAACCTCATACAATTTATGAAGCGGGTGGCGGAAAGTTTCGAGACTTGATTGTTTACAATGATGTTATGAGTAAACATCCAAGATGGGCTGTAACGTCTCATCGTGATGCAAGACGGTCTCGTCTTGAAGATGATGTGAACGATGATCAAGAAAGTGATGACAGCACGAAAAGATCACGGACTTCTGAAGATGATGTGAACGATGATCAAGAAACTCCAACTCCTGAAGGTTCAACTATTTCTCGTCCAACTGGTGGAGATAAGTCAAAAAAGAAAGCATAAGGTAAGGCAACACAATCTGAATCTGAAGTGGCTGCAGAACTTCGTGCATTGAGACTCACCAAATCCAATGAATATTCATTAATTGCTGAGAAACTCGAATTGGAGCGCCAAAAGCTACAAATGAATTCCTTGAAGATGAAAAAAATAATGTTGAACACATTACTGGCGAAAGATAAGCTATCTCCATGTTAGTACCCGGTCCAAAAAAGGGACTGAAGTGCAATTCGGGAAAATCTGGGACTAAAATGGCATTTGGAAGCTTTTAGACCAAATCGGAATTTATGGAAAATTCAGGGACTAAACGGGAAATATGGAAATTTTGGACGAATTTGATATATAAAAATTCCTGGGATTAACTGAAGTATAAAATCCCAAAGAGCGAAGTGCAAAAGAATTCATTAAAGTGGTCAAAATGGACTTGGAAATAACGGAGACGAAACGAATAGTATTAATACTAAAACAGGCCAAGGCTTTGCTGGAAGTGGCCGAGCTATGCTAGGCCAAGGACACAAGGTGGCCGGCCATTCAAGGCCATTTGGGGCCAAGGTGCAGCATTTGGGCCAAGAGAAAAGGGGCCATGGCCGAGCACTGTAGGGCTTTTGCAAAGTTGGGCCGATCGACCAAATCAAGAATGGGCTTTGCAAATATTAGTGACGATCGAACCTTTGTCCACCGCCGCCAGAATTTTCCTTAACTTGTGCCGATCGAACCTTTCACAATATTTTTAGTGCCGATCGGACCTTATTTTTAGTGCCGATCGGACCTTATTTTTAAGGCCGATCGACCCTTTCTTTTTGTGCCGATCGAACCTTATTATTAAAGCCGATCGACCCTTTTCTCGGTCCAGCCCATTCTCCGAAGCACTATAAATAAGTGTGCCCGGCTCCCAATTTTAACACACAATTCACTCGGGAGAAACGAGACTACTCTTGTTTTACCCACAGTTCTTCTTACTCTCTTCGAATCGCCCTAGATTCGACCCCAAAGTCTTGCTACAATTGGTAAGACTCCTTTTAATATTTTTTGTTCTTTATTATTATTGTCATATTATATTTGCATGTTTATTATATTTTAATTGTTCCTTTATGCTAGATTTAGGACTGTTTTAATATATTTAAATATACAATAGCCGAGGATGATCTAAGGTTTCGCCCAAGAAACCCAATGGATCTAGGAACTATTTCTTACTTTCCACCTTAGTTATAATTATCCCATGATCAACAATCCCCCAAGGATGAACGTTGATTAGTGCACCTTCCGAGGGCCTAACTCAAAGGTTCTAGGGTGTGATCATCAATTAATTCTTTCTCTCCCCTCCCCCTTATGCATGATCCCGTTTCTTCTATCTATTCCTGTAAACACCGCACACAACCAACACCCCATATGCTAGAAAGACCGATCCGTCGAGCAATAGGAGTGATAGCGTTTCTTCTTCTGTTGTAACTTGACCCCCGAACCCAATTATATATTTAGCCTTTTTTCAAAGCTTTGGGCTATATCAAAGTGGCGTGGCGACTCTCAAAATTTAAACTAATATTTTAATATGGTTTAAAGCGAGTGTCATTAAATGAATATCCCATTTCGGTCCGACTTTTTATAAATTATTTATTTCAAACTTCCGAATGCGCGTTGCATCGGGACGGGGTATTCACACTCCAGAAGACGAAGAGATGAAACGCCGACTAATTGTCCTTGTGTTTGGGCAAACTTGAATTAATGTTTAAATTGTCATTGTGTTTAGGAAAACTTAAATTATGTGTGATATGTGATATGTGTTTTCCTCAAATAAATTATGTATGATGTGTGAGGTGTGTTTTCCTCAAATAAAATTAATGTACTCGTTGGGTTCTTTCTCTCTTTCTCTCTGCACACACACATTCAAACATTGGATTCTTTCTCTCTTTCTGTTTTTCTCAATTAAAAATACCATACTCTCTGTAAATACTATTCATCTTTTGAAAATATCACAAACATTGGATTCTTTCTCTCTTTCTCTCTGCACACACACATGCAAACAGAAAAACATCACATGCATTGGATTCTTTCTCTCTGCAAACAATGCACACACACCAAGAAAAGATCACTGTAAACCTCATACATATGTCTCAAAAATGCAAAATAAACTCACTCAAAATCCTCAATATTTGTCCATAGTATTACTTCAGTTTACCATATTTTACCATTCACTTTAAAAATGTCTCGCTAACTTCACTTCTTGAAACATCAGACTCAAGTTCTGATGTTTCTGATTCCAACACTCTTGATGAATGGGAAGAACGAGTTCATGAACAAAATCATCAAATTGATAGCATCATCGAGAATATGCTACTAAACAATCCTAATTTGATTTTAGGAGCTCAAAATTCTACAGTCAAAAGAAGGTTTATTGATAGGGAACGCGAGATTGGTGAGGAACGTTTGATGAAAGACTATTTTGTCTGTAATCCAACGTATTCTCCGGAGCTCTTCCGACGTAGATTTCGCATGCAGAAATCGCTTTTTCTTCGTATAGTGGATGTTGTTACTATCAACGATACATATTTTCAAGAGGGAAATGATTGCACAGGTAGAAAATCTCTTTCACCATTGCAAAAATGTACTGGAGCCATGAGTGTCACGACCCTAAACCTAGGCACATTTTGGTCACACGTGAAGCACGTGGGGTGGGTTGCATTGCATCTCATCCTTTACTTTGTGTTATTTGGTTTCTCTACGTGTTCATTTTGAAATTTTGTGATGAATTACGTGATTTAGATGTCATTAAAGTGATCTTGATCATGTAATGCCTAAATAAGAGAAATTGGGAAATTGTGTAGTAAAATGTATAATACTTGAATTTTGAATTGGAAGTGTTATGGAAGTTGTCAACTTGCTTAGGTGTAAATATAACTTTGAGGTAGTTGTTTGTTGATTTTCAAACTTGGAGGAGCTTGTGTGAAAAATGCTTTATATAAATCTCTTTAAGCTTCTTTAAGAAGCCAAATAAATTTCCCTCAGCTTCCTCCATGTTCTACGTTCCAAGAGAAAGCCTAAACCCTAGCTAATCTTCTAAAATTCCCAGAAATTCATTTCTTGATGTGCTGTTGATTCCAACTTCAAAATATAGCTAAGGAAGGTGAATAGAGCAAGAATATTCGATTTCATCTTCTTTTTATTTTGGTAAAACTTGGTAAGTTGTTATGGTTCCTTCTAATACATGTTCATAACATGTTTAATGATGTTCTTATGATGTTGTGAATCAGTTTGGTAAAGGTTGGATCATTAACTTGGGGTTTGAAATGAAAAGAAACTAAGTTGGTTGAAGAACATGTAAAGGGTGATATAATATGGATTGAATTGGATTGGGAACTTGTTATTTATGTGTTATGTGATATGGAGGGAGTATATTATGGTTTAAAATATGTTATACACTGATTATTGGCAACTTACAGTGGCTGGAATAAGACTGGTAGTAGTTGGGGTGTTGTAGCTGAAGTTGCAGCAATGAAAAGTGGTTTCTGGTGTTGGGCACGACTCGTGCTCTGAAGCACGAGTCGTGACCATGCCTCTTCAGGTCGTGCGATATAACATGACTGTAGGGTCACGAGTCGTAGAAAGGGGATCAGTCGTGCAGGGTTTGGGAACGACTCGTTCCCATCATCACGACTCGTGCCCAGAACTGTGACCTGTTAGCAACTTTGCAAGCTTTTTAACATAGTTAAATGAGTATAGATTTAATCCCTCTTTAACTAAACTTCTTGTACAACTTTAGTACTACAATGTGGAACTTGAAATGGTCCAAATAGATAATGGGAAATGCTTTAAATAAAGTCTTGAAAATGCTTGAGAGGCAAATGTGAAACTTAAACCAAAGTTTGTAAAATTTGGTATTTGAACTTGGAACCTTAAGAGAGGGTGTTTAATGCTATATCACCAACGCGTATGGTTACTTATATAATATTGCACCCGTACGTGATGACCTGTATAGGGTTATTTGTTCTTATAGTGCATAAAATGTGAAGTGCACTATTTACTTGGTTTGGACAGGAGTGGTAGTACCATGTTACTGTGTTACATATGGTGTAACGAATATGTAGGACTTATGTGATATACTTTGTGCCATAAGTGTTTACATGTTCATAGTTGATTGTGCACATAGTGTTTAAATACGTGTTGCATTGTTTCAATTGTTGAGCATATTATTATATCATCATGTCATTAAATTGTTGTTATTCAATATATAAATATATATATTATTGTGATTGTATAATAACATGAGTTATATATTGTTATATATATATATATATATATATATATATATATATATATATATATATATATATATATATATATATGTTGATGTCCTGTAGTGGACTTAATTTCAAGTATCTCATTATGTGCTTGAATATGTTGTATCACCGATCTTCTGGGGTATAAGGAATACGAGCACTTATGAGAAAATATTTCATAAGGTGTTTGGATTGCCTTGTACTTGAACCGTTCACTTCCTTCTCATGGCCGCAGAGGGGGTTCAAATTTTCCGTGGATAGGCATGACCGTTCACAAGATAACGAGGTAGCTTATATGGATCTCTGTAAGGGGTCGTATAAGATGTGGATATGCACTAGCAGTTCACAAATAGAGAGGAGTATAACTCCCACTGTAGTACTACATATGACTCATATGGGAAAGGTAAAGTGGAAAGGTAATGTAAAGTATTTATCAAGTTTTCCAAATGTGATTGAGCAACCTGTTTGGTGTTGCATATTTGTATTGAGCAACCTGTTTATGTGTTGCATATGGTATGGCATATTGTTGCATACATAATAGCTTGCTGAGATTTTATCTCACCCCATTTCCCTTTATTGTTTTAGATTCCGCTGAGACAGGAAGACCGGACCAGTGAGGCTGGGGAAGGAGTTTGGACATCTTTTGGTTGTCGGGGTATGTGTTGACTTGGGGAGTTGGGATTGTCTGGGTTGTTATTATTTTGGGGAAAGGTTTTGTATATAAAACTTTCATAAACATGTTTCAGTTGAGTTATGTTGTAATTCAGTTTGGGCTTGGTTTGTTTTATGGTTGGCTTGTGTAAGCCTTACCAGTTGTATAGTTTGTAAAAACAGGTTGTGTTTGGTTTCAAACAGGTTTATATATCGTCTCCGTGTAAAGAGGTTATTTTGAAATTGTTTCGAAAATGAGTTGTATACTTTTCAAGTTAAAGTAAAGAAGAGTTTTTTTTAAAATGGTATTTTGAGACTCTCCATCCTGGGACACGAGTTTATAGGTCTCGGGAGTTGGGAGGAGCCCACAGTTGGTATCAGAGTTCTGGCTAGAAGTCAAGGGTAGATGTCTAGTCTAAGGGGGAGTGTGTGATATCTGACGCCGAGTGTTTAATGCAGGGATCATTGTAATGGCTGGGACTGGTGATGACCAGCAGAGAGATCAGGGAAACATTGGTGATTAGGGTGCCGGGGAGACCGTAATGCCGAGATGATGGCTATGTTTCGTATTCCTTCGTAATATGGCACTGTGGTGAGCACAACAAAGAACTCCGAGGCAAGGCCAACACAGGGGTTAGAAAAGTTTATCAAGTTATCTCCACCAAGTTTCAACGGGGATCCAGATCTATTGATAGCAGAGAGGTGGTTGGAAGCCATGACTAAGATTTTTGTGGCAATGGAGAGTACAGATGAAGAAAAAGTCAGATGTGCAAAGGTGTTAGAGGGTCCGAGGGTCCTCACGAGCATTGGTGGCAAATTCTTAAGGAAAGTTGGGAGCGGGACCATACGCCCCAGACTTGGGATAACTTCATTGGGAAATTCAAAGAGTACTTCATTCATGTGATTACTAAAGACAAGAAGGAGGTAGAGTTCCTGAAGTTTGAGCAGGGGGCAATGTCAGTGGCCCAATATTCTGCAAAATTTACGGAGCTAGCCAGTATTTTCCACATCTTGTACCAGATGAAAGAAGGAGGGTTTACAGGTTTGTCAAGGGACTCAGGTTGGAGTTCACAAAACAGTTGTTGACTCATGATTTTCCTAACTATCAGGCGACAGTTAATATGGCATACAGAATTGAGAATGACATTGAGGAACATAGAGGTCAGGTCAAAGAAAGAATCAGCCTAAATCTTCAACTTCTGGAGTGGCTAAGGGAGGAACAGTCACAGTTTCTACTCGTCATGTATCCAGCAAGTTTGGTACTGTCTGTAATTGGTGTAAGAAAGTGGGACACTCAGAAGACAGCTGTTGGAGCAAGCAGGGGAGGTGTATGAGTTGTGGAGAGATGGGGCATTTCAGAAACGATTGTCCTAAGTTTAAAAAGGGTCAAGCTACGGGAGGTAGACCACAAGGTGATCAGCCCAAAGGTGGTGTGAAAAGAGATGTTGAGGGGAAACCCAAAGAGAGAGTCCAAGGTAGAGTGTTTGCTTTGGATCGTGGCGCGGTAGATCCCACCGCGGTCATTAGAGGTATTGTCCCACTGCCTCGTGGGGTCGTGGCTCGTATTCTTATCGACCCTGGATCGTCTCATTCTTATGTGGCATCTCATTTTGCATTTACATTGCATAAGTTGCCTAAGTTGTTACCTTATGTGTTAGAGGTTTCTACTCCTGTGGGAGAGCACCTCGAATCCTATTTGATCTATCATGACTGTGAGGTGATTATATGTGGGCATGATTGCCAGTGGATTTGGTAGAGTTACCAATCCAAGATTTTGATGTTATTTTAGGCATGGACTGGTTGAGTTCTTGTCATGCCTTGGTGGACTGTCGCAGAAAGCGAGTCACCTTTTCTATGCCTGACGTGCCTGTGTTTGTATTTGATGCTGATAAATCTTTATTTGGCATTCATGTTATATCTGCAATAAAGGCTAGAAAGTTGTTATCAAAAGGGTGTGAGGGTTACCTGGCATATGTATTAGACTCTGGTAAGAAGTTTCCTGAATTATCTTGTGTTCCAGTTGTGAATGAGTTCAGTGACGTATTCTCAACTGAGTATTCTATGCCTCCTGATAGAGAGGTGGAATTTTGCATTGACTTATTGCCGGGTACTTCACCAATTTCTAAAGCACCCTACAGAATGGCTCCAGCTGAGTTAAAGGAATTGAAAATTCAGTTGCAGGAGTTGTTAGACAGAGGTTTTATTCATCCCAGTGTGTCACCCTGGGGAGCACCAGTGTTATTTGTTAGGAAGAAGGATGGTACATTGCGATTGTGTATTGATTATAGACTACTGAATCAAGCTACTATTAAGAACAAATATCCTCTTCCTCACATTGATGATTTATTTGATCAACTCCAAGGTTCCGTTATATATTCTAAGTTAGATTTACGTAGCGAATACCATCAGTTGAAGATCAAGCCAGATGATGTTTCTAAAACAGCTTTCAGAACAAGGTACGGGCATTATGAATTTCTTGTTATGCCATTTGGGTTGACTAATGCACCAGCGGTCTTTATGGACATGATGAACAGGATCTTCAAGCCGTATCTTGACAGTTTTGTGGAAGTTTGTATTGATGATATCCTGGTATATTCAAAATCCAGGGAAGATCACGAGAGGCACTTGAGAATTGTTTTATCCGTGCTTCGTGAGAAACAGTTGTTTGCAAAGTTCAGCAAATGTGAGTTTTGGCTGGAACAAATTTCTTTCTTGGGTTACGTGGTATCCAGTACTGGTATTGCTGTGGATTCTACAAAGATTGAGGCTGTAGTCAATTGGAAACAACCTTCTACAGTGACAGAGGTTCGTAGTTTCCTTGGGTTAGCGGGGTACTATCGAAGATTTATTGAGGGATTTTCGAGGATTGCAACTCCGTTGACCAGATTGACTCGAAAGGATGTACCATTTATCTGGGATGCTAAGTGTGAAGGCGCTTTTGCGGGCGAAGAAGAGATTGACTTCGGCTCCTATTCTTACACTTCCGGAGGGTTGTGAGAACTTTGTTATATTCGGTGATGCTTCTAAAGAGGATTGGGTTGTGTACTTATGCAAAATGGGAAGGTAATTGCGTATGCTTCAAGGAAGTTATCACCACTGGAGCAGTAATTATCCTACCCACGATATGGAGTTAGTCTATTGTCTTTGCGTTGCATAAGTGGAAACATTACTTGTATGGCGCCAAATTTGAGATATTTACAGATCATAAGAGCCTGAAGTACTTGTTTACTCAAAAGGAAATGAACAACAGACAGAGGCGTTGGTTGGAGCTTCTGAAGGATTATGATTGCGTCATTTCTTATCATTCCGGGAAAGCTAATGTGGTGGCTGATGCTATATATTAGCCGCAAGACTCATCTATCATCCTTAGTATCTTGGGAGGTGAGAGGTGATATGTTGTTTGCCAATGTTAGAGTTGTTCCTACTCTTTATGGAGATCTTATGGAAGCTCAATTGAATGATGATGAGTTGAAGAAAATTAGGGAGAAATTTCAAGATGGAAAGTCTGGGGAGTTTTCATTGAGCAAGGATGGAATTTTAACCTTCAAAGGCAGGATTTGCATACCTTCTTCCCCATAAATCAAAAGGCAGGTATTAGAGGATGGCCATAAGTCCCGATTTGCTATTCATCCTGGAAGCACCAAAATGTATCAAGATCTGAAGAAGGGTTACTGGTGGAATGGCATGAAAAAGGAGATTGCAGAATTTGTATCCAAGTGTTTAACTTGTCAACAGATCAAAGAGGAACATCAGAGGCCGCAGGATTGCTTCAACCATTGGATATTCCGAAATGGAAGTGGGAGGGCATTTCTATGGATTTTGTGACTGGAATTCCTCCTACTCCAAGGAAGATGGATGCTATATGGGTGATTGTGGATAGATTGACCAAATCAGCTCATTTTCTACCAGTTTCAACCAAGTATTCATTGGAGAGATTGGCTCAGTTGTATATCCGTGAAATTGTGAGATTGCGTAGGGTACTGTCACCATTGTTTACGATAGGGATCCGAGATTCACATCGCGGTTTTGGAGGGCTTTGCATGAAGCCTTGGGATCTAAGTTGAGTTTCGGTCTGACATTTCATCCTCGGGTGATGGGCAGACAGAGAGGACCATTCAGATTCTCGAGGACATGCTACGGGCTTGTGTGATGGACTTTCAGTTATCTTGGGAAGACCATTTGCCTTTAGTGGAATTTGCCTATAACAATAGCTACCAATCCAGCATTGAGATGGCACCATATGAGGCACTGTATGGGAGGAAATGTAGGTCCCCAATGTGTTGGGACGAGGTTGGTGAGGCTAGACTTTGGGGTCCAGATTTGGTTAGAGACTCAACTGAGAAGATCAAAGTGATCCGTGACAGATTGAGGACAACCCAGAGTCATCAGAAGAGTTATGCCGACACTAGAAGAAGGGAGTTATCCTTTCAGGTTGGGGATTTGGTATTTTTGAAGATCTCACCAAGAACGGGGATCAAAAGGTTTGGCAACAAAGGGAAATTGGCTCCTAGATTCGTTGGTCCTTTTAAGGTGTTAGAGAAGGTAGGTGAGTTAGCCTATCGATTGGCTCTACCTCCATCTCTTTCTTCTCTCCATGATGTGTTCCATGTGTCCATGTTGAGGAAGTACTGTTATGATTCCTCTCAGGTGTTGAGTTCTCCTCCAGAGGATATCCAGGCGGATATGACTTATGTGGAGGTACCTTTGCGGATTCTAGAATGGCAGGTTCGGGAATTGCGTACCAAGAGTATTCCCGTGGTGAAAGTTCTTTGGAAGAATCACACCATTGAGGAAGCTACATGGGAATTGGAATCTGAGATGAGACAGAAGTATCCGGATTTGTTTGATCATTCAGGTAAGTGAAGTCCAAATTCGGGACAAATTTTATTTAAGGGGGAGTGAGTGTCACGACCCTAAACCTAGGCACATTTTGGTCACACGTGAAGCACGTGGGATTGGGTTGCATTGCATCTCATCCTTTACTTTGTGTTATTTGGTTTCTCTACGTGTTCATTTTGAAATTTTGTGATGAATTACGTGATTTAGATGTCATTAAAGTGATCTTGATCATGTAATGCCTAAATAAGAGAAATTGGGAAATTGTGTAGTAAAATGTATAATACTTGAATTTTGAATTGGAAGTGTTATGGAAGTTGTCAAGGTGCTTAGGTGTAAATAAAACTTTGAGGTAGTTGTTTGTTGATTTTCAAACTTGGAGGAGCTTGTGTGAAAAATGTTTTATATAAATCTCTTTAAGCTTCTTTAAGAAGCCAAATAAATTTCCCTCAGTTTCCTCCATGTTCTACGTTCCAAGAGAAAGCCTAAACCCTATCTAATCTACTAAAATTCCCAGAAATTCATTCCTTGATGTGTTGTTGATTCCAACTTCAAAATATTGCTAAGGAAGGTGAATAGAGCAAGAATATCCGACTTCATCTTCTTTTTATTTTGGTAAAACTTGGTAAGTTGTTATGGTTCCTTCCAATACCTGTTCATAACATGTTTAATGATGTTCTTATGATGTTATGAATCATTTTGGTAAAGGTTGGATCATTAACTTGGGGTTTGAAATGAAAAGAAACTAAGTTGGTTGAAGAACATGTAAAGGGTGATATAATATGGATTGAATTGGATTGGGAACTTGTTATTTATGTGTTATGTGATATGGATGGAGTATATTATAGATTAAAATATGTTATACACTGATTATTGGCAACTTGCGGTGGTTGGAATAAGGCTGGTAGTGGTTGGGGTGTTGTAGTTGAAGTTGCGGCAATGAAAAGTGGTTTTTGGTGTTGGGCACGAATCGTGCCACTGAAGCACGAGTCGTGACCATGCCTCTTCGTGTCGTGCGACATAACATGGCTTGTAGTGTCACGAGTCGTAGAAAGGGGATCGATCGTGCGGGGTTTGGGAACGACTCGTTCCGGCATCACGACTTGTGCGGAAGCTGTGACACAGTAGCAACTTTGCAAGCTTTTTAGCATAGTTAAATAAGTATAGATTTAATCCTCTTTAACTAAACTTCTAGTACAACTTTAGTACTACAATGTGGAACTTGAAATGATCCAAATGGATAATGGGAAATGCTTTAAATAATGTATTGAAAATGCTTGAGAGGCAATTGTGAAACTTAAACCAAAGTTTGTAAAACTTGGTATTTGAACTTGGAACCTTAAGAGAGGGTGTTTAATGCTATATCACCAACGCGTAGGGTTACTTATATAATATTGCACCCTTACGTGATGACCTGTATAGGGTTATTTGTTCTTATAGTGCCTAAAATGTGTAGTGCACTATTGACTTGGTTTGGACAGGAGTGGTAGTACCCTGTTACTGTGTTACATATTGTGTAACGAATATATAGGAATTATGTGATATACTTTGTGCCATAAGTGTTTACATGTTCATAGTTGGTTGTGCACATAGTGTTTAAATACGTGTTGTACTGTTTCATTTGTGGAGCATGAGTATTAATACCATGTCATTAGATTGTTATTATTCAATAGTGTTGAAATATATGTGCACTATTGTGATTGGTTTAACATGAGTTGCAGTACCATGTTATAATATATATATATGTTGATGTCCCAGGGGGTGGACTTAATTTCAGTTGAGTTATGTTGTAATTCAGTTTGGGCTTGGTTTGTTTTATGGTTGGCTTGTGTAAGCCTTACCAGTTGTATAGTTTGTAAAAACAGTGTGTTTGGTTTTAAACGAGGTTTATATATCGCCTCCGTGTAAAGAGGTTTTTTTGGGATTGTTTCGAAAATGAGTTGTATACTTTTCAAGTTAAAGTAAAGAAAAGTTTTTTTAAAATGATATTTTGGGACTCTCCATCCTGGAACACGAGTTTATAGGTTTAGGGAGTTGGGAGGAGCCCACAATGAGGGTGTTGGCTTATGGGATATCAGTAGATGTTGTTGATGAATACTTACGAATGAGTGCAACGGTGACGAGAGATGCTATCATCCATTTCGTAGAAGGTGTCATTTCTTGATTTGGTGACACATTCCTTAGACGGCCTAATAAACAAGATTTGGAAAGACTACTCTATGTTGGGGAACAATGTGGTTTTCCTGGCATGATTGGTAGCATTGATTGCATGCATTGGGAATGGAAAAACTGTCCTACTGCTTGGGCTGGGAAATATGCAGGGAGAAGTGGAAAGCCAACAATCATTTTGAAAATTTGTTGCATCATATGATTTATGGATATGGCATGCATTCTTTGGAACACCAGTCTCATGCAATGATATTAATGTTCTCCATCGATCTCCAGTTTTTAGTGATGTTTTAAAAGGTCGAACACCAAAGGTCAGTTACATCGTGAATGGTCGCCAAAATAATAGGGCATATTATCTCACTGATGGCATCTATCCTTCTTGGGCTGCATTTGTCAAGTCAATTAGAAGTCCTATGATTCTAAAGCATAAGTTGTTCGCTCAACGCCAAGAGGCTGCTAGAACAGATGTAGAGCGAGCCTTTGGAGTTCTACAAGCTCGCTTCGTATTTATTCGACGTCCATATCTTGTTTGGGACAAGGATTTGATGGGAAAAATTATGATGGCTTGTATCATCATGCATAATATGATTGTAGAGGATGAACGAGACGCATACCTAAACTATTATGATCCCACATAATTTTTGATGGATGTACCTTCAGGAGGAGAGATCGAACTTCCTCAATACTCTACTGCACGCATTGCAAGTTTGTCGACTTATATGGTTAATAGAGATCAACTTCGCAACAGAGAGGCTCATAGCGTTCTTCAGAATGATTTGATTACGCACATATGGGAGAAATTCGGCACTAATAATTGAATATGTAATTTGCATATTATGTATGTGTAATTTAAAATTCAAGTGTTGTATTTGTAACTTTTATAATTTATTTTTGATTTTATTTTATCTATTTTATTTTCATTTTGTTATCAAGTAAATTATGAATTTATAATTGTATGGATAATTATTTTTAATGATTGTACGGGTAATTTTAGAAATATTATTACTAATACATTATTTAAAAAAATAAAATGATAAGTATTTTAGGTAAGTTGGAGTAAAGAGAAATAAATATTTTATTAAAAGGTTGGGTTGGGGTTGGGTCACTGATGGGAGTATAAATTATATAAGGTTGGGAGTGATGTATATGAAAGTGAGAGAAATTAATATTTTATTTGAGGTTGGGTTGGGTCAGGGTCACTGATGAGGATAGTCTAATAGCAAAAATTTTTTGAGCTCCTAGAAAACTTCAAGTGACACAACATCATTGGCCAATCTTTTCATTATCCACCAATTACAATCATCCATTTTATTTCAACTTAAAAAAACAAAAAAAAACAAAACGGATTAATTAATTTCAATTTTTCGAAATCATCCTGTTTAAATTCAAACTACCATATATACTTTGAATTTTTTGAAAGCATCATGTTTTAATCAAACTAACATATACTCCTCCATTCCACGTGAATGCAAACTTATTTCCATTTTGATCTAACAGTCCCACGTGAATGCAACCGCCCAAAATGGAAACAAATTTATTATTTTATATTCACCCTACCCCACCCACTCATTCTCTCTCTTCATTTTCCACCATTTACAATTTATTAAAGCAACCAACCTACTATTAACTCCATTCATTCTATCTCTTCATTTCCTACCAGCGCCATTTTCATTATCTTAATAATATTTCTTAATAATTGTGCAGGAAAAATGGTTCACAATGACGTGGGACGGAGGAGTATAATACAATAATTGAATGTCAATAAATTATATATATAGATACACACACAATATATAGGTATATCTCACATGAAAAAAAAAATTAATCATTGCAAGTATAAACGAATAACACTATAATAAAATTTATTTTATTTCCAAATACCACGAAGAAAAAAATGAGAAGAATACATCTTATGAGCATCCATCTCATTAGAATACTCCCTCGTCCCAATTTGTACCCCCTTATTCATCATATGTGTTCATATATTTAGGTGACAACCGATTAGGTAAACTCTACAAGTAATAATTAATGATAAGTCATTCAAGTTATATTATGCATAAAGTCATTCAATCCTACCTAATTTGTTTTTTGCCAAAATTAATAAAGTAATGCTAAATCATCAATTTGAATTCAAAAAATAAAGTACTAAGTTTATGGTGTAGATTTTTTTTTAAAAAAGTCTACTAAGTTTATTCCACAAATAAAATAAAATAAAATCATTAATTAATTTGAAATAATGGTCTGTCACACCAATTACGCCAAAATTAATGATAATCTGTTCCACCATTAAGCATAATCCAAATATAAAGTAAAGTTAAATCATCAATTAAGTTCAAAATAATACTTTGTTCCACCAATTACGCTAAAATTAATGGTGCAGATTTTTCTTAAACCTAATAAGTTATTCCAAAAATAAAGTAAAGATAAATTATTAATTTGAATTCAAAAAATGGATTGTCCCAGTAATTACACAAATGGTGTTTTTTTCAAAAAAAAAAAAGTGATAACTTCAATCAGATAATTTAATGGTGCAGATTTTTTTCAAAAATCAATTACGATTTTAATTTAAAAGATAACGTCAAATATTGCATATTGTATTTTTTTTCAAAAATAAAAATACAATCAGTTACGATTTTAATATAGAAAATGACTGACTAATTCTAATTTTTTGACACTAAAAAGGAAAATATATATCAATCAGTTAAATTAAGTGATAATTATATTGTGATAATGAAGGAAAAACCTATCAGTTGAGATGTGTTATCTATCTAAAGTGTTAGTCAAAGAGTCCAATTCTACTATTGCATCTTAAAATTAATTCGTCAATATATTTTATCTTCCCGCATATTTTTAATAACTTCTATATTATTAGTTTTTTGTGTTTAGATAAATTCTAATTATATTTGGATATAAATATTTTTTTTGTTATATGCAGTTGTGTACACGGTTGAGTGGCAGAAGAGAGGTCTTTTCATGCACATATTCTTCTTTTCCTCAATCCACAGAATCAAGCTAAGATTGCTGAAGATGTAGACAAATTTATTTCAGTTGAGATACCTGACAAGGAAGCTGAACCGGAATAGTACGAGGCAGTAAGAGATTTTATGATGCATGGTCCATGTGATCCTTCAAATTCGAAATCTTCGTGTATGCAAAATAATAGGTGTTCAAAGCAATTTCCTAAGCCTTTTAATGAGTGAACTATTGTAGATAAAAATGGTTACCATGTGTATAGGCAGAGAGACACAGGGGCAACTATTGAGAAGGGTGAATGTAATCTCCACAATGGGTATGTTGTTTCGTTTAATGCCTATCCGCTTTTGAAGTACAGAGCACATATCAATGTCGAGTATTGTAATCAGAGCATGACTACCAAATATTTGTTCAAGTACATTAACAAGGGTAGCAATAGGATAACACTTGGATTATAAGAAGAGGATGAGGTTGAAAGGTTCATTGATTGTAGATATGTCTCTGCATGCGAGGCGATTTGGAGGATATATGGGTTTTATTTGCATTATAGAAATCCACCACTTGAGCGGTTAGCTTTTCAAATGAAGGGTGACAAGACTATACATTTTCACGAAGGGGTTACATTGAAGATGTACTTGAAAATGCAGAGACTGTTAAAGAATCCCAGTTTGTTAAATGGATGGAGTATAACTGTGATAATGAAGACGGTCGACATTTGAAATACTGTGAATTCCCGAGGTATTTTGTGTGGATAAAAAATAAACGTGAATGACGCCGCATGAAAGATAATTGATTTGCAATTGAAAGGATATATCATGTGTCGGTCGGCTGTGGGGAATTGTACTACTTGAGGATTATGTTGAATCATAAAGCCGGTTGCAAAAAATTTGAAGATTTGAAAACTGTTGATCATGTTGTCTATAAGGACTTTAAATCAGCTTGCTATGCCTTGGGTTTGTTAAATAAGTATACGTATATATATATATAATTTGTATTCCTTTAATTATTATTATATTAACTCTTGGATATATATTTAATTGCATTTTTTTCATAATTGTGCCAGGATTGAAACTAAGCGAAGAACAGAAGAAGAATCTTGCTTTAGCAGAAATTGAAAAGATATTAGTTCAAAATGGAAGTAGCCTGCATAAGTTTACAAATATGCCTAAGCCGATTGACTCTGCTATTGAGGATGCACAGAATAGGCTTATTTTAGATGAAACATCATATGATATAGAGAGATGAATGCTGAGCACGCCATGTTGTATAAACAACTAACGGCTGAGCAGAAGGGAGTATATGAAGAAATCATGTCAGCTGTCGATAGCGGAAATGATGGAGTATTCTTCTTGTATGGTTATGGAGGGACGGGAAAGACATTTATGTGGAAGACATTATATGCTGCATCACGGATGCAGAGGAAGATTGTAGTTGCAGTTGCATCCAGTGGTATTTCTTCATTATTACTTCCCGGAGGTAGGACTGCCCATTCTAAATTTGATATACCTTTACAGCTTGATGAGACTTCCATGTGTATCAAACTTAAGCCAGGTTCTGATGAGGCAGTGTTACTTAAAAAAATCGCTTATTATTTGGGACAAATCTCCAATGGCACATAAACACTGCTTTGAGGCACTTGATCGTAGCTTGAGAGATATTATACGTGGCCCTGATGGACGGTTATGTGATAAGCCGTTTGGTGGTAAGGTTGTGGTATTTGGAGGAGATTTCAGACAAATTCTTCCGGTCGTACCTATGAGTTGCAGAAATGATATTGTGCATGATTCACTATGTTCATCGACACTATGGAATGAATGCAAAGTACTAAGGTTAACACAAAATATGAGATTACAGGTGATTTTCAAGTACATTTTGTTTAACATTATGTATACGTATCTATATTTTAAAAGTTATAATAAGACTAAAATATAATATTTTATGTAGGGTGGTTCGTCTTCTTCAGATGTTGAGGATATCAGGTCGTTTGCAAATTGGTTATTATCCGTTGGTGATGGGACTGCAGGTGATAAGTAACAACTGCTTTTAAAATATAGATACGTATTTTATCCGTTGGTTATTACAACCCCTGTCTCAAAAATCTTACTACCTTTGTTGCAATTTATATATTATATCCGTCTTAATATTAGTACAAATTGCTTCATAATTTTTCGATCTTCTCTCAGTTTTAATATTAATTTTTACTTCCTTTTAAGTTCAGATTTTTACTAATATTTATTTCTTATATATTGGTTATTATTGCAGGTGATAAGAACCATGATGAAGTTGAAATAAAAATACCAGATGACATATTGATAAGAGATTCTGTCAATCTCATCTCAGCTACCGTGGATTGCATATACCCGAAATTAATGCAGAATAAAAATGTTGATGGATTTTTCCAGAATCGGGCTATACTTGCACCAATAAATGAGATTGTTGACAATATTAATGAGTATGTTATGTCACTCTTTCCGGGAAAAGAAGTGGAATACATGAGTTCTGACGCCATATGCAAAGACGAGGAATTTAACCAATTAGTCGAAGATATATTTTCAACTGAATTCCAAAACACCGTCAAGTGCTCTGGAATACCTAATTACATACTGAAGATAAAAATTGGATCTATCGTCGTGTTGTTACGAAATATAGATCAAGCTTCAAAATTATGTAACGATACAAGACTGATCGTTACAAATCTAGGTACGCAAATCAATTTTTTTAGTATATAATTATAAATTTATACAATTAAATTATTTGATTATTTGACATAAAACTTACTGTTATTTTAATATATATATATATATATATATATATATATATATATATATATGTAAGCACGTTGTCGAGGCGGTAATGTTGTCCGGAAAGAATGTTGGTAAGAAGGTGTTGATACCGAGGATGATTATGTCACCTTCTGATACAACAAAATTCCCGGTTAGGTTTCAACGGAGACAATTCCCACTGACCGTTTCTTTTGCAATGACGATAAATAAAAGTCTGGGTCAGTCGCTCGCTCATGTTGGCCTTTTTTTTCCAAGTCCGGTATTTAGATATGGACAATTATATGTTGCTTTTTCTAGAGTAACTACAAGAAAATGACTTAAAGTGCTTATATGTAATAGTCATGAACAGTCAGATGACACGACTACAAATGTTGTGTACAAAGAAGTTTTTGACAAGTTGTAATATATTACATAAAATTATCTCATGACTACAAATGTTGTGTACAAAGAAGTTTTTGACAAGTTATAATATACTCCCTCCGTCCCAATAGTAGCTTCCCATTTTGCCATTTTGGGTGTCCCGTTAATAGCTTCCACTTTCCTTTTTTGGCAAAGGAATCTTTACTATTCCCTCCACTCATTCTCTCTCCTACATTATTTTAATACTCACAACACTATTATAATTTACTATTCCCTCCACTCATTCTCTCTCCTATTTTCAAATTACACTCACAACATTTTTACTTCCCCCTCATTTTATTAATTTGCGTGCACAGAAAAATTTGGGCACCTCTTATTGGGACGGAGGGAGTATTACATAAAATTATCTCATTAATTTTTTGAATTGTATTTACATTTAACTTTTACCTCAGTGTTTTATCCCCCGTTGAGGACCGACAGATTACTCACTAGTTTGAATAAGATTGAAATAAGGCCTTGAAATGAGTCTAAGGGCCTGGTCCCGAGTCCAAAAATGGAGGGGAAGGGAAAGAAAAGGGAGAAAATATACAATGATTTCCTCCCTAATGGTGCTCCCGAGTTTTTTAGAGGAGAGAATGAGGAGGAAAGGGAAGGAAATAATTGTCTCATTTCCCTCCGACTCAATCCTCCCAAATATGGGAGAAAATGAGAGGAAATAAATGTTGTTAATGAAACTAGTGAGTAACCCGTCGAGATTCGACGGGCATATTAAGGCTTATTATTACTTATTGCTATAATCTGTAATTTCATTTAAATAAACGAAAACAATATGTTAGGTTTATATCCAACAATAAAAAAGTGAGACGATCATTTTGGGACATAGGGAGTACCATGTACACACAGAAAATTACGTTACTACATTCAGACTAACTCCATTTAGCATTTATGTGTTGGGATGGCCAAACATATTTTGGTCACAAAAATCTATTTTTATTATAAAAATAAAAATGTGTGTACACTTGATCGCCGATTTTTTAAGAGATGGAGAAGATATAATTTATACAAACTTGCGTAATGATTTGAGCTTAATACGAGCATATTTGAAATGAATGTCCAAAAAGTTTTGAAATTTGTTCTTGATCAAGAGCAAATTTAAATTTTTTTTGGACATCCATTATGGGACGGGGGAGGGGGTATTTTTCATTATTATATGCATAAACTTTATTTGCCAGGAGAGCGTAACATTGTTTAGCAAATCAAGTACACATTCAAATGCATAAACATAATGTATAATGAGTTCTCAAGTTATAGCTTAAAAATGAGAAGTTCCATCCATTCTTTGGTAAAACAATTTTGAGATCAAATTTTGTGATTTCATAAATCCACTAAATAGGATCATGAATTTAGTTGTCCATGCTGATCCTGATGACCTAAGAAAGGGTGAGTTTCATCTTCTTCATGATAAAATCAATTTCATTTCCGTCTACCTTGATTCAAATTCAATTGTTGTTTTGGGAGCATTTTTGCTAATTAGCTATGATAGTTTCAATTAGCCGATTAACAGATTCGAAAGCAATCACATAAATTTTCTTTTTGCAACTGAAGGAGTATTTTAGAATATGCTTTCCTTATTTTACCCAATAGTACTTAAGTTTCTTAATAATATTCACTTCTTCTTCAGGAGGCCATGAAATCAGCAAAAACACTGGATATGCTGGTGAAAGGATTGCCTGCGGTAGGCCATAACATTTCCTTTATTTACTCCGAAACTTCTAGTGCTTGAATAACACAAAAGCTTAATGATGTATATAGCTAAAATAGCTTACATCATGGTAAAAAACTGTATAAATAGGATATAAATCCCAATAAATTATCAGAGAAGAAGGTACATATATCTTTTGAAGCATTATGAGTTTGATGAAGTATATGTAAAAATGGCTATAAAGAAATAAGTAATACTCCCTCCGTCCCAAAATGAATGTTAAAAAGAATACTAACCTTTGTCAAAACACAAAAGCCTAATGTTGTATATAGCTAAAATAGCTTACACAAAAGCCTAATGTTGTCAGAGAATATAACTAAAAGGATACAAATCTCAATATAATTCATTTATTATCAAAAGAAAAAAAATGATATATGAGGCATAGTTCTCACCCACTATGAACTCTTCATTTAAACACCCAATTGATTGAAAAGGTGTGAACATTAAACTATTTTCTGAAATTTGGACATACGTATCGGCATCTTCTATCTTAGTCCTCAAACTCATAGTTAGTTTTCATTTGTGATTAATTTTTGCCTTTTGAGTTGATTGAATATTTTCTTCAACCCCAAATTTTTCGATATTTAGAACTTTCCCAATTTCAAACTTAATCTTCAAATTAGATGGCAAGATGTTCGGGATGGTAGCCTGAATTTTAGAACCCTAAATAAAATAAAAAATAGTATTAAAGATCCAATATGATGATCAAATTAAATAAATAGAAGCCTAAATAAAAATTATGCAAGATAAGGAAGTAAATTAATAAAAATTATTACTTATTCATCAACTAATATCATCTCATCTGACATTTTTTCGTACCGATTTGTCTGCTCCCATTTACGTAAAATGCGAGCGTTAATGTTACAAAACCTAGCGTTCTTATCAATTAATTTAATACCAATCAATCGACTTGTCAACATAATATGTGATTTCATTTAAATAAACGAAAACAATATGTTAGGTAAATATCCAAAAATTGAAATGAATGCGCTTTTGTAGCTCAAACTGTACTTACATAAGTTTCACCTTTGCCATTTTTTATTGTCCAGAAAAGATCGTCTCATTTCCAAAATTGTTGGGTTAAAATAATTAAACTTCCAAAAATTTCAATCAAAGAAGGAGGGAGGAAGAAGAGAATGAGAGCCAAACAATAATATCTCAATGTATCAATGTCATGTTATATGCTCCCAAACATAGATTAACTTAAGAGAAGGTTCAAAAATCTCTTAAAAGTAACAATAATAAAAATTGCATTCACCATGAACTTACACACAATCTGATCTTACATTTGAAGGTTCACCCATAAGAGTAAACTGAATTTAAACTTGGACATGCATGTGTGTGACATATGGACAGTGTGAAGTCCTAAACTTATATAAGCAAAAACGGCAGCAACAATAATTCTGATGCTCCAAAGTTATTGTAATGTATCTTCTCATATCTATTTTTCTAAGCACAAAATTCAAAAAAAATACATGTGCAGATTTTATTGATAGAAAACTCGAGAACAACAGCAGTAAAAATTGAAAAAGGAACCAAGTAAATGCAAGTTGATTCATGAATTGTAAATGCAAGTTGATTCATGAATTGACGATCAACTAAAGAGAAGGTTCAGAAATCTCTTGAAAGCAACTGGAAAAATATTTTATTGCCTCAATTCGAATATGGTGCCATACTGTTATAATAATATGCTCCCAAACATAGATTAACTAAAGAGAAGGTTCAGAAATCTCTTGAAAGCAACAATAATAAGAATTGCATTCACCATGAACTTTACTGCTGTTGTTCTCGAGTTTTCTATCAATAAAATCTGCACATGTATTTTTTAGAATTTTGTGCTTAGGAAAATAGATATGAGAAGGTTCAGAAATCTCTTGAAAGCAATTGGAATTTTTTTTTATTGCCTCAATTCGAATATGGTGCCATACTGCTATAATAATATGCTCCCAAACATAAATTAACTAAAGAGAAGGTTCAGAAATCTCTTGAAAGCAACAATAATAAAAATTGCATTCACCATGAACTTACACACAATCTAAAATTAAAATTGAAGGTTCACCCATAAAATTAAGGAAAAATTGATAGATTAAGGAAAAATGGCTTGAATTGATTTGTAGGGAAAAATAAATGGGAGGCTGATATTCTTTTCTTATAAGAACGAAATACAAAGCTAGGGTTGTTCACGCTATATGAAGTTTTTAATTTGAAGGACCGTAAGAATTTTTGAGAATTTTTAGGATTAGGAAAATTTGAAATTGTAGGAAACATATTAAAAAAATCCTTCCCATCAAAGCTGAAATCACGGAAGATTAATCCTAAAATTTCGATTACACATTTGAAAATTTTTCCTTTTTTTTTCTTTTTTTTTATAGAAAATAGTATGAACCCGTATGCCGTCATTTTGCAAAAAATAAAATCCGAAAAAAAACAATGTGTAAATCAAATCCTTTGATATAGGTAATTTGATCCCAGCCATGAAAGAAAATTGATTTAGGGATAAGTTTGTTACAGTACATTAATTTAAATTGATTTACGAATTAACTTCCGTAAATTATTCTTGAATGTTTCTTTTTAAATTCCTTATTTAACTGAAATAGAGAAAAGAGATACATATTAAGAGTTTAATCTCATTTAGTAGTTGATTGATTTAATTAGTTAAGAAAATCACTTAAATATCAATTGTTATCTACATTTAACCGCACATTTGAAATAATTTGAAAATTGGACTTTCATCTTATTTAGGAGTTGATTAAGGGGATAATATAATCTATAAATCAATACAAATATTTGACCTCCTTGCATTGCTTTCTTTTTTTTATTTTGACTTCATAATTATTTCCTCTTAATTTCAAAAATTTTAGTAGTATTTTATGGCTAACTTAGCTAAATAAGGAGATAAATTCGGAAATTTTTAGTAGTATTTTAAGAAGATGATCTGTTTATGTACCCCAATTATATCTAAACATGGCATGTGATTTAAATTATTGACTTCCGTAAATTATTCTTGATTTAGAGCAGCAAACCCCCCCACTAAGATCTCTAAATGTATACACAAGCTCTTGAAGTTGAACCTTAAGATAATATAATTTCTTTTAACATATTTAGTCAGATATGGAGGATAAAACCTCCCCATTATTTTCTTCATCAACAATGCTGAATTAAAAATATATCCCGAGTCCAAAAATGGAGGGGAAGGGAAAGAAAAGGGAGGAAATGTACAATGATTTCTTTCCTAATGGTGCTCCCGATTTTTTTAGAGGAGAGAATGGGGAGGAAAGGGAAGGAAATAATTGTCTCATTTTCCTTCTACTCAATCCTTCCAAATGTGGGAGGAAATGGAAGGAAATAAATGTTGTTAATGAAATTTGTTTGATCTTCCTATTTTATCCATCAAATATAATTTCTCATTTTATTTTATTAAAGGCACAAATATAATTTTATATTTTTTTCTTCTATTCCCCTCCCAACTCGGGAACACCTAAAAAATAAATTAATTTTCTTCTCTCCCCCTCCCTTCCCTTTCCTTTCCTTTCTCTCCGTTAAAAACTCGGGAGCACATCCTAAAACATGGCCATATCATGGACTGGAATTATATTAGTATTAACTACACTTAATATTAATTACTCCCTCCGTCCCAGCGAAAGAGCCATTTATTTCCTTTTTGGGCGTCCCATTTAAAAAGCCACTTTCCCAAAAAGGAAACCTTAAATCACTATTCTCTCCACTCATTCTCTCTCCTACTTTACTTTTACACTCACAACATTATCTTTCTTACATCACCTCCCACTCATTCTCTCTCCTATTTAATTTTTCATACTCACAACATTTAAATTTTTTCTCTTTCCTACATCACATTTCTTATTTTGCGTGTCGAACAAATTTACCGACTCTTTCGCTGGGACGGAGGGAGTATATTTTAAATTAAACCAACTGTAACCCCTGATTAAAAAAAACACGTGTGCTTAAGAAATCCACGAGCCTCGAGTAAGTTCCAAAACTGCAAGAGAGAGTTGATACTAGTTGAGGACATACACGTGGAGCAATATCAAGACACATGGATGACACGAGTTGCCAGGTTAGCATCCCTCATTTGCAGCCACGTCAACTTACCATGCAAACCCCCTCCCTTCTTCATATAAATAGCCACCTAGGATCATCTCCCTTTCATTTCACAGAACCCAAAATATATAAAAATATCATCAACGGTTGAGATCAGATCATCAGAAGCAAGTATGCCGGGGCTGACCATCGGAGACACAATACCAAACTTGGAAGTGGATACCACCCATGGCAAAATCAAGCTTCATGACTATATTTCTGATTCCTTCACCATCATCTTCTCCCACCCTGGTATTATATTATTCTTTTTTTTTTTTTAAATTTTTTTCTCAAAATAAATATCTTTTTTTTTTCAGAATAGATTTTGTTAGTTTTCTCAAAATAAATATCATTTTATTACTTTTTTTTTTTAAGTCCGTCCCATTTTAAGGTTCTCAAACCATTTTATTACCTAAAATGGACAGCGGGGTTTATTTGTCATTCTCGTAACAATAACTCTTATCCATTTTCTCTCTCTAACTTTACTTTTCATAGTCACGATATTTACTTGTTCATGAACTCCGTGCCAAATTAAACTACGAAAAATCTTGACTTATTTTTAAAAAAGTCTGGCTTCGCCACTGATTTGTAAAATAAGAATAATCTTGATCTGACTCCGCCACTGATTTGCATGCAGGCGATTTCACTCCGGTGTGCACGACGGAGTTAGGAGCGATGGCTGCCTATGCCGACAAGTTTGCGGAGAGGGGAGTAAAGCTTTTGGGTTTGTCTTGTGATGACGTTGAATCTCACAAGGAATGGATCAAGGACATTGAAGCCTATAATAATGGGAAGAAGGTTACCTACCCGATTGCAGCTGATCCAACCCGGGAGGTTATCAAGCAGCTTAATATGGTGGACCCGGATCAAGAAAATACCCCATCTCGAGCCCTTCATATTGTGGGCCCAGACAAGAAGGTTTGTTTCTTCTCACATTCACTTTTACACTCCTTGTGAAATGCTTGTTTTACATTTTAGACCCTCATTTTATGTAGATGAAGCCGAGGTTTCTATATTTATTTTCATTCCATATACACCCCTTGTGAATTATTTTTTACACTATATACCCTCGTATTTTGTTTTTTGGTTAACATGTAGATTAAGTTGGGTTTCTGTATTTGTTTTGATTCCATTTACACCCCCTTGTGAATATCTTCTTTTACACATTAGACCCCCCATACATGGTTTTGGTTTAATTATGTGTAGTAGAAGTTGAGGTTTCTGTATTTGTATCCATTCACAACCCTAATGAATCGCTTTTTTACACTTTAGACCCTAATTTTTGTTTTTGGGTTAAATATTATGCAGATAAAGTTGAGCTTTCTGTATCCGTCCAGCACGGGACGGAACATGGATGAGGTGGTTCGAGTGCTGGATTCTCTGATGAAGGCTTGCAAGCACAAGATTGCGACTCCGGCGAACTGGAAGGTTGGGGAGCCGGTGGTGATATCTCCGAGCGTGACGAATGAGGAGGCGAAGGGGATGTTTGGGAGTTTCAAGACGGCTGAGCTGCCGTCCAAGAAGGACTACCTCCGTTTCACTAATGTTTAATATAATGTTCTGCTAATAAATTAAATATGTGTATGGATCGGACTATATATGATGAACGGTGTGGTTTTAGTTTGTTAAAGTTTATGTGAAGATGGTTCATCTTTTAAAATTTGAGAGTTTATGTTATGAATGTTGCTGTTTTAATGGTTGAAAGGGCAAATTACGGTGCGTTAAGCGCTATCGCTTTCTGCCTTGTGGAGGTTGGGAAAGGGACTATTTGCTAGAGCTTTTTTTTTTGAAAATTGTCAGGTTTTTCTACAATTGTCAAGAGGCTGTTCGTCAAGTTTAAACTTGTGACCTTGTGATCATCAAATGAGCAACTTAATCATTGCTGTTTTAATGGTTAATTTATTTTAATCAAAGAGTTTTGCTTCTTTTAGCAGATAATTTTATTTATTTAAAATTTTGTAAAGCCAATAATTTAGTGATTTTATAAAAAAATTGTTGTTGGCTTTATTTTTAATGTTTCATTTACACTAGTCAGTAATTCGTCGATATTCGATGGTGAATAATTTTATTTTATTTTGATTAAGTAAATAATTATTTATGTGTTTTAATTGATTTTTAAGTAACAATATAAATCGAAATTGATAATCAATGTAGCGGATATTAGGAGTATAATTAATACAGAAAAAAGATGTTGACACATGATGTAACGTGGAAAGCCCTTGAGACAACTATTTCGCCGGCACAAAACCACGGATGGTTAGGTCCTGTCTAACCAAAAAATATTATTAAGATTTTAGTGTTACAACTTTGGAAGATGAAGAGATATGGTTACAATAGCGTGAGTTTAATAGTGTGTGCCTAAGTGTCAACATAATCTCTTCCATCTCCTATATATTTAAATAAAAACAAAGAAAATAATAAGAAATTGCAATACTTTTGTTTAACCACAAATTGTGCGACATAAAATTCTCAGAGTCTGTCGAAAACTTCCTTGTAGACTACATTCAGCGTCTTGTCATATGTTTGAGCATCTGAATCACAAATAATAACTTTAAGTCCTCTCTTACTGGTTACTCTGGAAAATGCTACATAAAGTTGTCCGTGACTGAAAACAGGTTGTGAAAGATATAGTCCTACATGGGAAAAAGATTATCCCTGACTCTTGTTGATTGTCATAGCAAAAGAAACGGCAAGTGGAAATTGCCTTCTTTGAAATCTTACCGGAAATTTTATCACATCTGACGGAGACATTATCATTCTAGGAACAAGCACCTTCATGCCAGCATTCTTTCCCGAAAGCATCTTGGCTTCGACTACGTGCTTACCTACATATATATAACAAAATTAAGTATTAAATTATATGTATATAAAAAATAAAAAATTACTGCATTTACCTAATTGAGTGACAATCATTCTGGTGCCGTTACACAATTCAGCAGCTTGATCAAGATTTCTCAAAAGCATTACTATGCACCCAACCTTTAGCTTAATAATGTAATTTGCCAATCCAAAACACTTGATAGTGTTTAGAAATTCAGGTGAGAATATATTTTCAGCACCATTTTCATCATCCTCATCCTTACAAATGGCATCAGAACTCATATATTCAACTCCGTCTCCCGGAAAGAGTGACATGACATAATCATTTATGTTATCGACAATCTCATTTGTTGGAGCAAGCACAACACTAGTCTGGAAGAATCCTTCGACATCCTTATTTTGCAATAAGTCAGGATATATAGATTCGACTATTTTTGCAATAGGATCTGAAGCCTCACGAATCAATATATCATCAGGAAGGTTAATGTCAATTTCCCCGTCATTATCTCCATCGGCAATCCCATCTCCGACACTCAAGAGTCACTGAGCGAAATCTCTTATCTCTTCAGAATTATGAGAAGTAGAATCACCCTACATTAAGTTAAATATATAAAAATTACTTAAATTGAAATAAAAATATTTAAGTAGATGAATGAAGGCTATTTAAGAATTACCTGCAATCTCATATTATACGTCAATCTTAGAACCTAACAGTCATTCCATATTTTGGAAGAACAGAGTCCAGCATGCACAATATCATGCCTACTCCCTTTAGGAACAACAGGTAAAATATGTCTGAAGTCACCACCGAATACAATAACTAAACCACCAAATGATTTATTGGAATATCTCCCCTCGGGTGTACGAATAATATCTCGGAGGCTACGATCGAGAGCCTCAAAACAATGTTGCCGAGCCATTGGAGCTTCGTCCCATATAATTAGTTTGGTTTTCTGTAGAAGTGCTGCCTCATCCGTACCCAACTTTAGTTTATTGCAAGTTGAGCTCTCGTTTACCTGTATCGGGATATCGAACCTAGAATGCGCGGTCCTACCTTTCGGAAGGAGCAATGAAGCTATGCCACTGGAAGCAACAGGAAAAACAATATCTCTCATGCTCCTTAATGCAGAACATAGTGTTTTCCATAAGAAGGTCTTTCCCGTACCACCATAACCATAGAGGAAAAACACACCACCGTTTCCTCGATCAACAGCCGACATAATCTTATCATAAATACTCTTTTGCTCGGCTGTTAACTGAGGATATAATCTGAAGTGCTCAACTTTCATCTCATCAATGTCATAAGATGTCTCATCTAGAATGAGCTTATTTATCGCATCACCAATGACATTGCCCACCGGTTTAGGCTTGCTTTAAATTTATGGAGACTGCTGCAATTCTCGATCAGTAACTTCTCAATTTCCGCCAAAGCAAGATTCTGGACCTGTTCATTAATTAATTTCAAACCTGAAATTATAAAAAACAAAATAAATATATTAATATAGATAAATATATAGAATCATATTGTATAACTGTAAAGTAGAAATAAAATCATAATTGATATTTATTGTAAAACAAATGTGTAAACATGGGACGGAATACCCGGATTATCGTGCATCCTCCGATACTTATACTCTATATCATTTGATAATAAGTGCCAAGTCTTCTCCCATACCTCTCCCAGATTCGACATACTATTAGATAGTAGCAACGTAGAAAATAGTCTTCTCAGACTATCGGGCAACCTCCAATGACTCGCTTCTATAATTTCATCAACATATTCTTTGTCATCATCTAATAATCCCAGAGCATAACATGCAGATTTGAAATCGGGATGAACAACGCGATTTACAGTTCTCAAATCCTTGAATTCCATGGGACCTGCTACATGATTCAACATTATCCTGAGGTAATATAATTCTCCGCAATTCATTGGAACATGATAAATACGCCCCACTGCAAAACGTTTATCTTTCCTCGGACGCCATTCACGTTTAGTTTTAACCCATACGAAATGATGAGGAAATTCACAGTATTTATATTTCCGAGCCTCTCAATGAATACTGTTATACTCCATCCACTTCATAAATTGAGATTCTTTAACTGTCGCTTTATCCAAAACATCAGGAAGAAAGTCTCCGTCCTTGAAGGGGATACTATGGTCACCCTCCAAGTGAAAAGCCAAGCGCTCAACAGGAGGGGTCCGATAATGTATGTCGAATCCGAAAATCCTCCACATAGCTTCACACGCAGAGACATATCGACAATCAATTTGCCTTATGACCTCATCATTTTCGATTGCAAGGCATATCATGTCGGTTCCCTTGTTTATATACTTGAACAAATACTTGATTGCCTTGCTCTAATTGCAGTACTCGACATTTATGTGAGCTTCGTACTTTAGCAAAAGATATGGATTGAATGGGACAACTGAACAATTGTCGAGAGCAACTCTACCCTTATCAATTATGAAACCCGTGTCTCTTCGCCTATATACATGATACCCATTCTCGTCTACACGAGTGCGATCATTGAATGATTTAGGGAATTTCTTTGAGCACCTGTTGTGATCCATACAAGGAGATTTAGGATTAGCAGCACCACATGGTCCATGCAACATATATTCAGCAACTGCCTCGTATAATCTAGGATATTTCTCCTTGTCAGGAATCTCAGCAATAATCCACTTGTCAATATCTTCAGGATTATGACCCTGATCCTGGCGGTTAAGAAAGAGAAGAATATGATCATGGGAAAGGCCCCTCTTCTGAAACTCCACCGTGTATATAACTGCATGAATCAATTAGCAAAATAAGAGGAACATGCTAATAAAAAAATATAAATGACAAAACAATAAGAGAAAAACAAATAATATTTAAAGATTTACTTACTTGCTTTTGGGGTGCCAAATACATTGCCTTCCTTGAAATCTGCAATCATCTGATTAAGCTTCATTCTAAATACCCTGTTTAATACATCAGGCTTATCCTCAGGCCTAATGCCATATTTTTTACAGAATCTCGTAATCTCCGGCCATTTAGGATTACATGTAAATGTTATGAAAAGTGACGGATACCCAGTCCATTTACATATAGCGAGAGAATCCTGGTAATTTTGAGTCATCCACCGCTGCCCGCCGGTATAAGAGGATGGCAATATAACTCGTCTCCCAGATGCTTCACCGCTATCTCCCCTTACCGATGCATCCGACAGATTTTTATAAGTTTCCATCCAAAGAGTAGGCTGATTATAACGTATCCATTGAAGCCTCTGTGTATCCATCATAACATATGCATCAACCATAAATTCTTTGCAAAGAACCGACCGCTTCTCATAAGCTGTGATCCTTCTCTTATCCTCTCCTGAAGTCGAAAAGATAAAAACTCTTTTATTGACAAACTTGATCTCTTTGCCCCGGGAGGTTTATTTCTCGAAATGTCTGTGAAATATCCATCTTCACCGTATACAAATAACAGAGGATAATGTAGAGGAAGGTAAGATTTATCAAATTTATGAATATGTTTCAGATCCCCATTATGCTTTTCAATAACAATGTCCCTGACATCACCCGAATCATCAATATCACCTTCAATTATAGCAGCGACCTCTGAGGCTGTCGGCATATTAAACGATTTTTCATCTCCACCCCGCTTTCCTATAAGCCTCAATTTAATATCTTTCTTCATTCCAATATGTGCTCGCCATTACGTGCGTACGTGCATAAGGGTTATGCACAGCTATCATATTTTTCAAATCAGCAACAATTGACTCATCGAATGGAGAAGGCTTATCTTTATCTTTCCTGCTTGTGTGAAAGAATCAGACATATAAATAGAAGATAGTCATACAATATATGTAATATACATTATAATTCTCGAATAATTAAATAAAAACGTACCTGAAAGCATTAATTCTATTTTTAACTTCATTATCCGTGTCATAGATATAAAGCTGAAAAAAATGGGGGAAATGGCCATCATTAGGCAATAAAGAACATATCATATGATCATTCTTTCCTTTCAATTTAAACGAATAAGGACCACGACCATTGTTTATGCCATGATCAACTGCACCGGTCATTGAAGTGAATGCGAACATAGAATTGTACGCTCGAATATTGTCTTTATAATTTTTACTCTTTTCATGCTTGTTCTCTAAGAGATCACTCAATAACTTAGGTGGCTGCACTAATGGGTCAATCTGAACTTTTCCATTCATGCAGCATAATGAAAATTTAGGCTGTGTTGATGCTTGCGTACTTTTTAACCTTTCATCATACCAGAACATCGCACCACATTTCGCACATTCGTACTCCGGATCGCCTATATCCCCATAAACTACAATATATTGATAAATATTTAAATTATGTTAGTAATTCATTGGCTATACAGAGAAAATAATAATATAATATATACTTGAGAAAAAAAAATAATAAACACATGTATTATATTGTTCGTCCGAATCTTTTTGCTTTCTACCGACGCGCGCTTTCTTGAATTTTTCCTTCTGATTTATTAACGACTCACTTGTTGTCGCATGCATGCGAGAATTATTTATTAACGCGGATTCTGTATACAAATGGAATATATATGACTTAGTATTAATGAAATATTTTATCATAAACTATTGAATAATAATTTGTAATAATAAATAGTTTTATTTAAAAATATCGAATGTTGAACAATTAAAAAAAATCATTACCTAAATTCACAGTAGGAGATAATAATGTTGTATTATTTGCTACTGTTACATTATCAAGTTTGATGTTTTGTTTTAGTACTTTGTGATTTATGCTTTGATGATCAGACTCGACAGTTTTCCTTAGTCTACCCTGCTAGACACGTCGTGACACTGGTGCCGACTGCCGACACACGGGATATGACTCGGACTCGTCAGGTTGAAAACGGACTCGGCAATTTTCATTTTTGTTTGATTGAATCAATTTTTTCATCATTCCCACTTACATATCTAATGTATTAAGCCGATCAAACAAAGGAGGAGGAAGAACCTGAAATTAGAAAACTCTGTTTGTTTCGACCTATATAGAACGACATCTCAGCTTAGTGTTGTAGATCTGAGATGGTAGCCGACGCTTGAACACTCGGCTCGATTGTTGAGATTGTCGAGGTTGTCGTTGTTGATATGTGAATGTATTTCGAGTTGGCGGTCAGTTAAGCTCGCCGGGTCGTCTATTGGTGAAGGGCGCTGTCGAAGATCGCAAGATACAAAGTGAAAAGGCCTCCATGGAACACAGATGAGTGAGAAACGAAGGGGGCGGGAGGAGAGAGAGACAAACACAAAGGGTTTCTTGGTTGGGATTTGGAAGTGAGATATGGAACACAGATGAGTAAGAAACGAAGGGGGCGGAAGGAGAGAGAGACAAACACAAAGGGTTTCTTGGTTTATTAAACTATTATATTTTATTAACTTTATTTAAATATGAATAAATTATTTATTTATTTTATTGTTTTATTTAACTGCAAACTTATAGAAATTAAAGACTCATAATTAAACATCAAATTGTAATATTTTAATCAATTACACTCATAAAATAAACAAATCTAAAATACTACACACAAAAAATAAACAGAAAGCAACAACGACGTCGTTTGGGTGCAAGTGAAAATTTAAATATACAAAATATTAAATTGTGTCAAATATATACATTAATAAAATAAGATTCATTTTTTTATAGAAAAATATTAAAATTATGTCAAAAAAATTCAAAATTAGGCTCTATTTATAGAAAAAAAGAAATTATAAACATAATTAATATTTTCATCCAAATAATATAATTTCATTTCAATAGTGAAAGTACAAAATACACAAATAGCTTGAACCAATTTCGTTCACAAAATGAACGAAACTGATAAACGAAATTTTCGTTCATGACCTTGAATGAAATTTCGTTTACCACTAAATGGCATGAAACAAAATTGGTTCACCATTAAACATTCTCTAAAGGCTAGCAAAATTTCTGAATATGCTCAATATTTTTAATACTATCATTCTTAATACGGAGTAATAGCAATAATCAAAATTGACTTTTTTGTTGTTGGTGGCATTGTAATTACTGTACTTCTTGTCACACATAAAACATTCTATGAAGACTGTTACATTTTTTTAATAGTTTTATTTTTAATTTTAAAATTAGATTTTGAAATCCAAAATGGATTTCATGTATTTCTTAACTGATTCTGAAATTTGAATAAATTGAACTCCATGAATTTGATTGAGTCATATAAAGAATGGATTTATGGAAATTTAAATTCGTCGGACTCTTCTAATCTTTCTTTTCTATAATTTAGTTATTGGAGGATTTTTAATAATTTTAACAAAATATTTGGAAATAAGCTAATAATGTTATATTCAAATTTGAAATTTGAAATCAGAATATTCAACTTTTTATAATTAACCTGTTGTTATAAAATAAAATCAGAAATTTGAAATTTGAAATCAGAATATTCAAATTTGGGATTGAAATCTGAAATCAAAATATTTTGAAAATACAAAGTGGCTCTTTTTTTTTACCTTAGTAAGGTCGGACATAATTTTTTTTTAATGAATTACATGTTTTATTTCTTTATTTAACATAAAAATATATACTCTCCCAAGTATCAATCATCAAATTTTAATCCCAGCTTGAAAAAAGATGAATTCATTTGAATATATTACTCAGATATAAAAAAAAAGAAAAAAAGTCCAGGTGTTTAACTATATTGTTACATTAGTTGCGATCCTTGCGGAGTCAATGAGTCGGTCATTCAAACTTCACAAACATGATTTATATTAAGTCCCAATTTAAGCTTTAATTATTTCCCTTAATCAAGAATTATAACTATGTTAATAACACATTCGAATATTTATGTATATTTAGTAGGATATGAATTGTATCCTTAACCGATAATACATTGTCAAATTATCTCTTATCAGTTTTTAAGATAGATGAATTTAAAATCATCACTTATCCATCCAAGTTTGAATTTTAGATAGAAGTTAAATGAATAATACTTTTTTATTTAAAAATAATTCGATTTTCTATTGATTTCTAGAAACTGTATACGAAATTTATGGTTAAATTGTAATTTATTCTGGCATCTCTTTTAAATTTCAAAAATTACTAATTATTTTAAATTTTTGAAAATTACTAATTATTTTAAATTTCAAATTTCTATTGATTTCTAGAAACTGTATACGAAATTTATGGTTAAATTGAAATTTATTCTGGCATGTCTTTTAAATTTCGAAAATTACTAATTATTTTAAATTAAAATTTATGGTTAAATTGAAATTTAGTCTGACATCTATTTTTAATTTCAAAAATTACTAATTATTTTAAACTTTGAAAATTACTAATAATTATATCTCCACAATTATCACCTAAAGAGTTTTAATTATTCAAAAATTGTGCTTAAATTTAGGTAACCATTAGTTTTCAAAATTTCAAAACTGATTAAATCAATCAACTTCTAATTGAGAGGGAATTTTTATTTTAAATTGCAAATTAACTTTAACTAATAATATTACAATAATGCCCTTAATCAAGTCTTACTTGGAATAAAAATGAGTTGAAAATTGAATTGCTGACGTGGCCTTTGACGTGGCCTTTTCTGGAGCTTCTAAATAGTTTTGGTATATATATTATACTAGTCAGTAACCCGTCGATACCCGACGGTGAATCATTTTTTTTATTAAGTAAATAATTATTTATGTGTTTTAATTGATTTTTCAGTAACAATATAAATCGAAATTGATAATCAATGTAGCGGATATTAGGAGTATAATTAATACAGAAAAAAGATGTTGACACATGATGTAACGTGGAAAGCCCTTGAGACAACTATCTCGCCGGCACAAAACCACGGGAGGTTAGGTTCCTGCCTAACCAAAAAACATTATTAAGATTTTAGTGTTACAACTTTGGAAGATGAAGAGATATGGTTACAATAGCGTGAGTTTAATAGTGTGTGCCTAAGTGTCAACATAATCTCTTCCATCTCCTATATATTTAAAGAAAAACAAAATAAAAACAAAGAAAATAATAAGAAATTGCAATACTTTTGTTTAACCACAAATTGTGCGATCATAAATTCTCAGAGTCTGTCGAAAACTTCCTTGTAGACTATATTCAGCGTCTTGTCATATGTTTGAGCATCTGAATCACAAATAATAACTTTAAGTCCTCTCTTGCTGGTTACTCTGGAAAATGCTACATAAAGTTGTCCGTGACTGAAAACAGGCTGTGAAAGATATAGTCCTACATGGGAAAGAGATTGTCCCTGACTCTTGTTGATTGTCATAGCAAAAGAAACGGCAAGTGGAAATTGCCTTTTTTGGAATCTAATCGAAAATTTTGTCACATCTGACGGAGACATTATCATTCTAGGAATAAGCACCTTCATGCCAGAATTTTTTCCCGAAAGCATCTTGGCTTCGACTACGTGATTACCTACATATATGTAACAAAATTAAGTATTAAATTATATGTATATAAAAAATAAAAAATTATTGTATTTACCTAATTGAGTGACAATCATTCTGGTGCCGTTACACAATTCAGCAGCTTGATCAAGATTTCTCAAAAGCATTACTATGCACCCAACCTTCAGCTTAATAATGTGATTTGCCAATCAAGAACACTTGATAGTGTTTAGAAATTCAGGTGAGTATATATCTTCAGCACCATTTTCATCATCCTCATCCTTACAAATGACATCAGAACTCATATATTCAACTTCGTCTCCCGGAAAGAGTGACATGACATAATCATTTATGTTATCGACAATCTCATTTGTTGGAGCAAGCACAGCTCTAGTCTGGAAGAATCCTTCGACATCCTTATTTTGCAATAAGTCAGGATATATAGATTCGACTATTTTTGCAATAGGATCTGAAGCCTCTCGAATCAATATATCATCAGGAAGGTTAATGTCAATTTCCCCATCATTATCTCCACCGGCAATACCATCTCCGACACTCAAGAGCCACTGAGCGAAATCTCTTATCTCTTCGGAATTATGAGAAGTAGAATCACCCTACATTAAGTTAAATATATACAAATTACTTAAATTGAAATAAAAATATTTAAGTAGATGAATAAAGGCTATTTACGAATTACCTGCAATCTCATATTATGTGTCAATCTGAGAACCTCACATTCATTCCATATTTTGGATGAACAGAGTGCAGCATGCACAATATCATGCCTACTCCCTTTAGGAACAACAGGTAAAATCATGCAAAGTCACCACCGAATACAATAACTAAACCACCAAATGGTTTATTGGAATATCTCCTCGGGTGTAGGAATAATATCTCTGAGGCTACGATCGAGAGCCTAAAAACAATGGTTATGAGCCATTGGAGCTTCGTCCCATATAATTAGTTTGGTTTTCTGTAGAAGTGATGCCTCATCCGTACCCGATTTTAGTTTACTGCAAGTTGAGCTCTCGTTTACCTGTATCGGGATACCGAACCTAGAATACGCGGTCCTACCTTTCGGAAGGAGCAATGAAGCTATGCCACTAGAAGCAACAGAAGAACAATATCTCTCCCGCTCCTTAATGCAACACGTTGTTTTCCATAAGAAGGTCTTTCCCGTACTCCCATAACCATAGAGGAAAAACACACCACCGTTTCCTCAATCAACAAAGACATAATCTTATCATAAACACTCTTTTGCTCTGTTAACCGAGGATGTAATCTCGAAGTGCTCAGCCTTTCATCTCATCAATGTCATAAGATGTCTCATCCAGGAATGAGCTTATTTATCGCATCACCAATCACATTGCCCACCGGTTTAGGCATGTCTTTAAATTTATGGAGATCGCTGCAATTCTCGATCAAGCAACTTCTCAATTTCCGCCAAAGCAAGATTCTCGGACTGTTCATTAATTAATTTCAAACCCGAAATTATAAAAAACAAAATAAATATATTAATATAGATAAATATATAGAATCATATTGTATAACTGTAAAGTAGAAATAAAATCATAATTGATATTTATTGTAAAACAAATATGTAAACATGGAACGGAATACCCGGATTATCGTGCATCCTCCGATACTTGTACTCTATATCATCAGATAATAAGTGCCAAGTCTTCTCCCATACCTCTCACGGATTCGACATACTATTAGATAGTAGCAACATAGAAAATAGTCTTCTCAGACTATCGGGCAATCTCCAATGACTTGCTTCTATAATTCCATCAACATATTCCTTGTCATCGTCTAATAATCCCAAAGCGTAACATGCAGATTTGAAATCGGGATGAACAACGCGATTTACAGTTCTCAAATCCTTGAATTCCATGGGACCCGCTACATGATTCAACATTATCCTGAGGTAATACAATTCTCCGCAATTCATTGGAACATGATAAATACGCCCAACTGCAAAACATTTATCTTTCCTCAGACGCCATTCACGTTTAGTTCTATCCCATACGAAATGATGAGGAAATTCATAGTATTTATATTTCCGAGCCTCTGAATGAATACTGTTATACTCCATCCACTTCATAAATTGACATTCTTTAACTGTCGCTTTATCCAAAACATCAGGAAGAAAGTCTCCGTCCTTGAAGGGGATACTATGGTCACCCTCCAAGTGAAAAGCCAAGCGCTCAACAGGAGGGGTCCGATAATGTATGTCGAATCCGAAAATCCTCCACATAGCTTCACACGCAGAGACATATCGACAATCAATTTGCCTTATGACCTCATCATTTTCGATTGCAAGGCATATCCTGTCGGTTCTCTTGTTTATATACTTGAACAAATACTTGATTGCCTTGCTCTAATTGCAGTACTCGACATTTATGTGAGCTTCGTACTTTAGCAAAAGATATGGATTGAATGGGATAACTGAACAATTGTCGAGAGCAACTCTACCCTTATCAATTATGAAACCCGTATCTCTTCGCCTATATACATGATACCCATTCTCGTCTACACGAGTGCGATCATTGAATGATTTAGGGAATTTCTTTGAGCACCTGTTGTGATTCATACAAGGAGATTTAGGATTAGCAGCACCACATGGTCCATGCAACATATATTCAGCAACTACCTCGTATAATCTAGGATATTTCTCCTTGTCAGGAATCTCAGCAATAATCCACTTGTCAATATCTTCAGGATTATGACCCTGATCCTGGCGATTAAGAAAGAGAAGAATATGATCATGGGAAAGGCCCCTCTTCTGAAACTCCACCGTGTATATAACTGCATGAATCAATTAGCAAAATAAGAGAAACATGCTAATAAAAAAATATAAATGACAAAACAATAAGAGAAAAACAAATAATATTTAAAGATTTACTTACTTGCTTTTGGGGTGCCAAATACTTTGCCTTCCTTGAAATCTGCAATCATCTGATTAAGCTTCATTCTAAATACCCTGTTTAATACATCAGGCCTATCCTCAGGCCTAATGCCATATTTTTTACAGAATCTCGTAATCTCCAGCCATTTAGGATTACATGTAAATGTTATGAAAAGTGACGGATACCCAGTCCATTTACATATAGCGAGAGAATCCTGGTAATTTTGAGTCATCCACCGCTGTCCGCCGGTATAAGAGGATGGCAATATAACTCGTCTCCCAGATGCTTCGCCGGTATCTCCCCTTACCGATGCATCCGACAGATTTTTATAAGTTTCCATCCAAAGAGTAGGCTGATTATAACGTATCCATTGAAGCCTCTGTGTATCCATCATAACATATGCATCAACCATAAATTGCTGCAGCAACCGACCGCTTCTCATAAGCTGTGATCCTTCTCTTATCCTCTCCTGAAGTCGAAAAGATAAAAACTCTTTTATTGACAAACTTGATCTCTTTGCCCCGGAAGGTTTATTTCTCGGAATGTCTGTGAAATATCCATCTTCACCGTATACAAATAACAGAGGATAATGTAGAGGAAGGTAAGATTTATCAAATTTATGAATATGTTTCAGATCCCCATTCTGCTTTTCAATAACAATGTCCCTGACATCACCCGAATCATCAATATCACCTTCAATTATAGCAGCGACCTCTGAGGCTGTCGGCATATTAAACGAATTTTCATCTCCACCCCGCTTTCCTATAAGCCTCAATTTAATATTTTTCTTCATTTCAATATGTGCTCTGGCCATTCTGTACGTCTGTGTATAAGGGTTATGCACAGCTATCATATTTTTCAAATCAGCAACAATTGACTCATCGAATGGAGAAGGCTTATCTTTATCTTTCCTGCTTGTGTGAAAGAATCAGACATATAAATAGAAGATAGTCATACAATATATGTAATATACATTATAATTCTCGAATAATTAAATAAAAACGTACCTGAAATCATTAATTCTATTTTTAACTTCATTATCCGTGTCATAGATATAAAGCCGAAAAAACGGGGGGTGGCCATCATTAGGCAATAAAGAACCTATCATATGATCATTCTTTCCTTTCAATTTAAACGAATAAGGACCACGACCATTGTTTATGCCATGGTCAACTGCACCGGTCATTGAAGTGAATGCGAACATAGAATTGTACGCTCGAATATTGTCTTTATAATTTTTACTCTTTTCATGCTTGTTCTCTAAGAGATCACTCAATAACTTAGGTGGCTGCACTAATGGGTCAATCTGAACTTTTCCATTCATGCAAGATAATGAAAATTTAGGGCCGTGTTGATGTTTGCGTACTTTTTAACCTTTCATCATACCAGAACATCGCACCACATTTCGCACATTCGTACTCCGGATCGCCTATATCCCCATAAACTACAATATATTGATAAATATTTAAATTATGTTAGTAATTCATTGGCTATACAGATATAATAATAATATAATATATACTTGAGAAAAAAAATAATAATAAACACTTGTATTATATTGTTCGTCCGAATCTTTTTCCTTTCTACCGACGCGCGCTTTCTTGAATTTTTCCTTCTGATTTATTAACGACTCACTTGTTGTCACATTCATGCGAGAATTGTTTATTAACGCGGATTCTGTATACAAATGGAATATATGACTTAGTATTAATGAAATATTTTATCATAAAATATTGAATAATAATTTGTAATAATAAATAGTTTTATTTAAAAATATCAAATGTTGAACAATTAAAAAAAAATCATTACCTAAATTCACAGTAGGAGATAATAATGTTATATTATTTGCTACTGTTACACTATTTGTTCCTACAATGTCAAAAGAATGTTGAGAACGATTAATATATTTATTTTAGCTCTTTAAAATATATAGTTGACTAATAAATCTAACATATAACTTACCAGATATAGGACTGAATCTATCAACATTCAAATTTATCTTTGAAGATTCCAAAATAGAAGCAACTACCTTTCTTGGTCTCCCGATTTTTCTTTTCCCACCGTCTTTTAACAAATTTGTCGTGATAGAATCCAAAGAAGAAGAAATAGTTTTTCTCGGTCGTCCAATTTTTTTTTTGCTCAAGGAGCGTGCCGTGGAAAGTGTTATGTACACTTGATGCTATGCTCGTAAATTTAGCTGAATAAGAAAAATAATTATTCTTCAATAAAAAATTATTAAGAAATTAAAAATAAAAATAAAATAGGAAAAATATTGTAAATTAACAAATAAAATCATACATATAGATCCACGGTCGTGACTTGAATTAGGAGTAAGATTTTCATTTGTATGGTTCACACCAATACCTGTATATCAAGTATTATTATCTTAGATCTAAATTAATTAACAAATTTATATAAAAAAATAACATTATATATATATATATATATATATAAACAAATTTTTTTTTTAGAATTTTTCTTTATAATGAAAATACTTCAAAATTGACAAAATTCAATAACATATTACCTTGAGCCGTAATACAACTTTGATGATTACTCGGTGAAATCAAATGAATACCCGATGATAAGCCCACTAAAAATAAAAATAAATTCATTTAAAATGATAGTAAAAAAATAAATATAAAATCATGCATTCTTATAATTTAATTTTATACACATGATATTCATGGATATGCTAAAATAATAATAAAGTAAATAATAAAATTACCATTAGAAATATCCGCCAATGGTAATCGTTGAGAAGATCGTTGCGATAAATTAATGGAATCGTTGTCCACATCAGTAAGATGCGTTTTTCTTTTTATAGATGCTCTATACATTTGCATAATCTAAAAAAAACTCAAATATTAATGAACATATATTTAGATAATGTTAATAATTTAAGAACAGTCTAAAAATAAATAAAAATAAAATAACAAAAAAAGAAAAGAAAACGTCAAAACTCAATCGTTTACCGGGACTATATAAGCTAAGCAGGTCGGCGTTCTTTCTATTCAATTTGTTCAAGCGATTATCAGAGCAACTACAGCGTCAGCTTCGATCTTAGGTACCACCAATTTCAATTTATTCTGATTATTTTTTCCGACAAGTTACCCTAATCGTTTACCGGCGATTTGTTGGTTAGTTTAGCTTAATATACTTTCGATTCGATTTAGGGTTCTAAGTTTGGTTTTGTTGTTGAAATTATTTGTTGATTTAGACATTATCGTTTGAAACCACTTTAAAAGATTTTGTTATTAGGGTTTGGCATAGATATTGTAATTATTTTCATACTAATGTCTGTTGCCTTTTCCGTTTTGGTTTTTGTTCATTGTCAAGTTTTATCTTGTTGTTAGGGTTGGGTTTGTTGTTAAATGATTTGTTGATTCGGACATTCTTATTTTGTATTATGTTCTTGTTCAGATTTTGACTTAATTATGGCGGAGGAAGAGAATCAGATTGAGATAAAGGAGGAAGGGGCTGATGTATGTTTTTTCATATGTTCTCTCTATGCATAGTTGTTTTTTGTTGATTTCTTACTGGGCCTTCATTATTTTTTATAATTTTCTTTATGTGTTTTAATTCTTGTTCAGATTTTGACTTAATTATGGTTGTAATCATCACCCTAGGCACAGTTTGGTCAAAGACTCAAAAAGAAAATAAAATAGTAATAAAAAACAAAATTGTTCTAGCTACTTATTCCTAAATGTAGAAACCCATTAGTGCACCATCCTTAACTCCCTTGGTTCTTAACTATGATAAAAAGTAAACATCATTATGGCACGGAGGGAGTAATGTACATGCGCTATCCAAAGTACAAGATTTATATGTTTCCTTTTAACCTAAGTGCATTATGTCTTTTGGATGATTGGCTTATGTGTCGTCTATAGATGAACAGAAATTGCCTTTGTTAGAAGACAGACTACTTAAGGCTGATTCAAGTGATCAAACTATTATTGGCAATATTATTAGTGAGTTCTCTCAGGTTCCGAAGCTAAAAGAGAAGAGTCCCTATTACAGGTATGTTTCTTCTGTTCTTATATCTTACTCCCTCTGTCCCAAGTGTATATAGTTATTTTGGTTGTCGTCCATGTTCTGCAACTCCTTTAGTTATATCTAAGGCTTACTTATATCTTACTAACAGTATTAAGAGAACCAATCGCTTCGATGATTAATTAGGCCCGATGCAATATCCAAATTAACTCGATGAGTCAATGATTGTGGTCACTCAGCAACCAGATTTTCAATAATGGCCTATTTATATTCCATTATCAGGTCTATGGAGAAGCGGAAAAAGGGAGGCAGATAATTAATTGCAGAAAAAAAAGGGAAGAGTGTAGAATTACCTGGATGATTATGATTGCTTTGTGGAAAGAAAATTAGTAACGATACATTCAAACTATTGTTCCCATTGCTCTGAATGTTATTATCTGCATACTTCTGAGCCCTTTTTGGTTAATTATATTCAGGGATTTCGCAAGATTGACAGAGATAGGTGGGAGTTTGCAAATGAAAGTTTATTGCTAGGGAAGAAACATAAATTAAAGAATATCCAAAGGCGTAAGTCAACCCAAGCTCAGCAAGCCGGGAGCTCTGGCGGGTCTTCTAATGAAGAAAGGAGTACAACAATGGAAGGTGAGTTATTGATGTTAAGAAAGGAGAAGAGCTTCATGATGCAGGAGGTTATTGATTTGCAGCAGCAGCAACGTGGGAAAAATCAGTACATGGAAGCAGTGAATGTAAAGCTCGAAAATCAGTACATGGAAGCAGTAGAATTACCTGGGAGCTATGGAATCACTAAGATGTGTCTAGCAAAGTTACTGATTAAAAATATCGCAGGTGGAATATTTTTGAAGACGTCGTTATATAAGAAGAGATGAATAAGTCCTAGTGCTATTGACAGTGTTCTAAAAGACCCCGTCTAAGGGCGCCTAGGCCCCGCCTAGGTGCTAGGCCCCTCTCCAACGCCTAGTTCTAAGCCCCGCCTAGGTCCCGACTAATCCCGACTAGTCCCCGCCTAGGCGCTAGGCCCGGCTCCGCCGCCTAGCATCCGCCTAGCGCTTTTTAAAACCTTGGCTATAGGACTTTTGCTAGTTTAGTGGCTGCTGTAAGTTTATCCAGCCAATTTGTTATTTAGATAAGGTTACGGAATTTAGATTTTGGATTAGCTTTATAGGATGGTTTCGTGAATTTAAATTTGAAGTGGGTTTGTGATCTGCTGTATCATCTTTGTTATCTTTATTTTTTAATAAAATAATTATAACTAAATCATATTTAGGACTCTTAATTTAATTGAAAAACAGGTCTCTTAATTTAATTGATAAAGCTTATATTTATCTTATCTTTTAATGAAATAAGGATTCTCAAATAATTTATTTAGTTCTTTTTGCTCCGGATTCTTTTTTTTTTATTTAAAATTCCGAAATATAAAATTACAGTTTTATGTTTTTTAACATTCCGAAATAAATATATTTTAGTTCTTTTTGCTCCGGATTCTTTTTTTTTATTTAAAATTCCAGTATATAAAATTTGGGAAAAACTGTTACTAACCTAAAAAATTACTCGCTCACGGATTATATTTTGCACCGAATTGTATGTTCCTCGTTTTTTTGTCCCCATACTCGGGAGAAAGTGTTTTCAGCTATATTTTGGCCTAAACTAAACTGACATGATTAACAATGAATAGGGAAGCTAAGTATGTTAATTGCATTGGCTTGTTTATATTGGTTCACGGTACTGCTGGCTTCCCTCCTTCCATTGCATGAAAGCATCATGTTCATCTTTTGTTAGGTTATGCCCAGTAATTTATGTCCTGCAGATTTTGTTCTTTCAGTTTCATAACCAATAGTAGGAATTGAGGTTGCCAATGAGCCAAGAAAGTTGTACAATCTGTTAAAGATTCAACAGTCGTTAATTGAAAGAAAATATCTGTTAGCAAAAATGTTAACACACTGATAAAATTGACAAAAAGAAATTGCAATAAACTCAAATTACAATGCCACATTTATAATTTACCCAAACTTAAATTTAAAGGTCATTTTTTTTTCTTGTTATGGAAAACATATATTTTATTCAACATCATATAATCAAACGGTACTATTCAACCTACAAAGTCTAATAAAATCATTCACATTCCCAAACACAACCCATAAATTTCAAGATCAAATATGCAATTAGCACATCCAGTATTTTCATGTCTTGAATAATAGCACCAACTTTTGTCCTTGTAATGTGCTTCAACATTGCAAAATATTGGACATGTGTAGAAATAATAATCATTACTCTTCCATAATGATTTGATGAATGCCTTCAAATTAGAACGATAATTAATCGACTGAATCTTGGTGAAGTCGGATTTTTTGGAAACTCATGATGATTTGCTTTCCCATATCTTTATTCGATTCATCCTCATTGAAAAGTAGTACTATCCCTAGAGTATACAATGCCTCCATATGACCTTTATCTGCAGCTTGTTGTAGATAGTTAATACCGGACTGCAAACTCACTTTATCACATGAACCAATCTGAAAAAGAGAGAAATTAATTAATATTACTTTAAATAACTAAAAAAGAATAATTATAAAATTGTTACGGCCGAAAATATTAAGAAAAATAGATAATTGTTTACATATCAACCCGTGACGGAATAGAGCCTCAGGATTTCCACATGCAAGACACCTATCCAAAAATCTTGTTGCTACATTACTCCGACGCCACCATGGGCTAATTGGAAAATCCCGGAGTGAACCTTGCTGATATATATATTCATCATTCCCTGCCTCCCAAAAGATCCTAGAAGTTGATTTAAGATTCACGAAATCGAAAAACGAATTTGCGAGAACGCGAAGAAAAATTTCAATAATAAGTTCCAGAGGAAGTCGTTCAATGGAAACCATTGTAATTGAATACACAAAAGAAATTTGAAGAGTTGACAGTGAAGAAAAAAAACAGTGATATACGAAATAAAGATGAATGACTTAATATTTATAGGCTAAAAAAATTATCTAAGTGTTTTTTTTTCATAAATCTGAAAATAATTGAGTAATATATTCTGATAAATCTCAAATTTTTGAGATAACAGTAGTGACATCTTATTTATGAAAAAAATTTGTTATTCTCAGATGACATCTTATCCTAGTTTTGATTATACCTAATCATGTATGTATACCTAAAGTTATATTATCCGAAATTATTATACCTAATCCTGTTGTAAATTTGATCTAAATTTCAATTGCATTATCAGAATTTTTGCTCCGAATTTTTCACCACTTATCTTAGTTTTGATTTTTTCGGATTAATGAAAAAAAAACACTTATCCTAATTTCGAATTTATGAAAAAAAAACACTTATCCTATATTTTTTTAATTAAAATCTAGAATAAAAATGAGTTGAAAATGGAATTGCTGGCGTGGCCTTTGACGTGGCCTTTTCTGGAGCCTCTAAATAGTTTTGGTTTATATATTATATATGATATGATATGATATGGAATATTAAATGATTTTTTTATTTTAAAATTATAAGTTCAAACTTGTGAAACAAAGGAATTATATGGGTGAAATTAATTCAACTTAAACTTTTAATTGTTGATGATAACATAAGGGCTGTGGCAATTTTCTGCATTTTGTTACCTTTTGTGTGCTTTTCATATTCTTTAGGGATGGAGTGGTAAGAAATTGAAAAATAAAAGAAATGTTTGCATAAAAGAAATGTGTTTATATAACTATTTGTCTTATAATAAAAGCCCGTGTCCGAGGACACATTTTTTTTTTTTTAATTAAGCCCGTGTCCGAGGACACGTTTTTTTTTAAATTTTAATTTAAAAAAAAAATTAAAAAAAATTAAAGGGCAAAATGGGAAAGGGACAACTTAGTGAGGGCAAAATGGGAAATTCGGCACTTGATACTGTATAATAAATTTTTTTACTTTTATATTTATATCACCTTTTTTTTTACTTTTATATTTATATCACCTTTTTTTTCTTAATTTCTGTATAATAAATTTTAGTAATATTTATTATGGGATTAAAATAAAAATAGTCTTTTCGTCCCCTTTTTTAGGTTCTTATTTTAGTTTTTAGTGTGTATCAGCTTAGCTTAAGATTCTTAGTTGCTTTATTATTTAAAATGAATAATGAGATCCACTTATTATCCTTAAATCAAAAACTCTATTCACTTTTTATTTTCTACATTATTTTTCATACTTATAATATTTATTTATTTTTAATCCCCAGAATATTAAATAATTGGGACGGAGAGAGTATGTATATCAACTAGAATTCTCTTACCCGAGACACTGGCACGGTGATAGTACACAAATTAAAGAAATGATGAAATCGTCTACCTCCCATCCCAAAAAAAAAATTTAAAAAATATATTCAATATCCTGATGATTACTTTGTTCCATAATCAACATTTAATTTGATGGAGGGTGGTTTGTTTGAGTAACTGTCGTAGAAAATATGAGGAAGTCGATTATCCGGACCGGTATCCATTGAGGGTTAGTAAAAAACATTTTCTTAATCTCCATTTTACTATTATTCTTTATTCGTAATTTCAACCCAACCCATTAATCATATAAATAATTAATAATAATTATAATCCATAATCCATCCCCTATCCTATTTTTACCCAAAGTTCGAAACAAAAAACTTAAGTAATCATGACGAATAATTTTTTAATTGATTTAGGTACAAACATTTTTTCTAAAAATCATTTTTTTAAAGATTCTAAAATCGTTCAAAAACTTAATTATATATAATAGTAATTATTATGTTAAGATACACTCCTTAAATAAATCATCCTAATAAAATAAAAGAGAAAAATAAATATATCAAATTGGAATGCACATAAATAAAAAAAAACCCAATTCAATTTTTTTTTAAAGAAAGAGTATATATAAAATCCAAAACCTTTTTTTAAAGAGTATACTAAATAATTTTTAAAAATGATCATTTATTTATAATCGATTTTTCTGTTTAAAATAAAAGAATCTTATCAAATCTTAGTGAATTCATTCAACAAAAAAAAAAAAAAAACTTAAGTCATCTGTAAAAAGAAATAATAGTTAAAAAGGAAAATAGGAAGGAGGAAATGGAAAAGGAAGGTTAAAAAAGAAAATAGAAAAGTTATGAGAAGTTATGGAGTATTTGGGCCGTCAAATCAATATTCTAATTTATAATTTGAACTGCCACTTATGTAGTAGATAAGATTAGGAATGGCAAAAATCTGAAATCCACCCCGAACCCGAAAAGATCCTCTCCTAATAGGCCGGGTTTGAAAAGCAATTTTGAAAATTCACTGGGTTTTTATAGGGTTCGGGTTTACTCCCGCCCCGCCCCGATTAGGTATGAAATTACTTAAATCCTTAACATAATATTGGTTCAGGGAACCTTCATTGACATCTGCTCAGCAAATTACTTAAATTCTTAACATAATATTACTTAAATTCTTAACATAAGCTATTTGGTTAACTATCGGGGCGGGGCGGGCTCGAATAATGCAAATAATGGGGCGGGACGGGTTCGGGTAATGATAGATCACTATAGGGACGGGTTTGAAAAATGAAGATCCTGCCCCATTGCCATTCCTAAATAAGATGTGATTAATTAGCCTTTGTATTATAGATACTAGCCTAAGCCCGTGTTCAAGGCCACGTTTTTTGTTTTTGTTTTTTTTTTTTTTTAATTTTTTTATTTTTTTTAATTTAAATTTTTTTTTTTTAAATATGCCCGTGTCCAAGGCCACATTTTTTTTAAAAAAAAAAAATTATAATTTTTTTTTTAAGGGCGAAATGGGAAAAAGAGTGAATAGTGAGGGCAAAATGGTCATTTCCACGAATAGAACTATTCACACCACTGTTCAAAACAATGGTGTGATTTATAATATAGATTGTATTATAGATGAGGATCATCAAACACATGCATTGCAAATTTGCAATTGTTTTTCTTTCACGATCCCCGTTGGACATCATTTCCCCTTTTTCTCTTTTTCTTCTCCTTTTTTGCTGTTTTTATTCTGTACTATTTCTAACTTGCGAGTGATGAGTCCCATCTCCCAAGGTTTTGCCCAAAAGGTCAAAAAGTCTCAGAGTGATTTCCGCTTAATCATTCCCCTCCCCAATTTTACAACCTCATCCCATTTCCTACTAGCCTGGCTACTACCCTTTCCCACATCCCCTTTATCAACCCCGTCCGTTCCATCCTCACTTGACTACAATACAACTAGTAAAATTCAGTGTTTTAAAAGATTTCGTCTAAAGGCATTTAGGTCTCGTCTAGGCGTTAGGCTCCTCTCCAACGTCTAGTTCTAAGTCTTGCCTAGGTTCCGACTAATTCCAACTAGTTTCGCCTAAGCGCTAGGCTCGACTCCATCGCCTAACATCCGCTAACGGTTTTTAGAACCTTGGTAAAATTTATTCATGAATTGTGAATTAGTAGTTTTTTTTTTTTTTTTTGGAAGAATTGTCAATTAGTTTTAAAGTTCATGTTTTATTTATTTGTACTGTAACAACAACAAAGTATTAACCCAAAAATAATTATGTATCGATTAACATGAATTGATGTATAAAGTCACCAAAGAAAAAGTGAAAAAGCAAAGAAAGAATAATGAGATGTTAAAAGATGTATTAAAGATTTTTTTTGAATAAAATACAAATAATATTATGAAATGTATTAATATATTTAAACGTATAATTAAGTGTGAAGAAAAATGAAAAAAAAAAAGAGAAAAAAATAAAAAATAAAATCTTAAAAAATTACATAGTGTGAAATTAATTATGTAACATTAGGAGCCTCCGGGACACAGACGAGTGGTAAAGGAAGTAGCATTGTTGGTCTTGCAACCTAAGGAGTTCGAATCCCGCGGTTTAACTCCGTCCCGCGGTTTAACTCCGCCAGTTACTGAGGGTCGGTGGCTGATGGTCCAGGACTTAGTCCCACGAAACTTGGAAACTAGATATCAAAAAAATAAGAATAAAAAATAAATAAATAAATAAATTATGTAACATTAGGAAATTAAACAACAAATGATCAAATTATGAAAATTGAAGTGAGGTACTTATTCCTTCTCCTCATGGCCTTCAGAGTCTCTCTTTCCCACTCTCTCTCTCCCACAGCCCAAAATGTCTCCCTTCTCTCTTCTCTCCCTCCTCCTCTCCCTACTTCTACCTCTCCTTTCCTCCTCCCTCCCCGTCTGCCGCACCACCTGCGGCAACATCCAAATCAACTACCCCTTCGGCATCGACGACGGCTGCGGTGCTCCCGCCTACCGGAGAATGCTAAACTGCTCCGTCTCCACCATCACCTCAATCCCCGCCCCCGCTACCTCCAATACCACCGTCCCCATCACTCCCACCATCACCAACTCCCCTCCTCCCGCCACCGCCACCGACCTCTTCTTCATGACTCCCTCCGGCGACTACAAAGTCCAATCAGTCAATTACCAAGAAAAAACCCTCACAATCTACGACCCATCAATGTCCACCTGCTCAATCCTCCAACCCCACCACGACTTCGTCCTCTCCGACATCCAATCAATCATAATCCCTCCCTCGCAGGACACCGTTTTTGCCCTAATGAATTGCTCAATCGACTCCCCAATTCTTAACCACTACAAATCACTCTGTTTCAACTTCTCCGGCCACTCCTGCGACGAACTATACGGCGCCTGCACTTCCTTCAAGCTCTTCAATGTCCTCTCCAATGACACGCCGCCGGCGTGCTGCTTCACCGGCTACGACACGGTGAGGTACATGAGCATGAATATACTGGATTGTACTCATTATACGACGGTGTATAATGTGGATGGGTTGAAAGGGATCAGGCCGGTGGATTGGTTGTATGGGATTAAGTTGGTTTATAGTGCGCCGGATACTGGGTGTGATCGGTGCCAGAAGTCCGGCGGGACTTGTGGGTTTGATGTTGAGACGGAAGGGATGCTCTGTATTTGCTCCAACACTATTAACTCCACAAGAGAGTGTGGTAAGAATTTTTCAATTTTAGTTTCGTTACAAAGTACTCCCTCCGTCCGATTTCACTAATAAATTTTGCACGAAAATTAAAAAAATATACTCCCTCCGTCCCACTGATTACTTCACCCTTTTGGCTTCGGCACGCAAATTAAGAAAGTGGGTGGGAAGAAACAATGTTGTGAGTGTAATTTGAAAATAGGAGAGAGAATGAGTGGAGGGAATAGTAAATTATAATGGTGTTGTGAGTATTAAAATAATGTAGGAGAGAGAATGAGTGGAGGGAATAGTAAAGATTCCTTTGCCAAAAAAGGAAAGGTGAAGCTTTCAATGGGACGCCCAAAATGGCAAAAAGTGAAGTTATCAGCGGGACGGAGGGAGTATTTAATTAATATAAGTATTGTAAATATAAAAAATAAGATAAAAAATATCAAGTTAAATGTTTAACCATGGTTAAACATTCATATTTTAAGAGAATTATTATTTTGATAATTGACTAACGTTTGATGGCCTTTGAAGTGATGTGAAGCATGTGATATTTTAAAATTCCAAAAATAGAATATGAAAAAAAAAAAAAAGTTTTTAAAATCTTATCCAGCAGAAAAATAATAATACATTAACTTGTTATTTTAAGAAAAATAAGGAATAAATTCAAATATTCCCTCCGTTCCAAAATGTTTGTCCTATTTAATTTTTTTGTTGAATTTTGAACACAAATTTATGAGAGATTAATCATGTTCATGAAATTTTAAAAGTTGTTGTTGATAATATTATTAATGGTTAATTAATAAAAAATTTTAGAATTTCATGAACATAATTAAATTGTCATATATATGTGGTCAAAGTTCAACAAAAAATCAAATAAGACAAACATTTTGAAACGGAGGAAGTATATAATAAGTTTCAGTCTTATGGCTAATTAGTTGAGAAAATGTTTGTTTCAGCTCCAGGTACCGCTACAGGCGCTATCGGGGAGGGTCGCGGTTTGTTTCCATTTATACCCCTAGTTTTTTCAATTTTGGGAGCGATTTTTATTGTAATTTTGTAATTGATTTATTTTAGTTGAATTTTTCCGAAATTGGAGTTGAGGAACTGTAATTTTAATTGGTGTGCTGATTAATTTTATTGACAAAATCATATTGCTAACCAAGTTCAAGTTAATAATAGCAATGGCTAATTGTACTATCAAGCTTGAGTAACTCTTCTTTTTCTAAACAAGTTATGGAGTTTTCGACATTTTTGGAATTAATATTCCCATTTTCTCAATTTAGGATATATTTTTAAACAAATATTCCCTCCTTTCCTAAAAGATTGTCCCATTTGTTATTTTGACTTGTCTCAAAAAGTATGTCTCATTTTTAAATTTAGGCATAAATGTTAGTGCAAATTTACTAATGTACAAGAAGGTGAAGCTCTTCCTTAATAATTGTAAAATGTACAACAGGACAATCTTTTAGGGAAGGAGGGAGTATATTTTTCTTTCGCCGAATTTCAGTTTGTATGGATTTTTAATAGTAAATGATGTGGATAAGAAAGTCCCTAAACCATAATTTTTATTATCCTACTATTTGACTATCATCAATTTGATTATTAAAATTATAAATAAAACTTTTGTATTATTAATTTAATAGCAGATGTAATCTAAATTTATAACATGTATTGTTAGAATCTATATAGAATATAGAAAAAACAAACAACAATCACACAATACAAATCCAAAGATATACGTGATTTATCAACTTTGCTACGTTTACGGATATAGAGAGAGAGAGAATACTATTATATTCTGAAAATCAACAGATTACAATTTCTAATATATTGCACGAATTCTTATACACAAGAATTCATGTCTGTTCAAATCCTAGATTTAGATAAACAGAGAAGCAATAGAATTACTAATATGGTTGGTGGTAGACTATATTTATATTTCTGCTCAAAATCCTGCATGGTTTCAATCCAGGGCCAAAAATATGCCGATGAACGGTCTTTTTCGGACGGAGGGCGTGATCGCCGGATCGCCCCATGGTAGGGCGCGATCACCCCTTCTCCCAAATCGGCCCTCGCCCGATCGCCTCAGAATGAGCGTGTGATCGCTCCCTTACGACAGAAATTTGACACAGTCCCTTCCCAGCTGGTATGTCAGAAATTTCGAATGTTGCTGTTTTGTCCCTTAATTTATACGTCCCCAATTTAAATGATAACAAACCCAACATGTATCAATATTTAATTAAATATGTTATTTTTTGCTGATATCGTTAGTAACGGAGTTAAAATAATTGGCATATTTTTTATTTATGTCATTTGTCAAGCGAAATGACTTTTTTACAATTTTTGATGTGGAATTTGTTTTTGATTTTCAAAGGAAATTGATGTGGAATTTATTGGCTCCACCTTTTCAAACATAAAACTTAATTTTCAATTTTAACAAACAAACAAACCCTACTGTTTCAAAAAAAAAAAAAAAACCATATTTGTACTAGCTCGAGAACACACGGACCAATGTGCAACCCCATTTATTGATTGAATCAAGTGCTTTACAAATCGTTGCGTATACAGTTGTAATAAAATATAATATTTGAAAAATATGCCATTCCCGTTTTTGTATGATTTAAATTTGCTTTTCCGAAGTCTATCCCATTTCGGCCGTTTTACCAATTAATCTTATGAGCCCGGATCTACTAGATCGGGCCCGCGCTCGCCAGTTCGAGCAGGTGACGTGGCGATTCTGCCCATTGGGAGAGAAGGCATCGCGGACAAATAGGCGCTGCGGTCAAGACCGCGTCCTCCTCGCATCGTCCCCATCGAGGACCGTTGGGACCCTCGCTCATTGGATCCGTGCCCGCATGAGTCATGGCTGCATCAGCCGTGCTCGCGTCATATATCTTTGACCACGGGCACAACGTTGGCCGCGGGCACATATCCTTCCCGGTTAATGTCAAGCCTTGCGAGCAAGTCGGCTCACCGGCTCGACAGGCCACTTGCCGGCTCCCATAACGCATTCAATGCGGCTCGATCCGCGCCTACTATTCCATTTAATGCACTAAGCGAAACTGCGGCTCATGTCACTTTCAGTGCCATGTCCCTGGGCCGATCAATGTTCCCTCACACTGGCGGGACCCAGGTTAGGCTGCGGACACGTGTAGGCGAGCCCGAATCTGAAAGTGCTTACACAGAAATTTGATCTCGTGCTTACATCGACTAGCCGTAGTCTCATTGCCTATAAATAGAAGACCTTTACCCCCTTGGGCAAGGTAAGTTCCATATACAATTGAGTAAGCTCCATTACTCTCTAAACCTAAACACACACTCACTCCAAAGGTATTCAAAGCCTTATTACTCAGTATTCTTACTCTCACACCCGAGGGCTGAGTTGGAGTAACATCCAACTTTGACCTTAACGGTGCTTGTTTGTGTTGTGATCTAGGTACATTAAACCACCAAATATATCCTGCCGGATATCTGAACCGCTCCCGACCCCAAAAGGCTGTGGCGTCATCGGTGATTCCATTGCAGAAACGACTTTCTTTCATTTTTCGTTAAAAATCTTTTGTTTTCAAGGCACCTCACGTGTCCTAAACAAATTCGGTGCTTAGAAAGGCTCTTCTTTTTCCATCATCTTCTTTCCGAATATGGCTAGAATATTGGAAAATGCGGGTCACTTGACCACTAGAGGAGGATGATCAAGCCTCGCCTCCGTCATTAATAAAGGCGAGGCTCCAAACTAAGTTTTCAATAGAATGGGGGCACGTTCCCGGCCACAAACACCCTCTCTCTGGTCGAGGGCCATACACCAACTCGCGAGACCAAATACGTCTTTGAAAAAGCACGAGGCCCTCCTAAACAAGAGCCCAAAAACTCCTCGGCCTCCCCCAAGAAACACCACCATGAACACTCCTCTCTCCCCAGGAGCAAATAACAAGGAGGCAAGAAATTACGAATTCCAAATCCAAGGCGGTCGGTGAGGCCATGGCAGTGTGACCAACAAGCGGAGATGTTCGAAATAGAGGCCAATGGAGGGCTACGGCTCCACAAGGCGGTCCATAAGGTTCTCCCAGCGAGCTCCCGCTCATTCGGCTTGCTAGTCAGTGCGGGGGCAAAGAGGGCTGAACCCAACCCTTGAACAGCGGACGGCCGGCTAAAGCGCGGCGTGGTGCATGTCGAGGACGGCGAGGAGGGTGGAGAGGAGGCACGGTCAAACCAACGTGCGAGGCCCCAGCATTACCCTTGGCTCCGGCGAAAGGGAAGGCCGTGGCTCCACGAGCTAAGAAAGCGAAGGTTGACGGCGGAACCACGAGTTCGTTGATTTCATGCGAAGATGTGGGAAACCCATCGAAGGCCGCTCGAAATGTGGTCGCACTATGGATGCCTTCAGCCGACAAGATCGCCTCGGCACCTATTCGAGGAAGGGAAGCCCCCGAGGATGGATACATACGATGGATCCAAGAATGCGAGGAGCCACGTGGGTAGATTTGAGGGCCGGATGGCATTGTTCTCAGAGGACGAGTCCGTGATGTGCAAAGCTCTAGGCTACATTCACGGGCGAGGCCCTATCTGAATGCTTTGGCACTTAAACCCCGCTCTATCAACTCTTTCAATCACTTCAGAACATTTTTCTCAATGCCTTTCTTTGGAGCGGGTGTGCCCGCGGACCAGACGGATCTTGTCCGTGTCAAGCGGGCCGCCGAATCCACAAAGATTACATTGCTCGCTTGAAAGGTCGGCGAGGAGATAGTAGATACGGAAGAGGGGGATATTAGACTTTGCTTTGAGGGAGGCCTCAGCTTCCTCCTTCACGAAATTGAACTTTGCCTCCGGCCAACCTAAAACGGTGGAGGAGATGTATGAAAGGGCTTACGCCATTGCTTCGCCGAAGAGAGCGGCACGCCCGGTCCCCGAAGTTTCGGCCAAGGAAAGAATAAGCCAAGTCCGGAGATCACCCCAGAACACGCCGCGTTAACAATCGGGACAAAAGCAAAGGCCGTGGGTCGGATAAGCTCAGAAAGAAGATGGGAGAAATAGCCTACACCGAGCTCACCGAGCCAAGAGCGGTGATCATGCGGACATCGAGACTTTCTGCTCCTCCTCCCGTACTCGAGAAAACCAAATGAGAGGAGTAGGGCAAAGTTATGTGAGTACCACAATGATCACGGGCACGGAGCGAGGTTTGTTTTCAAGGCGAGAAAAATAATCCGAGAAAATCAATAATGGGGAGCTCACCCGATGGGTCAGGGAAACAACGAGCCCCCAATAATAACCGGCGGCGGGCACGAAACCCTCGTGGTCCCGAGAGGGTGGAAAGAGACAATTTTGAGGATGACGATGGAGACTACAACATAAACTTCATTGGAGAAGAACCTCCCTCCAACAAACGGCTCTCCCTCCAAATCCGGACATTGGAAAAGGTTTTCTCCATCCCATGATAGCTCAGGAGGAAGAAGCGAGGAAATCGGGTTCAAAAGGAGTGAACTTGCCTCCACCCTTTTTCATTTCACTCGGCCCTCTTACCCTCGAGAATGAGAATCAGCAGGGCAAACATAGGCCGAGTGTTAATAGATACGGGAGGCTGCCGCGATATACTTTACTACCACACGTTGGTAGGAATGAGAATAGTGAAGCACATCTTTTTCCATACGGGCATGCTTGAGGGCTTCACAAATCACGCCGTAAGAGTAAAGGGGACGATTGTGTTTGACGTAACTGTTGGGGAAAAACCCATGCAGAAGAAGGCCAAGATAACTTTCATGGTGGTCGATCTTCCTTCCCAGTACAATGCCATTCTCGGCGTAACTATTCAGTCCGAATTGGGAATAGTTGCGTCCGTCCCCCACCAGAGGGTGAAATTTAACACCCCGGGCGGGGTTGCTACCATCAAAAACCGGCCCGGGAGATTCCTCAGAGCCTTTGGAGGAAAAAAGGAAAGAACGAGAAAGGCCGGGCATCACGCCCGCCAATACAAGGCGAGGACAAATTGATAGAAGGAAAAGGCGAGGACAAATCAAAAAAGGGGAAAACTCTTGCACTCCCGCCGCCACCCGTACCAATTGGCATGCTTTCTTTCCATTCCACGAAGGTGGAGCTCAAGATGAGCAGAAAATCGAAGCGATTGGGCGCCTGTTGAGGGAGGGTATATTGATCGAGGAATAGAGGGAAATTGACCGTGATATCATATACTCTTTGGCAACATTGGCGGAGCTCAAGTCAACCCCCTACCATTGTTATTGACTCCTTGCACAACCGAGAAATCGGTGACCTAAAACCTAACGACGAGCTCGAGGAGGTGGTAATCAACCCCACTTCCCGAGCAAGCTGTTAAGGTAGGCACTGGAAATTCACGGCGAGAGAGAAGGATACTCATCGAGTTCCTTAGAGCAAATTGCGATGTGTTCGCTTGGAGGGTGGAAGATATGCTTTGGGAATCGGCGAGGACGTGATCCTCCATAAAATCAATGATGACCCATCCTTCAAGAACATCCACCGTAAATCCGGATACTTCTCCCGGAGAAAGAGATTGCCATCAAGGAAGAGGTGGAAAAATTGCTAAGCGGGGATAATCAAGGAAATTACCTACCCCGAATGGCTAGCCAATGTCGTGATGGTCAAGAAATCCGATGATAAATGGAGAATGTGTGTTGACTTCACGGACCTCAACAAGACATGCCCCAAAGGCTGTTTCCCTCTTCCTCGCATAGATAAATTGGTGGACTCTATGGCCGGGCACGAGTGTTAAGCTTCATTGATGCATACTCAGGCTACCATCGAGATCCAAATGGCTCCTGAGGATGTCCGCTCTGTAGCTTTCATCGGCTGCGGGCGAAACCTCTTCTACACAATGATGCCGCCGGGCTGAAAAATGCGGAGCCACATATCAAAGGATGGTCAATCTGGTCTTCAAAAACCGGTGGGCGAGAAATCTCGAGGCCTATATAGATGATATGGTGATAAAAACCAAGGAAAACTCCCACGAGCTCGACGTGGAGGAAACCTTCCTGAACTTGCGCTGTAACAATATGAAGCTAAATCCCCTCAAATGTGTCTTTGGGGTAAAAGCGGGCAAGTTCCTCGGATTCATGGTCAATCAAAGGGGGATAGAGGCTAACCCAGAAAAAATCCAAGCCCTATTGGACATGAAACCTCCACCTTGCGTTAAAGATGTTCAAAAGCTCAGTGGCGCATCACGGCACTTGGCGCTTCATCTCGCGGTCGGCGAGAGAGATGCCTCCCCTTCTTCAAAACTCTCGAAAGGGGAAGAGAGGCGATGAATTTACATGGAGCACGAGTGCCATCGGGCTTTTGAAGAAGTCAAACATACCTCGGGCGGCCCCTACACTCAGCGGCCGGTGCCGGAAGAGCTTTTGTTTCTAGCGATTCTTGATACAGCGTGGCTCTTGTTCTTGTAAGGGAGGAGAATAACTCCCAAAAACCAGTTTATTATGTAAGTAAGGCCTTTGTCCGCCGTAGAAGGGCGTTATCTTAATATAGAGAAGTTAGCTTACGCCTTGCTTGTATACGCTCGAAAATTAAGAGCCTACTTTTACGCACATCCTATAAGCTGTACTAGCGAGGCTCCGCTTAGAAAGGTTTTACACAAACCATAGTCTTCGGGGAGAATGCTAGCTTGGTCTATAGAGCTCACGAGTTCCGGATCACCTACTCCCAGAAAGACAATCAAGTGCAAGCCTTAGTTGATTTTGTAGTAGAATCATCATTCAAATTGGCGGACGGCGACCTCGGAAAAGAAAGCGAGCGAGAATCGAAGATAACCCGAGCTCGAGCACGAAACTATGCAACCAAAGGAGCGCCGGAAGAAATATGGACTTTATTCGTGGACGGCTCGGCGAGCAAGTTAATAAGTGGAGCGGGCATACTTCGATCGCACCTGCGGGAGACATTTAAGAGGGCCTTGAGGTTCAAATTCGAAGCATCAAACAATCGAAATTTGAGTATGAAGCGATCATAGCGAGCATGGAATTAGCAAGAGACTTGGGAGTGCAAAACATAGAGATCAACAGTGATTCTCAGCTCATAGTTAATCAACTTAAGGGGGAGTATGATACTATAACCCAGTGCTAACTCAGTACTGCGGGCTTGCAAAAACCCTCATCAAAAAGTTTACCTACTATGAGCTAAACCAAGTCATGAGAGAGGACAATGTGGAAGCGGACCTCCTCTCCCGAGGAATAGCGAGATCAAGAAATTGATGAATTAGAGGCGGGCTGCCCAGATTGAATTCACGAGAGAGACTGCTTATAGATCGGATTCGGATAAACAATATTGAGGATCAAGTAAGGGGCCAGAGTAGATGAAATGAAGGATTACATCGAGAAGCGAGGCCCTCCCAGAGATCCGGTAAAGGCTAGAGCCATCGGGCGGTGTCGCGAAATACCTCGTCCTCGATGGGGTACTCTTTCGGCGATCATTCACCAAGCCTTTACTCGAGATGCGTCAAAACTCACATGGTCACCAACTTACTCTACGAGGTCCATGAAGGAGTTTGTGGCGGACATCCAGGTGCTCGCACCCTCTCAGACAAGATCAAGTTTCAAGGATTCTTTTGGCCCACGATGAGAAGATATGCACAAGAGTATGTGAGAAAGTGTGATAAGTGCCGAGAGATTTGCGAGACATCCCAGGACTACCATCAACGGAAGCGAGACTTTGGTTGTACCATCGTGGCCGTTTGATACGTGGGGATTGATCTCATTGGACCATTTCCAAGCGCTCGAGGAACATTAAGTATCTTTGTGGTGGCCGTGGATTACTTTACCAAGTGGACGGAAGCAAAGGGCTTAGCCACTATTTCCGAGGATAACACCATCGGTTTTGTCCACGACCACATCTATTGCCGATTTGGGGTTCCCCAGAGCAATAATTTCGAGATAATGGCACCCAGTTCTCCGCGAAATTCCTTGCTTGAATGTGTGAGAATGAAGGTGCAACACCGTAAGTCCGCGATTGCCTATCCTCGGGAAATGGCCAAGGCGAGGCCGCGAACAAGCTAGTCCTCACCGCCCTAAAGAAAAACTTGGAGGGACGAGGAGGACGTTGGTTGGGCGAGCTCCAGATTGCATTATGGGTTGTCCGCACCACAATAAGAAATTCAACGGGAGAAACTCCCTTCTCGCTCACGTATGGGTCGGAGGCAATGGCTCCGGTGGAGGTAGCCACTACCCTCGTACGAGTCACCTACTTCGATGAGTCTCAAAATGAGACAAACGAAGGTGTGACACAGACGATCTCGAGAAAAGGAGAATACGGGCAAATGAAAAAATGGTGAACTACAAGCGAAGCGAAGAAGCACCATGACAAGAGAGTAAATAAGAGGAGTTTTTCGGTTAGGCCCAGGTACTCGAAGCGTAGAGGTCAGGGACCCAACCTTTGGTTTCAACAAGTTTGTCCCCGAAATGGGAAGGTCCATATGAGGTCACAAAGATAGTCAAAGAGGGCACCTACATATTGCGACCAAAAAGAGGGAGAAGAGCTTAAACACGCTTGGAACGACGACCACCTTAAGAGATACTTCTTTTAAAAATCTTTGTAATTTTTGGAAGGAGTATAAATTTGTGTATATAAAGGAAGTTATCATCATGTTTCATCATAGTTTGATGCAAAAAACCTATTCCCACCGGCCTCAAGAGCTAAAGTGGATGCCCGCATGACGGATGCCGGTATGCGTACAAAGATCCATTACGATCCGTACCTGCGATGCGCAACGATCTTTAGGGTCCGCACGCCTATATGAGTACAAAGATCCGTTACGATCCGTGCTCGGATCGCGGGGAGGATCTGGCTATCTGCCGCGTGACGCCACCGGGAATAAGTGGATATGGATGCAAGCGAGGACAAAGGCGAGGCCCTTGTCCCCGACTAAATGCGCGAAGGCCTTAGGTGGCCGTTACTCGTATGCTGTATGTAACAAAGGCCTACATATAAGCCCGTTACCGAGATCGCGAAGGAGACCCTCACACAAAAATCCAAGTGATTTTGAATAAAGGGTCAAAAAGCGTGAACCACCGTTAGTGGATACGAGATGCCGATAGGTTAAAGGGCCGCTATGCTAAATATGCTCCTACCTACGTTGCGCGGACTATAGCTTCACGGCCACTCTGCATGCCCTACGAAGGTAGCTTGCCTTGGTTGCCTTTGACTTACACCACGGCTCATGAGTGGGAATAAGTGTAAATGGATGACGGTGATCAAACGCGTTTTAACAAAGCCAAATAGACAAGCTGGGGTCAAGACCCTAACTTTGCCACAAGGCTAAAACAAATACGGTCGCGAGATGAATAAAGGTGACTCTCACGAAAAATCCAAGTGATTTTGAATAAAGAGTTAGGAAAACTCAAAAAATGCGGGCAAAGGGCCTATTAAGCTTTTGACCAGCGAAGGAGAGTATAAAGTTTAATTACAAGTCAAAAAAGCTAGAGAAAGAGCAAGAAGACAAGTATTAAGGTACTTCAAAATTGCGAGCACTCAAAGCGACCTACAAGACAAGTAATTAAAAAGAATAGTTCTGAGTTTGAAAAATGGTTCTATTGCGAGAAATAATTACAAGGATCCTACGAGTTATTACGAAAGAAGAAAACCAAAAAATCCTAAACTATGGGAGCTTGGTCCTTGGCCGTATCTACGGTCTCTCTGGGCCGCACCTTCTGTGCCCGGCTTCGAGTTTGGAGTTGGGGAAGGAAGGCTGGTCATCCGAATCTCTGTTATAGGTTCGAGAGATGGGCTCGGTAGAGGCTGGGCGGAGGCTGCCCGCGAAGGAAAAGATCTCCTATAGCGAGGCCCATTTGGAAGAACTGAGCCAAGGCATCCCCAATGATATAGGGTTCTCCCGAATCGCAGTTCATCGAATCGGCGATCGAGGCTAAGAGCCGTCACTTACGCCACGCGGGAGGCGAGGCCGCGGCGGACGGCTCCAAACCTTGGACCTCATCCTCGGACAAGGGAACTAATGCATGCCCGGGCAAGCATTCATCATCCGTAGCAACAAGCGAGCCAATCAAGGCCAACTCTGCACGGTGAACTTGCCGTGGCCGCAAAATTCTTTATTTGTGTCCAGGACCCCGGCCTCATGCGAGCCGGGTTTTCAGCAACGAGCCAGTCCTTGAAAGCTTGGGAGTTCTTGTATTCCTCCACAGCTTCCTTGCGGACATCGTCGAGGGCGGACTTCCCCTCTGCCTCCATCCTTTTGTAGGGAGCGGCTCGTCGGGCGGCTCGTCCACCTTCTTCCCCCAAGCCTCCCGGATCGGCCTTGGCGGCATCCGGCTGGCCGTGAGCTCTTTATTCACAGGCTCCCACTCGTTCTTGTGCCGCGGAGCTCATCCCGCCCGACCCCTTATCCTCTCGAGTCCTTCTCGAGTGGGTCACCCTCTCCTGGAAGCCCTGCAAATCGGTCTCCTTCTGAGTGAAGGCCTTTTCCTTGTCCTCCAGCAGGGAGTTCAAGGTCCCAATTCTTGTTTGAGCCTCATCCAGCTCCCGAAGTTTGGCCGCCAAAATGGAAGTTTTGTTCTCCACCTCAGCGGTCAGAGTGTCACAGCTTTCCCGCAGCCGCAGCACCTTATTACTCACCTGCGGGCAGAGAGATCAAAAGTTATACAGTGAAAGAAATTGTGAGGCCAAAAGATTAGATCAAGCGAGCAGCTACCTCGGTCAGAGCGAGGCCTATATCCCCCAACAGGGCAGAGGCATTCTCCTCGACAACTATGCCTTTATAGAAGTCCGGAGAGTATAGGCGGTTCGCCAGCCCGATCCCCACGGAGGCATTGGCAGAGTTCCGGGCATAGATATCCACCCCGGTGATGGGAGTCACCTCGGACAACCTCTTCCTAACCGCCGAGTCTCCTCGCGAGTAGTCAAGGAGGCCACTTTGGATAAGCTTAACCGAGCAGAAACAGTGTGCCCCAACAGGGGGGGAGAAGAAGGCTGAGGCCACGGTAGGGCGTCATAGTCCGAGGAGGAACATCCCCCAGACCTTCTGCGGCTTCCTTTGTCCACTGTCCCGGCTCTCCATCCCTCTCATTTCTCTTGAGAATCCATTTGATGGCCAGGAAGGAATGGTGCGACCGAGGGGAGAGCGGGAGCCTCTAGTGTTGGATGGAGGAGGACCACAGGGGAGTGGAGCGGATTCCACTTTGTAGTAGGGATAATCTTGGGAAGGCTCGAGAGGATCCCCGTCTTTCTGGCGACAATGGGCACCGTCTTATCCTTGGTGGGGACCCCACCCATCTCGATCTGCCTCTTCGGCGGCATCACGATAGCTTGTTTGTTCTTGGCCTTCAAGCGAGCGGCATTGAGGGGCCATCGAAATTGTATTCTTACGGATCTACTCTGGAGGGAAAGAGAAAAGGTTAGAATGCAGTTCAAAAAATCAAAGATAAAAATAAATTGGCAAACAGTTATATGAAAAAAGTTAGAGACCGATAAGTTCGGGAGGATCGCACTCAGCGCCCAGCATGCAGGTCTTACAATCCGCCTCAAATTGGTAGTGCTCGTGCACCCTCCAATCAGGGTCACGGGGCAACGACTCTATTTCTACTCTGGGGGCATGTGAGGCGCCCTCCCTGCGAGGAGCCACCCCTGAGTAGATCAAAAGAGGCTCATCTACAACTATTGTGCCCACGTCATAAACGGGCTCCTCCCCGCTATCCAAATAAAGGGCCAGATGCCTCTCTATGGCAGTGCGCATAGCATCGGCAGAGGACGGGTCCGGATAACTGCTAGAGGACACCTTCATCGGGACTGGACTCTGAGGCTTGGAAAAGGGCCATCCAAACCTAGACTCAATGACCAAGATATCCTTCTGGTTCCATTGGTCAAACTTGTTCGTGGGGGGAGAGAAGGTCTTGGTAGAGAAATTCCTAGCCTTCAAACCCAGAATACTCCGGCTGATTTGGTTTTGGTAGTAGGCATAAAGCCCGGCCAGGGTGGGTTCATAGCCCAAGAATCTGCAAACAGCTATGAAAGAAACAATAGCCCTGATGGCATTGGGAGTCAGGTTCATGGGGAGGCAGCTGTTGAACTCCAGGAATTCATAGTAGAAAGGATCCAGGGGCAACCTCAGGCCATTCTCAAATTGAGCACCATAAAAAACTAAGGCCCTATTATCCTCGCGGACATCAGCTACTGTCTCCTGCCTCAGCTTATCCTTCCCCTTTATCGGAACGTGCCCAAGGGTGCGGACACGATAGGCCTTGCGGTCAACATTGTACACTTCGTAAATATCCTCCTCCCAGCTTGAGGATAGCCACTTCCTTGGTTTTCTTATACGCGGCCGCTGACCGGGGTTCGCCTCAACACCGGCCGTTTGCCTTTATTGCATGGGCAGGGGGCCTCGCCTACCTCCTCCTCCTCGGAGTCGGGGTCGAGAGAAAAGGCATCCGCGATCGTGGTCTCGGCGGCAACCTTCTTAGAGGTCCCCGCGGCCCTCCTCATCCTCGGACCTCGCGGTCATCCTCCTCGGTCTCCGAGCTCGTTGAGCCAAAGAGACCGGTGTCATCAACCGGACGGAGGTTACCTCGGGTTCATTCCCCCACCTCCTGGTCACTTGGAAATTCGCAGGCTCCAACTCCTCGCTCTTGCTCGGATCAATTGGGTTAGCGGCCTGTGGCCGCGGGCACAACATTGGGAAAAACCATCCTTAAGGGCGGAACATTTAGAGGGTTATTGGTCCCCGTGCTCGGGTCCTCGGTGCTGTGCTGCACCTCATTAGTTTGATCGGGGTCCATTAGTTCACACTTCTCCCAGTCGCTTATTTGTTCTGGGGACACGGATCGCTTCTCCTCACAAGTTCTACGGCGTTAAGCCCGATCTCTCTCGCGGGGAAACACGCACAAAACCCCCATTACAAAATTTCTGTAGCTGCGGTGATCCCCGGCACCGGTACATTACGATTGTAGATGTACCTTCCTCTTGGCCTCCACAACCGGGGTGGGACAAAAGGCCCCCAATCATCTCTCTCACGAAAAACAGGAAACACCTAAGGGATAGCCTTATCCACCCCAATCCTACCTTCCTAAAGATACCACCAAATCCGTTTACGGGCAAAGATATCGGGGTGGACCCATCTCCTAGTTCTATGGGACGGCGGGGTCCAAATTCACGAGTGAGTCATTTTCGTTCAAAACCCGAAAAAGAAAAAATAGAAGGAGATGAAGAAGAAAAACACCCAACGTTACTTACGAAAAGAAAGCTTGAGGGTAGATTCGAAGAACGGTTGCACAGAATTCGCAGCAGGAAATTTCTCTCTCTAAAGCTCTTCGGATGTTTGGAAACGGTAAAAGTGTATGAGGTTTAAGGGTTTGGTATTTATAAGGCCTACCTATACGGGTTAACCCGTTAACCCGTATTAATTAGCCCACAAATCCAACCTCGGACCCTGAACCGTCTCCAACGTTTGAAAATTCGAAAATTAAATACCTTTTGCATTTATTACCCCCCTTGGATGGCTGACACGTACCCCTGTACGTACCCTTAACCTGTCTTTTCATCTGCCAAGGGGCCCCCCCTGTTAACCGGGAGGGACGCCATGCAAGGGGCCACGTGTCTCTCACTGGTGCTTCCCGAACGGTGCAATAAGCCCATGAGGCCCAACAAAAACACCAACACTGGTGCTCGCTCGAGGAACAATTGGGGCAAGCCGAGCTTCTAGTAGCTCCTCACTCAGACCATAAATAATCACACTCGGAGCTAGGGGCCATTGATGAGCCCGGATCTACTGGACCGGGCTCGCGCTCGGTCTAGTCCAAGGAACCAGTGACGTGGCAGTTTCTAGACCGCTAGAGGGAAGACCGCGGACAAATAGGCCTTTGCGGTCAAGACCGCGTCCCTCCTCGCATCGTCCCCATCGAGGACCGTTGGGACCACCCTTTCGCTGGATCCGTGCCGCGCATGAGTCATGGCCCCATCGGCCGTGCTCGCGTCATATATCTTTGGCCTTGAGCACTGACGTTGGCCATGCGGGCACATGATCTCTGCTTCCTAGGTTAATGTCAAGCCTTGCGAAGCAAGTCGGCTGGCTCTGCGACAAGCCGCCAGCTCCCCATAACGCATTCAATGCGGCTCGGTCCGCGCCTCTTATTCCATTTAATGCGCTAGCGGCTACCACGGCTCATGTCACTTTCGGCCATGTCCCTGGACGGTCAATGTTCCCTCCCACAGCGGACCCGATTAGGCTGCGGACACGTGTGGCAGTACGGTCAAATACCAAAGTGCCCCAGGCTGATCTCGTTCTTACATCAACTAAGCACCGTCTCATTGCCTATAAATAGAAGGCCTTTACCCCCTTGGGCAAGGTAAGTTCCATATACAATTGAGTAAGCTCTATTACTCTCTAAACCTAAACACACACTCACTCCAAAGGTATTCAAAGCCTTATTACTCAGTATTCTTACTATCACACCCGAGGGCCTGAGTTGGAGTAACATCCAACTTTGACCTTAACGGTGCTTGTTTGTGTTGTGATCTAGGTACATTAAACCACCAAATATATCCTAGCCAGATATCCTGAACCGCTCCTGACCCCAAAAGCTGTGGCGTCATCATAATCTAATCTAATTTTCTAACGGGCAAATGATAATTTAGGTTCAAGTTTATATATAATGTTAATAACACTAACACTGACACTTTTTTACACTGACATTTTGTTATACTAACACTAATTCTTTTTTACATTAACACTTAATATACATGCACTGACACTTTTTTACACTGTCACTTTGTTACACTAACACTGACACTTAATATACATGCACTGATATTTTTTTACACTGACACTTTTTTACACTGATACTTTGTTACACTAACACTGACACTTATTTACACTGACACTAGTGAGAGAAACAAAACACGTTTTTTCTAAATTTAAGAAAAAACGCATTTTTTTTTAAGATTTTGGCTAGCATTAGTTAGTTAGATTTTTTGAAAAAAAATATTAGAAAAATATATTACATCAGACACCGACACATTACCCTCTAAAATTTAGAATCCTAAATTGACAATAGCTAAGGACCCAAAGGCCCACTTTTCAAACCAATAACTCATTTTAACCTATTTGAGATTAAAATTTCAAATAAACCCAAGGGCCCAAGAAGAGATAACGGATCTAACAGAGGAAACGGATGTTAATTCCCTAAAATCTCTCCGTGATTTACCGTAATAAAATCGTAATCCAAAAATCAATTCCGGCCAAAATCAAACACAATTCCACGCGAGTGAAGTCATCGGCGAAGAGATTGAAGCTCGACTCTGATAACCTCCGTTCAAGATTTGCGTAATTTCGATTTTGTAAGGTATGTTTTAACTTTTTTTTTTTAATTGAAATTCGTTTTTGACCGTGTTCATCAATTGATAGAAGATGTTGTTGCTGAATTAGGTTATACATTTTTTTTAACAATTTTTTGAATAAAAAAATTATTTCATTACCCATTCAAACCTAAATTGAATTTTGACCTTGTTCATCAATTGTGAGAAAGGGACTTTATCAGGTCTTATAGACACTGGTATAGGACCTGTCATTATGTGAAAATTTTTGTTTCGAGACACTTGATTTATTGTTTTTTGTGAATAACAATGTGGCAAATGGTCCTATAGCAAGTGGTATACGACTTGGCAACTTCATTTTGATTGTGTTTGTTGATGTGTTATATGATCTGTAACAGGTCTTATAACACTTGCTATAGGACCTGTTCTAGTGTTTATATGATTCTGAGTTAACATGCTTAATTTTGTTTGCGATTATTTATGTGGCAGAGGACCTGTTTCAGGTCCTATAACCTTTGCTATAGGACATGTTATAGTGTGCATTTTATTTGGAGATGATTTGATTCAGTTTGATTGTTTGATGATGTGGTATATAAATTGTAATAGGTCCTATATCCCTTGCTAAAGGATCTGTTGTAGTGTGCATATGATTTTGAGGTGTTTATATGATTATGAGTTAACATGCTTCATTTTGTTTGCGATTATTTATGTGGCAGAGGACCTGTTCCAGGTCCTATAACCTTTGCTATAGGACATGTTATAGTGTGCATTTGATTTGGAGATGATTTGATTCAGTTTGATTGTTTGATGATGTGGTATATGACTTGTAATAGGTCTTATACCCCTTGCTAAAGGATCTGTTGCAGTGTGCATATGATTTTGAGGTGTTTATATGATTCTGAGTTAACATGCTTCATTTTGTTTGAGATTATTTATGTGGCAGAGGACCTGTTCCAGGTCCTATAACCTTTGCTATAGGACATGTTATAGTGTGCATTTGATTTGGAGATGATTTAATTCAGTTTGATTGTTTGATGATGTGGTATATGACTTGTAATATGTCATATACCCCTTGCTAAAGGATCTGTTGTAGTGTGCATATGATTTTGAGGTAAATTTCTTCATTATATTTTTTATTATTAATGTGACAGAGGACCTGTTTCAGGTCCTATAACCTTTGCTATAGGACCTGCTCTATTTTGCTTTTTGATTTGGATGTGCCTTGATCCAGTAACATTTGTTATATAAAATCATGTATATATGAATTGCCCTTGTTTGTGGCTTATGTTTTATTTTTGTTTTTGTATGAAAAGGTGGAAAACTACAATGTCTCCAGATAAGAGAATAACACGTATGCAGACAGGAAAATCAAGTGAAGATGAACCAGTTAGATCAGCAGATGTTACACTGTCTCAAGATAAGAGAATAGTACGTTACTCACCAAAGAAATCGACAGAAGCAAAAAAAACCAAAGCAAAAGGTACAACCAAAAGTGCAAAGGGACTAACCTGGATCCCTTGTTTCAGATCAAACCTCCATTCTATATCATCTATATCCTGGCAGAGGTTGATTTAAGGGAAACTCATCTGAACAGGTTGAAGATATCACCTTTCTTCAACCTATTTAATGCTATAAACTCAAACAGAGATGTGAACTTAAGGAAAATGGACTCAACAATAGAAGATTTGATCAGATGCTACAAGCCAAAAGAAAAGAAATTTTTGCTGGGTAAAGTTATGGTTGGGTTGAGTGCAAGTGATGTAACAACTATATTCGGGGTTGTTTCTGGAAGTGTATTGATTGATATGAAGAAGAAACAGGATAGGCACTCACTTGGGATAGTTGAGAGGCTTTTCCCCAACTGTAAAGCCAATGAAATAACAATGAAAAAGGTGAAGGAAAACTTGAGAAGGTTGGTCACTAGTGATAGAGAGGTTGATATTGGAGACGTGGTGAGATGGCTAAATCTCATAGCATTGGGTTCTGTATTCTTTGCTTCAAATGGAGAGGTGATGTCTCCTGGATTTTTATATTACGTGGATGATTTGGAAATGATGAAGAGCTATGATTGGTCAACAGCGATTGTAGAGAACTTGATTCAGTCTCTAGATGAGAAATATAAATCACCGATCCTCGTTGTTGGCTGTGTATCAATCTTACCGGTAATATCATTTTAACTTTATATCTCTAATTTTATTTAGTTACTATTATTTACTATAAGTAAAATTATATATGAATGATCATATTTGTCTTTATTTTGTAAATGTAGTATTGGTTTAACGAGCACACGAAGGTGATCAATGCAACAAGAGACTTGCTTCCAAGGTGCATGAAGTGGGAAGTGTCAAAGACAATTGCCAATTTCAAGGATATTATCAAAAACTTGAGAAGTGATCAGGTATAAAACACATTGACCATGTTATGTGGTAAATTGTTTAGTGATATCATGTCATATACCAGTTGCTATAGGACCATTCATAGTGTTGTCATGTCCTATATCAGTTGATATAGGACCATTCAATGTCTTATAGCATTGGTATATGATTTTTTTAGGTCCTATATCACTTGATATAGGACCATTCAAAGGTCTTTTAGCTGCGTATATGAGGTTGTTAAGTCCTATACCAGTTGATATAGGACCATTCATAGTGTTGTGTACTCCTATACCAGTTGCTATACCATTTGCTATAGGACCATTCAATGGTCTTATAGCTGTCTATATTATGTTCTCAGTCCTATAGCATTTGCTATAGGACCATTCAAATGTCTTATAGCAAATGTATGGGGTGTTAGTAGTTCTTATAGTACATGCATTCAGGTATTATATCACTTGTTATCGTTAAATATATTCATTCGATATAATACTTTTATCATAGGTTCAAGTTGAGGAGCTCGCATTGACAGATGAAGAGAAGGTGTTGTTGATGGAGAAAACAAATGAGGATGGAAAAGATGATGATTTTGAAATGTCAGTGGTAAAACATGGTACTGAAAAAAGAATTGGGGGAGGGGATGAAGGAGGATGTACGAACCTTCAAGAGTTAATAGATAATTTTTAATTAATGTTGGGGTACAATCTGACACCTACTGATAAAGGTCAGGGGAGTGGGTCAAACGAATTGATTGAACTAAGGAGTGAAAATGAAAAATTGAAGCTGGAAAAAGCTCAGTTGTTGGAACAGATTAAGGAGTACGAACTGAAAACCAACAACACGATTGAAGAGGGGCATGTTTTTTTGGCTGCTGAGGTTGAGATGAGGAGAACTTTTGACAACGCGCTTAAAGAAAAGGACAGAGAGATTGCAAAACTTAAAAGTTTGCAAGAGGAGAGAGACAGAGAAATAAAAATTTTGGAGGAAAAATTGGCTGAAAAGGAGAAGGAAAGTTTGCAAAAGAAACCAAAAGGGGATGAAGAGAAGTGCATTGAAATTTTGGCTGTGGGGAACCAGGACAAGATAGTTGATACTATGGGCTCCATGGAAAGAAGAGTAAAGGAAAGAGGGTATAAGAGGAAAAAGAAGGTCGATCCTGATTACACATACGACAGAAAGAAGAGGAGGCCACAGGTTTCAAACATCGAGGGAAAGAAGAAAACAGAAAAAGAAGACTTGGGTGGGAGTAAAATGGTTTTAGATGTTGATCAATTGGAAGATAGCAGTGTTTTCGTACCAACATTTAATGAGAACTTCAGTCTCACAACCAAGTCCATATATGAGGCAACAAAGAGAAAATTTACAGATTTATGCGAAAGACTCGCACGTTCGTAAGTAACACTTTTATTAAAAATTGTTTTCATTTATTAAAAATCTTGATGAAAATAGAAATGTATTTTTTTTGTTTGCAGTGACAGTGTATGGTACATTTCGGGATTGCATGTGGCGATGTGGCAACTGTGGGAATTGGCTCATGATAAGATGACCGAAGCTGCGGTACAAACATTTTTTTATCCCTGAACTATATAAATATGTGTCTTTGTCTTCGTCTTAGTATGTGTTATGTGTTGTTGAATTGGTAAATGACATAAAACAGGTCTTATCTCCCTTCTTATGACGATTATACAGGTCCTATACCACTATGTATAGGATGTCCTAATTTTAAAATTCGTAATCAGTTTTTTTTTTTTTTTTTACAATAATAAATATGTGGTTTAATATATATACCACTGAACGCTAACTTGTTACTCATTAAATGTATTTTTAGGCGATGGATGCTTACCTAAATATTTTGAGGGACAAATACAAAGAACTCCCCCCTCCAACTGGTGGACGCCAAAGGGCAAAAGTTAATTTTGTCTCAAGTTTTGCTACCATAAGTCTTATTTATTGATTTAAAAGATACTTACGCCTCGAATTTTTTTTTAATTAAAGTTAATTATCAGCTTTATACTTACATTTAAAATTGATTTGTTTCCAGCAATGGTTGAAGGACAAGAACTCGGAAGAAATAAAGAGAGGAATCAACAATGTCATCAAACAATTTGCGGATGATGAAATAATTTTTATATTGTTTCCAATTCACTCATCAAGGAATGATCGTGGTGTCAGGACAAACGATCATTGGACATTGCTAGTGCTTGACACAGAAAATGGGGAGTATAAATTTTACAACTCCATGAAGAGGACAAAAGGAAAAGACCACTACGCAACACACGGCAGACTAATGGTAATATTTTATATATGACCTGTAATATGTTGTGTATATCATGTTACAAGGTCCTATATCAACTGCTATAGGACCTTTCAAATGCTTTATAGCTTTGTATATGATGGTGCCAGGTCCTATACCAACTGCTATAAGACCATTCAAATTTCTTTTTTTAAAATTTTTTGAATTCTGATACCTGGTGTTTGATTTCACATATAATAATTGATTCCTTTCTTTCAATTTCAGTTTGATCATGTCAGGGCACTGTACAAACGACTAGAGGAGACTCAAAAGGACGTGGATACTTTCATAGATTTGAAACGCGGAGACATTCCACAACAGCGAGATGATAGTTTGGATTGTGGAATAATCGTCCTAATGGAAGCAGATGAAATGCTTGATAAAGGAGTAATTAGCAAGACATATGAAAACGATGTTGTCTCGAAGTATAGGGAAAAAATGATACATGACATTTTAGCAAGTCCACATTGTCCTCATCATTCATAAATTAAACATCTTAGTTTCTTTTTGGATGAAATTATAAAAATTGGTTGTTGTTGAACAGTTTACTATTATATGTGATATATGTTGGTTAAATATATTCCAAATATTTTTAAGGTCTCATAGTGGGTTTTCTTTATTAATTCTTAATCATCAAAAACTGAATTCAACAAAGTTATAAATGAGACAGAGAATGGAATAAGGAAACATTGCAATTTGATTGTGAGGCGTGCGCCTGGATGGGCTTCATGCGGCCGCCTGAGCAACCGCGGCTAGCTGATCCTTCGGCCCTTGGTGAGGCGAGCGCCTGGCCTGTGTGATGCGGTCGCCTGGAAGGCCGAGAGTTGAAGCTGCGCTGGTGCAAGTTGGGGCGGGCGCCTGGAGACTGATGGGGCGGCCGTCTGGCTGCCTGTTGCTGGAACACCAAATTGAACTGCATCAATGGTCCTATAGCAGATGGTATAGGACCTTTCAAAGGCATGATTGCTTTGTATATGATGTTGGGAGGTCCTATACCAATTGCTATAGGACCAATTAAAGGGCTTATAGAGTTGTGTATGATGTTGGCAGGTCCTATACCAATTGGTATAGGACCAATTAGAGGCCTGTTACTACAGGAATAAGCCTGTTACATTTCCTTCATACGTTGGTATAAAAAAAACAATTAACAACAAATATTTTAGGATATCGAAAAAATCAATTAACCAAAATTCTGAAATTAAAATGATGGTATAACATTGTAATGAACACATGTGTAATGTCAAATAGGACGTTTATAGAATTAAATTAATAATTATTTGAATAAGAAAACAATGACTCAACTAAAAGTAATTTGCAATGGCTCCTTGCATGATCTTTTATTATGATAACCTTCTTTTCCGCATCGACGACATTTCATCTTCCTCTTTGTACCTTCTCCTCTAGAAATGTAGCGATTTTTCCTTGGCCTACATGGGGGGCATTTTGTTTCAGGAGGAAGAACCACAGATTCCCCATCAACTACAGGAGGACCTAATGTAGAAATAGCTGGAATTGACAGAGCATAAGATTCCCTGTAATTCCTTACCTTGAAATAATCTTGAATGAAAGAAGAAGAATTGTTCTTAAACCTGCTGAAGACGGATATGGAATGAACACACGGAGATCCATTCTGTTGCCACATCCCACATGAACATGTGTATTCCTGTATGTTGACAACCATAGAAGGATCTGAATGAACTTCAAATACATATTCATCGCAAGCATGTATGATCCATGACCTTCCTTTGTCTGCACATTCCAAGTATACCTTCTGGATGGATAGACACAACACATTTGCCAATGAATTTGAGTCTTGTTTACGTCTGCACATTCTTGACATAATCTTCAAACGTATACTGTCTATCAACTCTACAACAGGGAGAGATTTATACTCCTTTATCATAGCATTAAATGACTCAGCCGCATTTGAGTACAATTCTCCATAACGATGACCTTCAAAATAAGCAATCGCATAGTTTTCTTTGGAAGATTATTGAAAAACTCAGACACCTTCGTACCGCCCGCATTTATGATTTCGTCCAGAAGAATCTGAAAGTGCTCAGGTGTTGGAGCTTTTGAAAGCTTAGAAAATTTGTGAAGAATATTGGACCACACCTCCTTCGATAAACCACCAAGTTTATTTCTAAGGTTGTTTTTTAAATGGAACATGCAGAATGAATGGTGTGAAAACGGCATAACCTCATGAACCGCAGTAATGATACCCTGATGACGATCCGAAACAAGTGTCACTCCTCGCTCAGTTATGTAAGGACAGAGATTTTGGAGAAACCACGTCCAATTTTCAGCATCCTCCGATCCAACCACAGCAAATGCAACATGGAATAGGCCTACAACCAAAATATTTCATAAAAAAAATAATTTATCATCATAAAATATGAATAAAAAAAAACCAATATACAAAATGTTAAAAACTAATAAGTTGTCTCATATCACATGGTCTAATACATTTGATTGGTCATATATCAAGTGATAAAGGACCTGGGAATATCATAAACACAGCTATAAAGACCTTTGAATGGTCCTTTAGCAAATAATATAGGACCTGCCAACGTAATATACAAAGCTATAAGACCTTTGAATGGTCTTATAGCAAGTGGTATAGGACCTGTCAACTTCATATACAAAGCTATAAGACCATTGAATGGTCATATATCAAGTAGTATAGGTACTCACACAATCATATACATATGCTATAAGACCTCTGAATGAACCTATAGCAACTGGTATAGGACTTAACAACATCATATACAAAGGTCTTATACCACAAACTCAACTTAATTCTGATTACATAGAAAAGAAAATTAAAAGCATTAATAATAAAATTCTCATACCATTATCTCCATCTTTCGCTGTTGCTGCAAGTAGGGTACCCCGAAACATTCCAGTCAAAAATGTGGCATCCAAAAATAACAAGGGACGACAAAACTTAAATCCACGCAAACATGCCCCAAATGCAAAAAAGCACTGCTGGAAACGAGAAGTCACATGATCAGACTCAAACTTCACACAACCATCTGGATCCACCTCCCTAAATTTATCTGTATATGCTTTAAGCTTATTATAAGCAAACTTTGCATCACCAAAAATAATGTTTTTCGCCTTCTCAACTGCTCTCCAAACAACCTTGTAATGAACAGTGAGGCCATACTCTGTTAGCAACAATTTTACAAGAGAAGCAGGACTAACATTTGGATCATCTCTAACTTTATCACGGATAACACTGGAAAGAACTTCACATCCCATCCTTGGCCCAAAATCACAACTAATCGCATCCTTGCATATATGATCAGGAATATATTTCCTTATGTAGAAATATCCACTGCATTTTTCAATTGAGGCATGTATCTTCCATGGACAACCTTTTGATTCTTTGTGTGAGCATACAGCCGTAATACGAGTAGGTTCATTTTTCACATAATTGAAATCAAACCCCACTTCCGTTTCAAACTTACACAATGCATTCCTAAATTCACTAGAGCCACCTTCAAATATCTGCCCAATATTTTGTATTGCGTCTGCCCATTCCGCACTTCTCATTCTCTTTTCTTTGTGGTAGAAAAATTTGACATTATCCTCATTTCTACTACTACTGCCTTCGCATAAAGAGGAAAATGATTTCTCGAAGGAATCACTGACATTACTAACACAGATACTCAAGTCATTCACATTTATTTCTAGTAGCTCAATATTCCTATGAGAAATCATAACACCCATACAAATGAAATCTTGCTCACTAGCCAACATGCACGACCTTTTCTCAGCTAAAAGATATGACATCGAGATTGTCTCATTTTTCAAACTGTTCCATCTGTTGCAACTAAATTCAACAATAGATTCATAAGAATCAAATTGATCAAACCTAGTAACAACAGAAAATCTTTCATAATTCAACATCACCATCACATTAGACTCCATGGAAGGTAAAGTTCTTTTATCTGTAAGTGAATTCAATAAAAAAATTGATCAAAAACTCAAAATTCTGAAGAAAAAAAAATGAAAATTAATACATAATATAAACGGAATTCAATCAAAATCATAATTCGAATGTAATACCTTTTTTTCTTATTGATTGAATTGGATGAAAGGATTGCAATTTCGAATTTCTTCAATAGCGAATAAGGATCCATAAGAAACAGTATGAATTAAGGCATGAATTAAGCGAGAGAGGGAACGGAATTACGCGAGAGAGAGAAGGAATGTTAACGGAGCCGTCAATAATTTTGGCCGGTATATAGCATATTGGGGTTTAAAGGGATTTTGATTTAGAATATAAAAGGGGGTTGTCTTTTTAAATTTGGGCTGAATTTTAATGGGATATGATTTGAGCTATGTGGATAAAGAGGAATTTTTCCAATTAACAATACCCCCTAAATTTTGGATTCTAAATTAATTTTTTCTTCTACAAATCAGTCCAAAAATTCGATTAAAAATTCGATTAACATTGTTAACTTTGAACTACAAACTATCAATAATAATCATCAAAACCCAATTGACAAACCCCGCAAACTTTGAATCCTAATTTACCGTTTACTTTTTTCTATCTTTTCGTTAATTTAGGTTGGATTCTTGTCTTTCATGGGCCCATTTCATGACATTTTTTTTTATGTTCACTCTTTAAATAAATCCCCACCATTTCCCTTGCAGTTGCTTTAATTTTTTTTTAATCATTGTGTCCTTACCATTACCATGGCAAATAATAAACAATGCTGAGAATCACTTTATTAACGTTCAATTTTTCTTATCAATTCCATTTTTTTAGCATGAGTTAGCTGATTAAGAAATGAGTCAAACTATTAGGGACCCATTTATACCTAAATTAGTAAAAGCCCGTGTTCGAGGACACGTAGTATTTTTTTAATTAAAAGTGAGGACAAAATGGGAAAAGAACAACTTAATGAGGGTAAAATGGGGAAAAATACTATAGAATTCAAATTTTATGAGGAAAAAGTTATTTTGAAAATTACAGGTAAAACTGGAAATAAAGAACCTTAACAGAATTTGAGAGGCAAAATGGGAAAAATTAATTTGATAATGTTCATAATACTGTTCATAGTACCGTTGCCATTTATACTATAGATTGGGGAAACAAATTTATATTAATTTTAACACCTTAAATATATCCTAAATTACTGCTTTCCCCTGTGTGCATGTATACCATGTGCATTTACTTAATTTTTGGTGACGTTACACACATGGGCAGATCTACAGTAGTGTCTGGTGTTGTTCAGGAAATCCAAATATATATACTCCCTCCGTCTCAATAGTAGCTTCCCATTTTGCCATTTTGGGTGTCCCGTTAATAGCTTTCACTTTTCTTTTTTGGCAAATGAATCTTTACTATTCCCTCCACTCATTCTCTCTCCTACATTATTTCAATACTCACAACACCATTATAATTTACTATTCCCTCCACTCATTCTCTCTCCTATTTTCAAATTACACTCACAACATTTTTCTTCCCACCCATTTTATTAATTTGCGTGCAAGGCATTTTTTGGGCAGCTGTTATTGGGACGGAGGGAGTATTTTTTTTTTTTTGTATAACGACGTCGTTTTGACCTGTTTTAAAGAACAAGCAACTAGCAACACCAAATGTTTCGCGCCTAGTGAAGCCTATTATATTTATGTTTGTAAAGTGGTGCCTAGTGAAGCCTATAATATTATCTCTTATGTATGTAAACATTTTGAGTTTTAATTTCGCGCCATTTTTTATTTTTAGTAAAGAACAGGCAACACCAAAACATTTAGTGTAGATCCGCCACTGGTTACACACAAAAATAATTGATATTTATTTAATCAGTTAATTGTAGCATTAATAAAAACCACAAGGGCCAAGTTAATATTTACAAAAACAAAAGGATCCTCTCCGTAAATTCCAAAAATTTCAATTTCAAATCGAAAATGGGCGGGCTTGAAATATTTGTTTTATCCTCTTCACTTTCAGCTACTCGAGCTGATTTTCTCAGTCCATTTCTTCCGACAAACAATCATCCCTCATAATCATCACCCACACCACAATGAATCTCAAACCCTAATTTTACTGTTTCAAATTCAAATTTTCTTCTAAATTTCAGATTTAATCCAATAAAAAATGACCAAAAATGCATCAAAAGCCACCCATATCGAAGTCAACGAGAACGAATTCGAGAAAACCCTTTCAAATTCAATTCCAATGCCTCCGATGCGATTGCCGTTTACTGCAATACAGGATCCCACGCAATTTGGCAAGGAAATTCATGAAGCTGATCATGAATCGAAGGAGAAATCGGAAGCTAATGCACGAGCTGTAATTCGATCGTCTGATCGGAAAATTGATTCGGCTAATACAACTCCGGCGAGGAATGTATTGAGGAATGCTGGTGTTGGTCCAGGAGCTTCGTTTGGGACTTGTAGTGGGCATCGGAATTCTTTGTACAGTGGAGGAAGGGGAGGGAGCTCTTCTAGGGTTTCGAGAGTGATTTCAACTCCGTGTTGTGAGCCCTCGCCAACTGAAGTTCAGCATTTTGAGCTTGTGGAAGACCCTTCGTTTTGGAATGATCATAATGTCCAGGTTTGTTTTGACATAATTTGATGTAATTTAGTTAACCATTCACAATGTCATGGTTATGATATTGTAGGGTTTTGCTAACTTTGCTTCATTGCCAGTTTGGGTCTCAATTTAAGTGTTGAGTGTTATCAATGTAAACATATTTCCTAATTTAGATCACTAAGAAGTATCAGTGGGACTTTCAATATATTAAGGCAAATAGTCTATGTTGGAAGGTCAAATATTTTAATGCCCTTCAATAGATGGAATAGCATTTTCCTAGTTTTATGTTGATGTGATTAGCGTAAATCTGAAACTCAAAAATATTACTTCCTCTTTCCAAAATGAATGTCCATTATTATTTGTGATAATGAACAATCGACACTGATTTTGGAACCGAGGGAGTATATGTTCAATTTTGTAACCAATATCGTTTGAGTGGAATGCCCATAAAGATAGTGTGATTAGTATCATCGAGAAGAATGAAAAGGAAGATATTCTATGCATAGTTCTATGTGAAAGATACAGTAACATCATTTCACTGACAGATTATGAGAATTTAGTGCTCTGTATGTGCTGTAAATAGCTATCTATGTGATATTTTAACTGCCTTGTAATATATAATGGATTATATTTGTATATAGTACCAGAAATGAATTTGGGAGCATGATTGATGATTATAGACATTATAAATAGAATGGCTTCTCTCAAAGAGTCTCAGGCTGTTCAAGTCTCAAATTCTTGTCTTGAGTATTCCTCTGCTTGTGACTGACAGTTAGTCATGTATTAGACTAGTACAAACATTTTCCTATGAGTCTTCTTCCAAGATTCATATTTACTAACACGAAAATGGATCAGGGTTTATATGCAAAATTTCCACATTATAAACAATTTTCTTCGTGGAGTGTTCCCACCGAATATATACCCTTTGTAGTGAGACTCGTGATGATCTCTTCCTCCTTTATACTGATGCGATATATGTTTGGGATCATTTCTTTAAAGTAGCCAGTGAAACATGGGAGTCCTGATTCAGCTGGTTACTTTTGTCAGATGCATGCTTGAGGTTTTAGGAGAGTGGGAGATGCGGCTCTATTGTGAGAATGTGGGGTCTTTGCTGTCTTTTTTTTTTTTTTTTTTTTTTGTGGAATGCATTTTTCTTATAGACCAATATTTACCAAGGCCCCTTTCACGGGGTAGAGTTGTTTGCTTATCATCTCTATGGCTCCGAGAAAGGAGCTTTATATTTTTTTCCCATACTAGAAGGGGATTGAAGAGCTGCAAGTGTTTAGTTTAGGGCCTTCAGGCTCCTTATATATTTATACCCTTTATAGATTGATGGAGTTCTCGTCCCGTCTTCCAACCAATTGTATATTCTTCTCTTTTCTTAGTAATACTTCTTTTCTTAGTTAATAATAAAAAAAGAAAAAGAGTGCCAATAAATGCACAAGGAACATTCACCAAGAATTTATGCCTGTTTTCATTTCAAAATATTTTCTATTTACTACTTCTAGTCAAGTTGCTTGGGGAACGTCATAGCGGGACCTTAACATGCACATGTTGGTTATTTGAGCTTAAAACATATAAATTTGATGTATAGGTATTAGTACGCATGAGACCAATAAGTCACACGGAGAGGATATCACAAGGATATGTTAGATGCTTGAGGCAGGAGAGTTCACAGACCTTGCTGTGGCTTGGTCATCCTGAAATGAGATTTACATTTGATCACATAGCGAGCGAGACAATATCACAGGTGCTAATTTATTATGTGCTTGTAAATGTCTCAAACGTCTTTTCTACGATATGTACGTTATGTTACATAACTCAAAATTGTAGCATGCTTGTTCTCACATGACTTTTTCGTGTAGGAGAGGCTCTTTAGGGTTGCTGGAATGCCCATGGTGGATAATTGCATGTCTGGCTATAATAGCTGTATGTTTGCTTATGGTCAGGTATAGCTTGGATCTTGTGTTATTATATGGCCATATAGTAATAAGAAGTAGGCTTCAAAGTATTATATATTTCTTGCAGACGGGTAGTGGCAAAACGTATACGATGATGGGTGAAATCTCTCAAATGGATTGCATGCTAAGTGAAGATTGTGGAATAACTCCACGCCTTTTTGAATATTTATTTGCGAGGATTAAAGAGGTGAGAGTTGAACTGTATTAAGAATAACTAGACTACCTAGAGAAGTCATGCTAATTCCTAATCACTGCATTCTGTACCTGATAATTACTTGTAGCAAGAGGAGAACAGGAGGGATGAAAGGCTAAAGTACAGCTGCAAATGTTCCTTTCTCGAGATATACAACGAGCAGATTACCGACCTATTGGAGCCTTCGTCGACGAATCTCCAGGTAAGTCAAAGTTCATCGGATCATTCTTTCTGTTATATGGTTACATAAACATGACGATATCTCGGTTTATAGCTCAGAGAAGATCTAAAGAAAGGAGTGTATGTTGAGAACCTCACAGAATACAACGTCAGAACTGTCGATGATGTTCTCAAACTTTTGTTACAGGTGTGATTATATAACGAAACTGCATGATTTACTGTTGCACATTAGTTGGAAGTACGAATGCTAACTAGTTTTATATTCTTTAACAGGGTGCTGCAAATAGGAAAGTGGCAGGAACAAACATGAACAGTGAAAGCAGCAGATCACACAGTGTCTTCACCTGCATAATTGAAAGTCAATGGGAAAAGGACTCCATGACCCACCTTAGGTTTGGAAGGTTAAATTTAGTCGATCTAGCCGGTTCTGAAAGGTAAGTTTAGGTTCATAGGTTTATTATCCCTTGCTGCTTGTTCTAGGTAAGCATGCACTGTTCATTTACTTAGGCAGAAGAGCTCTGGAGCAGAAGGAGACCGCTTGAAAGAGGCTGCAAATATAAACAAATCACTCTCAACTCTTGGGTAATTGTTATTTATTTATTTATTTGTTTTCTTTGCAGTGATGGCTTTTCAATGTTCTATGCACTTTATTTGGACTCTATCGCTTCATATATGGCATAACTGCACATGATACTCCATATATGGCTTCTATGTTGTTTTGTAAGCAAATATAAGATCATTCAAACAACTGAAGTTACTTTTTGGTGGTGTCTGACGAAATGAGTGTGATTTGGATGGGGTTTTACTTTCTATTACACCCTTTTTTTTGTGCTTGTAGTTTGGTGATAATGTCTTTGGTGGATCTTGCCCATGGGAAGCATAGACATGTACCCTACAGAGATTCAAGGCTTACGTTTCTTCTTCAGGTCTGATTTCATGCAACAAGATATATTAGTTTTCAACTCAACAGGTTTCTTCAATTGTAAGGCATGTAATTCTGTTCCTTCTGGATGCAGGATTCTCTTGGTGGAAACTCAAAAACAACAATAATTGCAAATGTCAGCCCCTCTATTTGGTCCGTATTTTATTAGTTCATTGTTCAGATGAATGTTGCTCTGCATTGTTATCTGTTTGTTAACTTGATTTATCAACATTTGTTTTGCTGAATCTCTGCAGTTCTGCGAGTGAGACATTAAGTACACTGAAGTTTGCTCAGCGCGCCAAACTTATTCAGAACAATGTACTAACTCTGAATCCACATATACACGTTCTTTCAGAATTTCACCCGAGTTATCTAATTTCAGTCGATTTATGTAGGCAAAAGTCAATGAAGATGCTTCAGGTGATGTAACAGCATTGCAGCGTCAAGTTCAAGTATTAAAGGTAAATATATGCACATCGGATGGTTACAACTTACTTGTTTTAGATATATGCTTATGGCACTAATTTATTATATGCAAGCAGGGACAATTGTCGTTACTGCTGAAGCATCATAACATCTCAAGATCTCTTTCGCATCATTTACCGAGTTCCCAACCTTACTTGGGTGGTTCTCCACTGAGGGATAATCCTTTAGCAGGAAGACATATGTATAATGAAAGTGGCATTCCTAACGGCGAATTACGAAAGGTAGTTGTCGTGTGAAGCTGATTTTCACTTGCTTTGTATCATGAGCTCTACTGTGTAATCACTTTTTAGTTACATATGCAGACCCAAATCTTGAAAGCTACTTTAGTTGGTGCCTTGAGGAGAGAGAAATCAGCTGAGACCACAACAAGGACACTAGAGGCCCAAATTGAGCAAATGAACCGTTTAGTATGTTTCGACTACCTCATCTGCTACCATTTTGACTGATTTTGTCGGTCATTAACTGCTGCTTAAGTTTGAATAGCTTAATTGTCACAAGTGGCTGTATGGTATGTGGTTATAGCCTAATTGTATTGCAGGCTCTTCAAAGAGAAGAAGAGGTTCAGCGTAATAAAATGATGCTAAAGTTCCGGGAGGAAAAAATTAAGCGCCTGGAATTGCTTGCAGATGACTTAGTTTCCACTGATAAGTATCTCATGGATGAAAATAAGGCTTTAACAGAGGAAATTCAGCTACTTCGAGCAAGGATTGACAGAAATCCGGAAGTGACACGGTTTGCTTTAGAGAATATTAGACTACTTGAGCAGCTAAGATTGTAATTCTCATGAACTTTTTTTCCTTCTTACTACTTAGAATGATCATCCTTTGTTTTAATTAAAGCTTTTCATGCTACCAGATTTGAAGATTTTTATGAACAAGGAGAGCGAGAAAAACTGTTAGCTGAAGTTTCATCTTTACGTGATCAGGTTAGTTGACTAGATCACCAAAATAATTAATGTAGCTTAATCACCCATGTGGATTCTGAAACAATTCTCTACGTGAAGCTTCTGGAAATACTTGAGGGCAAAGAAAGCTACATGGTGGATAATTTCACATCACAAAGGGAAGATGAGGTGTGTGATGCCTTTTCTAGTAGATGCTATTACTATATTCAGTTTTTGAGCGTTCAGGCACTTTTCTGAGCAATACATTTCCAAATGCAGGATGGAAGCACTGCAAAGGAGTTGGAAGAATGTAAAAACATGAATTCAAAACATATTAGGTAACACAGCAAATAAAGTCTATCTGTTTCAGCATCTTTGATCATTTCATTGGCCAATATATGGGAAGCCTGCTACTTGTGCACATGTGTCTTGGGAAACGAGTTGGTGCCAATCCACAACCTGTCCCTTCTTCACATTCTTGACTCTCTGATTAGCCCAGTTTTGATAAAACTTGTGCATCTAGATAGTAGTTGACCAAAGCATTGATAAATAATCGGAAGTGACCGCTCAATTTGGAACTGATTTGTGTTTTTCTTCATAATAATCTTCAACCTGTGCTTTGCCTTCGGTGGGAACAGTATAGGTGATTGTGGAATGGCCCTGGCCACCAAGATAAGAGTATCAAGAATTCACTGCATTTAATCCATTCGGCTGTAAACCAGATGTTCTAAAATATTGCTTTTTGTTGAGTTGTGTTTTTGATTCTATTGAGCTCAAATTGAATGGGCTTATACTAATTTTTCCTATTGACACTTCTTTCTCTGGTGCACGATGTACATCCTTTTGATTGCAGGGAAGTTGATGAATTAAGGAGTGAACTCAGTAAATTTATGAATAATGACCAAGCTGCTATTTATCCTGTAAGCACATGTTAGGTTCCTGCTATAATTTGGTAAATAGATTACTAGATGGGTAAAACCTTCTTTGTTTGTGGTTTATCAATTCTCACTTCCTTTCCAGGTTGATGGCAACTTATCCAAGGACCCCGAAGAATTCAAAGAAATTGGTAAAAACTCAAAGGTCAGTGAACTATAATAAAATGATTTCCCTTTGTTAAAATTGCATATCAAGACTCCCCTGCATTTTGTTGTCAGTTGCTCTTGCTTTTACTTATTCATTTTCAGGAAGCATTTCAATTGAAATGACTTGTATGTATTCATCTGAACCTTTGAAACAAAAGTTCGAAATAAAGTTGTGACTATTCTATAAGTCTCACCCTTTTGTCTGCAAATAGTATTTTGAAGAAAATACTTTGAACATAATTGCATATACTCATTAATACAAAATTTCCACTTACATTAATTAAATGGGTTTACATAATCATACTCTGAATCTGTAGTTCTGTTGAAAAGTTATTCGTCAACAGATAGCTTAACATGATAGCTTTGGTTCCTCAAGGTTTTGGTGTGGTTACACCTCTGTTTCTCTATGAACTTTTCATGTGTATCTCATTGGGACGTTGCTGCTCTCTCTCCTCATGAAGAAAAAGTTTGAGAGCTTGATATAGATTGCTAGACCCTCTGTAGAACAGCTCAAGATTTTAAAAGCGAAGGGTGCCTACTACATACTGAAAATTTTACAGATTGCTTCATGGCCAGCTATAGTTTTCAATCATTAAACTGTTCACACTTTCACAGGTGCAAACCACGTTGCTCAGAGCTGACTCAGTTGAAGGTAATCAGCTAGAGGATGGAGCTCAACAGAAAAACGATGACCAAAGATTAGGCAACGCAATGGGTTTTCACTCCACCGATGCTGAGAAAGATCTGATTGAAACAAGAATCTTGTTGGAAGCCATGGAATCTGAGCAAGTGTGCCTAATTGAAGAGCTTGACTTGTTGCGGCAGGAGAATGACAGGCTAATGAAAATAATAAGCAACACGAGCGAGTTAGAGAGAGAAGTCGTGCTCAAGCTTGATAAGCAATTCACATATAGTGGTACTAGAGAAAGTCAAAACCTGCCATTGGAGATTGAGGACAACAAACACAGCACCATTATGGATTTGCAAATCAAGTTGGATCAGATGACTAAGGACCTTGAGGATGCCAGAGTAGTTAGTAGCCAACACCAAATTCATGAGCACCAGATTGATTTAGTTCAAGAGGAGGTCGAGATGGAAACAGCTAATACAATTATCCATTTGCAAGAGGAGGTGGCTGCTCTTCAGGAAGATATGCGAAAAAGACTCTGTTCCATGGCTGAAGAAAATAAGAAACTTAGAGACATGATATTAGAAAAAGAGGATGAGATGGGGTCGTTGCATAATGAGTGGGAAAGGGCAAGTTTGGACTTAACAAGCTTTTTGCTGGATGGTTCTAAATCTCTCAGAGATGCCTCTCGCCAGATAGAAAGTATTGCTTCTTCCTTCCCTCGCCATAATGTCTGGGTAGGTGAACATGTTAAGATGGCTGCTAAAGTTTGTCTTGAGAAGGAAGAAACAATACTGATTTTACAAAGGAACCTGGAGGATGCACAAAAGATGGTACAACAAATGGAGCTCAAGTTGAATTCATTAAGAGGTGCAACAATGGCTTTGACAGAAGTTCAGCAGATAGATAGTGTTGCAAGTACCAAAAAAGCAGTAGGCGAGATGATGGGGGATAAGATTAATGAGAGAAATTTCATGTGCAAGAAGGAGAATACCTCTAAACCCCAAAGGGATCTTGAGGGGGATATACCAGGGTCAAAGGTTGGTATATGTTATGGAAGAAAAGGTGAACACGCTTCGGAGATGGTTGATATAAATACTATAGCATCGGACAACATAGATACTCAACTACTTTTGACGAGGCTTGGTTTAATGGAAACTGAGAATGCTTTTAATATGGCTAGGTCTGATGCAGAAACGTACTTATCAACTCTTCAAACTGACATTCAGAAAGCATGTTCTATGTATCGGGATCTGGTTCTCGACTTTTTGAAAGAAATCAATGAGATGAGAAAGAATCTGGTGGAGTTCAAAGAGAATAACAGATCTGTATCTATGCATAGAGTTGAAATTCCATCACAGCCAGCTTGTGGATTCCTTACACATGAACAGCAGCAGATTATGCAGCACCAAATAATTAATGAACTTGCCAAAACAAATAATAGATTGAATACTATAAGGGCATCCGTTCATACCATAATGAATACCCAGGGTCCCACTGGAAAAATTGAAGATTCAGAGGGATGGTCAACTGATTGCTCAACTCAGAGCTCTGATTTTTCAGATGAAACTGTTGCTTCAGACGATGTTCCCCTCAATTCTTCATATAAAAGCTGCAATGAATCACCTTTTGAAGCAACTGGGCACAGTTCTGCCCTGGAGCTTGAAGGAGGCTCATTATCGTCATCTGGTAATCATGAATCAGAGAAGTTGGAAAAAGACATAAATAGCCCAAGTGAAAATGAAATGATGCTGTTGTGTTTGAAGAAAGAATTTAAGATGGCATATGATGGTTTCATCAAGTTGAATGTTCAGTTATCTTCATTCTTAGGGGAGAAAGATTTCAGAGATTACTTTCCAGCTGAAATTGTGGACCTTGTCAATAGAAATGCCCAACATACATCCAGAGATGGGCATAAGCAACCCATAAGACAGGAGATGAACATCTTACAACCTTCTGAATTATTGACGCAGGAAGCTGAAGCGGACTGCTTTGATGCAAAGAAGGTACATCTTCTATGTTTTTACAATCCTCACATCTTAAGGCAAGAGATAGATCATTTTTATTTAATTTGATCAAATTGGCTGGTGAAAGTCCTCTAACTTTCTTATTCTATTTGTTTGTAACATCTTGCAAATTGCAGTTTGTTGATGATGAGAAAGTTTGTCAGACTAAAAGCTTCTTCACCAAGTTTGAGGAGGCCAGCACAACCATGAATGAAGCTGATATTATGTTGAATGCATTGCTAAAAGCAAATGAGAATGCAAAAACATTGATTGGTTTATGGAAACAAACAGGTAAAGAGTTGATGGTAGAGAAAGCCAGCTTGATTGACGAAATAGCACAGCTCAAATCATATATTCGTCTGAGAGATGAGGAGAATGAGACCCTGCAGGATCAGAGGGAATGCAGTTTGCAAGAAGTAGCCCATTCAATGTCTATGCTTGAAAGTTCTTTTCTTCACATGCAAAGTCACGCAGAAGAAATGTGTACTGCAGCATATTCTGACGCCTTGACAATGGCCCAGAACTTCCTGCATTGTATTCTCAAATCAAGATCATCACTGCAAGAAATCTGTGCAGATAATATGGAGAAAGAATTTGCTTCATTTGTGCTGCAGCAATGTCATATGGGAGAATATGTTTACCCAGAGTCTGTTTTACCTCCTTCCAGACTCCAAGAGAGGATAAGAAATTGCGCTAAAGCACGTTTCTTTGAACAAAATAATACCATGGCTAATGTGGTGAAAGGTGAAGAGGAAGCCAATCAAAGTGCAGTGACTGCAACACTGGAAGCGTGTGAGGCTGATGATTCAATCAGCGAAAATTTGAAACTAAAAAAAGAACTGGAACGGAAGGATTTAATATTAGATGGTCTGCTTTTCGATTTTAGCTTGTTACAGGAATCAGCCTCAACAGGATGGGACATCAAAGAGGAAACTGAAAACTTAATATTGGAGTTGAGCAAAGTTCGGGCTGAGTTAAAGACAAAGACAAGTCAGCTTGATGATATGCTGGTTCAACATAGAAGACTTGAAGGTCGTTTGTCGGATACTGAAACTGCTCTTTGTGCATCAAGTTCTGATCTTGAACGAGCTAAAGAAGCTTTGGATGTTTTATCATATGAAAATGCTGACCTCAGAATTCTTTTGGAGGACATTTATCTCAAAAAGTCAGAAGTGGAGGAACAACTAGAAGAACAAAGGGAGGTTGTCAGAACTTTAGAAAACCAAATTCTTTCTGCACCTGCTTCATCAAATAAGCAGTTGATATCTTCATTAGAAGGCATTGAGGATGAATTAAGGAGAGTTTCCGGAGAGAGAGATCAGCTGCATGAGCAAATTATCTCGTTGCAGGACACATTAGATATGGCCTATGCATTAGCTGATGAAAATGATGCTATTGCTGTAGAAGCTCGTCAGGTATGCAGCTGTATTTTTTTCTGGTAACACATAATAGCCTGATATACATGTATACTTAATCCTTCAAACATATTTTAGGAGTCGGAAGCAAGCAAACTATATGCTGAACAAAAGGAAGAGGAGGTTAAGATTTTAGAACATTCCGTTGAGGAGCTTGACAGTACCATAAATGTAATGGAGAAAAAGGTTGGTTCCTTCTGCATTGCTACAAATATGAACTTGATAATGTTTGGTCAGTCACATGAACGGGAGCGGACGATTCCCTGGTCCCTCCATTTTCAGGCAATTGCCACTAGATTGTCAACTACTTGATACTTGAGAAATATATTGTGGGATTTTCTTTGATTTTATTTTCTAAATTCTTTTCTACCCTCATTTTTCCTCAAGGAAGATTAAAATGAGATTTTAATGAGTGTAGTCCATTCTAAGATCTATCTGAAAGGCTTTGTGATGTAGGGAAGCGGAAGGATAAAGGGGATAGATATCCGCACGATTACCAGTGAAGATTTTCAAGTTTCGTTGAATTGCGCACGATTAACGAAAATTGGCATCCAAAAATGATATAGATCAACTTTTGGGAAATAAGAAGTAAACTCTCAAGTTGATTCAATAAAATATCAATTAATCAACTAATTTTCGGAATTACATGATAGTCTATTTTTATAGGAGTTCTAAAACTTGAAAAACAAGTAAAAACCTTCTAAAACTAAACCTAATCTAAATAGTAACCTAAATCAACTATAAAACATCAAAATATTGCATAAATCTACTCTAAAACGTGAATTTTCATCCATTTAAATATAAATCCGTAAATACATAATAATAATAATTAAAATTAAACCTAAACAAATTACTATCATGATCTCCATCATTCTGTAAGAATTCAGCGCCATGTATTCTCACATGCTTACGTAACTCATGGTTGTTTCATTTCGGTCTTCTTTGCTTTGTCTTTATGCGCACATATCCTTTTCTTAGGTGTATGAGATGGAAGAAGAGGTAGAAAGACATCGCATGATAAGAGATTCTTTAGAGCTGGAACTCCAAGCACTGAATCAGAGATTACTGACATTTGAAACCTATAAAGAGAGTTTGGAATCCGAGAACTCCAACTCTGAACAACAATCTCAAGATCAACTCTCAAGGTTAGTACAACCAAATAATGTCCTTGTCAAGTTATCATTGTTCTACTTAGATTAACGAGCCATTGCGAACTCAGGAAATTACGTGGTAAATCTCATGAACTTCACGAGGCACATAGGCGGATAAGAGTTCTTGAAGAGGAAAGAGCAGAGCAAGCTAAGGAGGTAGAGTCATGTTAATGATACCACTATACATTTGGTCGCATCTGATGCACAATATTAGTCTATTCACTAAACTCACTGTGCTATGTCTGGCAGATCAAGCAATGCAAAGATTATATATCAGAACTTGTGCTGCATTCTGAAGCTCAGGCTTCCCAGTATCAACAGAAGGTACAAACTAAACAAGCATGACGCCTTTGCAATATCTGCTTCAGAAGTCTTTTAGGGATGGAATCCCAATAAAAGATCCTATATTATTCATTTGGACAGTAGTTACCTAAAGGGCTAAAACTGAACGTATATTAAGCAAATAGACAAAAGGAAAAAGTAGTTAGTTTAAGGCTAACAGCTGTTTGGACAAATATATAAAAAAAATTGAATTCTTGTAACTGCGACAGATTCCATATCATTCTGCTGTTCATATTCTGAAAATATTCAGCTGAAAGCCAAATCTTGGGATAAGGGAGAGAAAAAAGCTACTCACTCCGTCCACTTACATAGTTCACAGTTACTGTTTACGCGTGGATTAAGAAAAAAATAATGATATAAATGTTGTGAGTGTAAAAGTAAAATAGGAGAGAGAATGAGTGGAGGGAATAGTAAATTATAATGGTGTTGTGAGTATTAAAATAATGTAGGAGAGAATGAGTGGGGTAGGGTTAATTTTTTAATAATAAAAACTTTCCATTTTGGGTAAAGAAACAAAGTGTGAAGTATGTAATTGGACGCCCAAAATAGAAAGTGTGAAGTATGTAAGTGGACGGAGGGAGTATATAATATGCCTACTTCTATATGATATCTTACAACTAATTCCCCTCATTTGATCAGTATAAGACGTTGGAGGCAATGATTCGGGAAGTAAAGACCGAATCTTTAGCTTTTGGAACTGAAGCTCCAATAGTGGACAGGACAGATAAAAGCTCAGTAAGGACAAGAGGTTCTAGCTCTCCATTTAGATGCATCACAAATTTGGTTCAGCAGATGAATACAGAGAAGGATCAGGAACTCTCGTTAGCAAGGCTTCACATTGAAGAGCTAGACGCTTTGGCAGCTAGTCGGCAGAAGGAGGTAAAGCATCCTGATGATACACTCTCTCCGTCCGAAAAAAATTGTCCCTCTTCCCTTTTTAGTTTGTCTCAAAAAAGTAGAATGATGTCTAAGAGAAAGTACAATAATAAGTTTAGTGCAATTTCAGGAAGATACACAAAAATCTACGCCTTTTCAAATGGCACTTTTTTTTGGGGGGGGGGGAGGGAGTAACTATTTCTTCTATTGAGGAGTATAGACCTTGCTGTGTTAAAAATGATTTTAATCATACTGAAGTTGACTCCTGCCAAATTTGTATTTCTCCTTTCAATTTTACAGTATATTCACTGGTTATTTTTCTATATATTAACGTATTGATGTAATTTATATCTACTCAGATATGCATGCTAAATGCTAGACTGGCTGCAGCAGAAAGCATGACACACGATGTCATTCGAGATTTACTTGGTGTCAAAATGGATATGACTAACTATGCAGTAAGTTTTCTGTCTCACTTCTGGAGACGTTCATTTAAATAGCTATCTTCTGATTGGTTTGGATTATTGCATTGGTATGTTGCAGAACTTGATAGATCAGTATCAGCTTCAAAAACTAGTGGATGCAGCTCAGCAACAGACAGAAGAGTCCATAGCCATGGTCAGTCAGCATTAATTTTTGATTTTCTGTCTAGTTGACTTAATGTTTTGATACATTGCCTCTTGCTTCAACTAATATTCTTTTCAATGTTGGAGTAGGAGCAAGAGATTCTCCATTTGAGGCGGCAAATAAATGATTTACTTGAAGAAAGAAAGAGGTGAGTTGCTCCATTCTAGCTTTCTCATACTCCATCCGTCCCAAAATGTTTGTCCCATTTGACTTTTTTGTTGAACTTTGACTACAAATTTAGGAGAGATTAATCATGTTCATGAAATTCTAAAAGTTGTTGTTGATAATATTATTAATGGTGAATCAATAGGAATTTTTAGAATTTCATGAACATAATTAAATTGTCATATGTTTGTGGTCAAAGTTCAACTAAAAAGTCAAATGGGACAAACATTTTGGGACGGAGGGAGTAATATTGAGTAGATTTGGGATAATTTGCACAAAATATTCTTGTTTTAAATTTGGAAATCCAATTAAAACCAATGTTAACATTGTTTAGTGATTTACTTGATGGAATGCAATGGTATTATACATTGTAGAGGTAGAGCAGCATCCTTTTGGGCAATATGAACTGAAAAGACCACAGATTCTTGTTCTGTGTACTCTAGGGATTCAATCACGTCTATGTTCCTTGTTCGGTGTGATACACCTGTGTTATACTCCCTTCGTCCCATAAAACCTTACCCATTTTGCTATTTTGGGCGTTCCACTTTCCTAAAAAGGAAACTTTTTAATACTTCTTTATTCATGGGACCCACTTGTCATACTCACACAACTATTCACTTACTATTCTCTATCCTACTTTCTCTCTCCTACCCACTCACAACACCTACTTTAATAACATTATATATATTCACTCCTTATTTTTCGTTCTCAATAGTGAACGGGTAACCTAATGTGGGACGGAGGGAGTAACTCGTATCTTTCCAAATAGTTCCTTGAATATAATTCATTCTAAATCATTCATTTTAATTAATGATTATTTCTGCTGCTTGTAATGATTTTACATCCTCGTAGATGCATTTCTGAAGTGAATAGAAAAGAAGCAGATATACTTGCCACCCAGATGACAGTTGAACAGCTACAAGAGAGGGATCAGTTGTTAACTGCACAAAACCAAATGTTGAAGGTATGAATCTTAGTCTTCGCCTAATTGTTCCTTTATCCTTTATCCTATGATGCTCGGACTCGCTGGTTATCCTGCCCGACACTTGTCAATAACACTAAAATCGGAGTGTCCGATACAGGTACAACGGGGTAAACCAAAGAGTCCGAGCATCAAAGCCTTTATCTACAAACCTTATTTTAAACTTGTTCTTTCTTTAAAAAAGTGTCTTAACATTTCAAAAAGAAAATAAAATTACCCCCAACCCCAAGTGCCCATTTTTATTTTAAATTCTTCATTTGCTATCATGATATCATTAAGGATAGTTATGCATACTCCCTCTCTCCAATTTTAAAAGGTACAAAATCCCCTTTCTTTTTGATATCCCATTTGAAAAGGCATAATCCCAAAATGAAAAGTTTTAGTACTTCATTATTCATATTCATATGACCCACTTGTCATACTTTCAATAACTATTTATTTACTATTTTCTACTCCACATTCTCTCTTTTACCGGACTTTTCATACTAACAACACTTAATACATTATACACATTCCTTAATTTCCGTGCAATACCCATTTTGTGTCTTTTCAAATGGGACGGAGGGAGTATATGTTATTAAAAATGCTTAAAAAGTCTACTTTCTAAGGACACTCGTCTAAAAGGATTGGGGGAGTAGTTTCAGGAGTGTTAATTGAGCATTTGTATATGCTGCCATGGCCGCTTCTTTTTGCTGTAGATGGACAAGACCAATTTACAGAGAAGAGCTGCAGAGCTTGATGACATGGTGAAGAAACTACTAGGAAGTCAAAGTGCCCAACCACGAAATGAGCAGCAGCAGCCTAATAGCTCATTGAGGCCTCGCAACACTGACATAAGCAAGAGACTAGCACACTCAGAGAAGATGCTTTTCCGCGTTAATGATGAACTTGCCCGGTATAGAGATATCTCTGATGCACGTGCCAGGGAAATTAAGTTTAGGTAAGTAAATCTCTAAGTGGTGCTTTGCTGTCATAATATCCCATCCGTTCCCTAATAATAGAGGTTGCACCTCGACTTCTTGATGAGAAAAGTCCCAATTTGGTCCTTAAACTATTTAAATTGGGACTTTTTAGTCCTTGAACTATTAAAAGAGACTTTTTCGTCCTTTAACTATTGTAAAGAGTGACTATTTGGTCATTCCGTTATTTCTTCCGTCAATGAACCGTTAGGCCGGCTGACATGGCACCAAGCGGTCCTATTTGGAGCTGACTAAGCACCACCAAAAAAAAAATAAAATTAAATATCATGCGGTAATTACCCCAAATTCACTCACGGTTCACCTGCATTTGCCCCAATTTAAATAACAGAAGGATCAAATAGTCCCTCTTTACAATAGTTCAAGGATGAAAAAGTCTCGTTTAATAGTTCAAGGACTAAAAAGTCCCAATTTAAATAGTTTAAGGACCAAAAGGGTACTTTTCTCACTTTTTGATCAACTCGATTGAACTTTTGATTAACTTTGACAATGAATTAATGAAAATCTAACGATCTTGAAATTAGGAGAATTGTTATTGATGTTCCATTAAAAATACTACCAAAAACAATGTTTAGATTTTAGAAACTTTTGTCAAAGTTCAGTAAGTTCAGTATTTTGTTGACCGAATAAGTCAAGACGTGCCATTTATTATACTCCCTCCGTCCCGGTCCAAATGTCCCAACTTTCCTTTTTGGGCGTCCCATTTAAAATGTCTCAACCCAAAAAAGGAAAGTTTTTTATTATTTTTTTATTCCTTAAATTTTCGTGTCAAACCCATTTTGGGACATTTATCATGGGACGGAGCGAGTAGGATGGAAGGAGAAACTATTTTGCCATGCTTTAGCTTAGCCTATAAATTTAATATATAGCTGAGACTGTCAATTTAAAATTTTGCACATTGCTAACAGGAAGTAGAAATCCCAGTTGGGATCAGCACTCAACAAAACTTCTCGAGGCTTGTACTCGATGAAGGGAGATTCCCAAGCAAACTCTGACCATGCTTGTTTTGGTGCGTAGAAATGAGCATTCAATTCAATACCATTCAACTTCATTTCATGATTGTTCAATCTTGTCTGTGTGTAAATTAACTTCTCAAGATTTCCATCATGAAGCTGAACGAACGAGTGGTCGTTTCAAGTATATAATCTTACACGCAAAGATGGAGGTGTTATGTTGAGCAATTGCAAAAAGGGAACAATTCGTGTGAAATTGGTTTCCACTCTTGCTTGTGGCTTTATGTAATTATTATGATTTTGGTGATAATGTTATATATCATAGCTTTCATTTGGAAGCTCAGGTTTGTAATACTCCAGGGTTGTAAAGGAAACCAACAAACATTTGTAAAGTTTGGGCGAGTGTTGTGTATCTACTGGTTTTTCTACATAAGTTTTCCTAAACTTAGTTATTTAGCTGCACTAAATTCTGAACAGATGATCAATTAAACCAAAAGCTTGTCATCACTCACACACACACACAGAGAGAGAGAGAGAGAGAGAGAGAGAGAGAGAGAGAGAGAGAGAGAGAGAGAGAGAGCACTTTGTACATATAAAAAAAGGGCAAACCTCAGTGCGCCAAGCGGGGGTTCGGAGAGGGAACCATTTGCTAAAGCCTTCCCTTGACAATTGCCAAGGTTCGAACCCGTGACCTTATGGTCACCAAAGGAGCAACTTACTCCCTCCGTCCAGAAATGTTTGCCCCATAAAAGTCAAAAATAGGACAATCTTTACGGGACGGAGGGAGTATTCTTTAAACAGATGAATGTGCATGTACTCAAGTAAAAGTTTCATAATCAGATTATAGAACAGAGATCAAGTAGAATGGAATGAGAGGATAGGGATTAGGAAAACAAAGCTGAATCGAATAACAAGCACTACATCTAATCATTTTGACGTTTTAGTTTCACTTTTTATTATTACAATTACATTTTTTTACATCACTGGTGATAGATATGGTAATTGTTCTTATTCTCACTCCATATATTTGCAAAACATACCCTGCTTCTCTTTATCGCTAATCAGTTGATGCATCTTTCAGCCCTGGTCCATATTAATCAAAATGAAATAGAAATGAAAGCAAAAAATGTGAGCTTAATAATACTACTCCCTCCGCCCCGAAATGATCTTCCTACTTTTTTTGGTTGTTAATACAAAGGTATTTTTAGACTAATTTAATTATCCTAATTAACATCTCAAAATTGTTATTGATCGTATTTATAATGAAACTAATCCAAATTTATTACTCAAAGTACCTTCGTAGTGACGGCAAAAAAAAGTGGGAAGATCATTTCGGGACAGAGGGAGTATACCGCTAGGTTTTGGCATAAAATACAAAATTGTTCAAGACCCACAACCAGTGGTTATAAAGCGAGTCAAGTTACTAGGGAGTTGGGACTCCACTTGAGATCTCTGAATTCCAGCTAGACTCTACTTCAATTAAAAAACTAAAATTAACTATATCTCGAGACCAAGCTCAAGCTTACCAGGTTTACTGAGCTCGACTCAAACTAAATCAAAATACTTGTATAAATTCTACTATTAAATGATCAAATCAGCCGAGCTCAGATCAGTAAGAACTCATAGTATTAAAGTTTGACTCAAGGCTATGACCTACTTTTGCAAAACTATTTAAGCTTGTTCAAAATAGTTATCATAACTTGAGCATGCCACATTCTACTCAACTTGGGTCATTTGCAACCCCCAACTATGGTGTCTCAATAGCTCATTAGTGAACATTATGTGTTTACCAAAGTTGCAGGTACGCCTTTCATAAAGAAACTTAATAATGAGATACAGAAAAGAGGTTTTGTGCTGACCTTGATACAAACATAAATGTAATGGACATCAGAATTTTTGCCAAGAACTGCTTCCACCGAGTTCCCATTCCCATCCCCATCTAGAGGAATAGGGTTTGTTAGCTCTCGCTTCTGATGTTCAGAGTTCTCTCCTGATGCGAATTTCTCTGCTTTAATAACACAATGGCAGATTTAACATCAGTAGCTTGCAGGCTTAACAACTTGCAAAAAGAATATAAATGATACCCCCTCCGTCCCAAAATGAATGTCCAAAAATTTTCACATTTGCTCTTGATCAAGAGAAAATTTAAAACATTTTTGGACATTACTTTGGGACAGAGGTAGAAAATATAGCATATACAAGTAATTCAACTCAACACCAGTTCTTTTGGCATGAACTTTGAAGTCAAAGCACTGTGAAATTGCAGTTGTCCCAGAAACATGCTTATTAATAAATCGTACTCCATCCATCCCCAAATGAGTGTACAGTTACGAATTTTTAAGAAAGGTAATTTTTACGCAATTTAAATAGCAACTATACACAAGCACCTTACTATCTACCTTATAAACTTGTGATATTGCAAGTTTATATTGAGAAAGATACACCCTCATTTTTTGTTCACTAGACAAAAATCCATTGTTTTAGGATTCGTAATAAATGTCTTCACAATCCTTGTCTAATATTTAACTTTTCATTTGTACCCTTTGAAGCCACTTGTAACAAGTACTATAAGTAGATGGTTCACCTTGATTAAACTTAGCTTAATTAGGGGCATCTTACGAAACTATAATACTAATGCGCATTGGAAATTTAAATAACTAAGAAAATTAAGGCTGCAAATAAGTAAACTGTCCAATATAAATGGGACTAAGGGAGTATTTGTTAAATGTAAAATTTGTAACTTTCTTAAAAATGGACACTCAAGGGACATAACTTTTTGAGGAAATATATATTCATTTAGGGACAGAGGGACTAAAGTTATCCATTTTATCTCAACTCATCGAGAAAATAGGCTGTTTATATCTACAACGATAGACCAGTTATTATTTTAACCACCCACCCCCCCCCCCCCAAAAAAAAAAAAATACCAGCAGTTATGAGTAAATTCTCTATTCGTCCCTAAATGAGCATCCATTTTCAGTTTTAAGGAAACAAAAGAGTGACTTTTACGCAGTTTTAGTAGCACATATACATAAACACTCTTGAGCACTAGGGATGGCAATTTTGAACCGAACCGTGGATACCCGAACTGAACCTAACCGAACCGAAGTTGACGGTTATTAACTGGTTTGACTGGATATGGGGCGAGTAATGGGGAATAACCGAAATGAAAAAGTGGGGAACGGTTTGGTTTTCGTATTAGCATTACCCGTCCCATTACTCGCCCCATTACCTGAACCGAATGTTACCTGAACTGTTTATAGTTTTCTTATTGTAATCTAGTGAATCTTTCCTTATGTTTGGTGAATTGGGTCATACACAACTATTTAATTTTTTTTTGAGCTCTTGTGAATGTGATTATATAAGTTTTAAGTAGAAAAATTATCCTTTATCAAAGTTAATTTTTGAGTTTTTTTTATCGCTAAAGTGCTTTAAAACAAAATATTAGTTTGCCTAATTCCAGGAATTCCGGTCACTTGCTACCCGTGGGGAATGGGTATGGTATGGAAAATTGATTACCCGCTGGGGAATGGGGCGGTTATGGGGCACAAAATTGAATTGGGAAATGGGGGTGGTACGATGTATAACTGCCCCGAACTGCCCCCATTGCCATTCCTAATGAGCACATTATGTCATTGCACATGAAAATTATAACATGGTAGTTTATAAGGTGACTTTGGTAACTCCGCTTGAAAATGGACAGTCATATAGGGGCAATTTTGGTAAAAGAATGGGCACTCATATTGGTTTATTAGGGAATGGGCTCTCACTTTGGGGTGAAGGCAGGGTGAGTGTTTTATTTCTATTTATCAATTTAATTTTGAAAAAGACATAATTTAATGGCCAATTTGTGTGGAACATATGTTATGAGTTATGACTGTTAAGTGTTATCTGTTAGCACTCTCCCAATAACAATGGCATGTAACCAGTAGCATCACATAGAAAGCCCCGCCCCCTGATAAGATTATATACAGCAGTGAATTATGAATTAGAATGCACTTTGAGATGGCACATAGTTATAAATAAACTGGCATCTACTAACCTATCACATGAAGATTTATCGTCGTCCATGAGCATGAATCTCTCAGCAAACGTAGTCGATAAATTGGTGCTCCATAAGTGATCTGCACGAAAATTTTGCAGAAGTTGGAGGCAAGAAGCAGAAATATTTTGCATCATCTTCAGTATAGTGAAGGTAAGAATTTATCAAGGGTGATACATGGGAACACCAACAGACAATTCAGGTATGAGAAGAAATGCAATTACCAGAATATATACGCCTTCGTTCTTCAGGACCCTATAGTTTGTCATCAACTGCTTCAATATATGAACATATCAAAAAGGAAAAGAGCAAGGAGAAACGAGACCAAATGAAAGGAAGTTCTAAAACTGTTTGGAAGTACCTTCCAACCTCCTTGAGCATCTTAGCAGCGTTTTGCCTTGAATTATGTCCACACTGCGTTCATAGATATGCAGTGAGTAATTACTCTAATTAAACATATCTGTCCACCATAGAGAGGGATATTTGTGGTGCCTACCCCTGAGATTTGGCCAAGTTACAGCCCCTCCCAAATGTTTGGACATTAGGTAGGGAGACCCTCCAAATAAACTTTTGTTCTTATTAACCGTTAGCATAAGGGTGCAAAATAATTCAGATATATGAAAATAAAAAAGAAATTAAATATACAACTTCCCTCTTCTCTAGCCCCATTACTAACTCAGTCTCTCTTCTTTGTCTTTCTCAATCCTCCACATTCCCTCCATCAACAAATGCACACCACTCCTTTGTCTCTCTTCTATTTTTTAATTGAGAAATAGAGGAGAAAGAGAAGCTCTGTTTGGCTCATCTTCTTGGAGAGGTAAAACCTTCATAAACTACACATATTTCTCACTCTTTCTGGAGAAACCAAAACACAGATCTTAACTCTCTCACATTGCCAAATGTGTTCCTACAAAAATTAGAGAGAGAAAGATAGAGTGAGAGTAGATCTGTGACATAAAACGGGTGAAGTGTCGGCAATGACCAACATCTTTCAGGAATCGTTTGCAGGCGCTACCGGAGATTTCGCCGGCACGATTGTCTTGATGTGGGAACTAGATAAGGCCCCATTAATTTTCCCATTGTTAAGACTTGCAGTAGACATTTGTTTGGGAATGACAATCAGGATGTTCATGGCTCGGCTCTACATGGGCTGACGGGCATAGTCATCATTTGCTCAGGTCCTTTGAAGAAGCCAGAAAAACTCTACAATTAGGAACCCATTAGATATACTCCCTCCGTCCAATTTGTTACTTCACAGTTACTGTACTCACGTAAATTAAGGAGGGAGTATTATATTGAAAGTGTTGTGAGTGTGAAAGTAAAATAGGAGAGAGAATGAGTGGAGGAAATAGTAAATTATAATGGTGTTGTGAGTATTAAAATAATGTAGGAGAGAGAATGAGTGGGGTAGAGTTAATATTTTAATAATATAAAGTTTCCATTTTAGGTAAAAAACAAAGTGTGAAGTATGTATTTGGACGCCCAAAATAGAAAGTGTGAAGTAAGTAAATGGATGGAGGGAGTATTTGATTTCTATTTACTCCCATATATCTGAATTACTTTATAGCCTTATGTAAAGGTCAATACGAACGGAAGTTTTTTTTTTTTGGGGGGGGGGGGTGGGATGTCTCCCAACCTATTCCACAAACATTTGGGGTGCACTATAATTGGCCAAAACCTCAGGGGAGGGCAGCATAATTATCCCACAGCAAAAACTAACTCACCAAAAGAGAGTCCAATGTTCCTGGAAACGCCATAACAGAAAGCATTAGCAAATAATAAATCTATAATACAAAATGAAACATGTCAGTGAAGGATACCTTTATCAACGACTGCATCCATAGAACCTGATTGAAATGAACTCATATCTCTAACATCCATTTCAATATCTGTTCAGTGATGAAGGAAATGACAGCCACAACTATATACCAAATCAATCAGTTGGGGCTCAACGTAATATCTCAGGTCTCCACTCATGAAATATGTCCATTGGGGAAGCAGAACAACAAGAAGTTTACTATACTCATTCACCAACCTACTAAGTCATTGCCAAGAGATCTGACTGCATTAAGACTCTCAGATATAGCAGCTTACCCACTAAAACTTACTGTGTCGTCCCACTTAGAATAATTTTATTAGGGGCTTACTTTACGATGTGAAATTTATGTCTTACCATCATTTTTTATTGGTTTTTGACCAACACCTTTGATCTATAATTGATTTTCAAACCAAAAACAAGAAGCAATAGCGATACAGACAGACCGTGTTTGGTAAGTTCAAGGCAGTAAGGTAGGTTTTAGATTTCTCAGGCTTTGATGCACAGTTGGTATAGATCTTAATGCTTTCAGCTGGAAAGTTGACTAAAGAGGGTTCCAAAACAAACACCAAATATTCTTGATCAAGAGCAATAAAAGGAATCTAAATTACAAATTAAAAATCAAACACTCCCTTTAAATCTAAAATGAACAAAGATACATTTCAGCTGAGGAAAGTCAGAGTACTTCTGTTGCATTGCTTCAATGACCACAGAAGAGATATCAATATTCACGACATTGTCATAGTCATCATTAATCAAGCCTTCGCTAAATGCTGCAAACACAAAAGAGAAAACATGTGAACCGATTTTCTTTTATTCTCCAGCAAACAAACAAATGTCAACCATAAGTCTTCATGCTAACAATTTGTTCTCATTTTATAAAACGAGTATAGTGAACTTTACTTTCAATTTCCAACATATATTTTAAGATTCAAGGGCTTGGCATATTTCACCATACATACATGAAATGTGCCTACTATACGCACAATAAATAAATATAAATTCACAGGTTCCTATGATCCTTTATGTCAATTTACACTATTGACAGTATTTTCCTCTATTTTTTAAAAAAAAAATTGGGTTTTTTTTAATTTTATTAATGATAGAGAAAATGTCACTAAGGCTACATCAATTGGCCTATAAATAGGCTAGCACATGTCCTTGACAGTATTTTCCTCTAATAAGCTGCTTTGAGTTGGAAAAATAATTCTATTTTCATTCTTCACTGACATCATTACGATTTAGGTCGCGCCACTATTCTCTTCATCTTCTATTTTAATACGAGTGCAGAAAATGGCATTGCGAACAAAATTTTCTCGTATAGTAACCAGGGGAAGAGACATTGAATACAGATTTCTTATTTAGTGGAAAATGCTACAGTTAAGAAAATAATTATCAAGTGAAACGGGAAAAAGGAGTGACCATGACATATCCACTTGGAGCCTCTTCAGTTCATGTATTTTTGTTTATCATATCTGATTGAGGTTTCTAGACTATTTCAGACAACTTTAGCGCTTTAGTGTTGATCAGGTTATTTACCTTTCTCATGTTGTGAATGAAGAAAAACAGCATGAGTTAAAGTTTATTTTTTGGTATAACCCAAAATTTCAGGAAGCAGACTGAATATGCTTAAATTGAACTTACCAATTAAGCATATCCAATTTCTTAAATCTTCACAGCATGGATATTTATCAATGTCCAGCTGCATTCCCAGAAAAGCCAAGGGTGGTTGAGATTTGCTCCAAAAAAAAGAAAATAATTACAACCACCTAGCATTTATAAGCTACAAATAAGGAACGGTTTACATCATTTTCGCACTAACAGGAATCTAGTAGTCCTTCCATCCTATTTGCAGCTTGAGGAGTAGTTATACGGCAATCATGGCTCCATTTGGATGTCATTTGTCACTTCTTTTATCATTTTAACTTGCAGTCATTGAATTTAAGGTAGCAATTTTCACACAATGAAAACTAGAATTTCAGTATTCTTTCTCCCTAAACAGCTTAAAGGTATAGAGAGTGGTTTGGGGGGTCAGTAGCCGGTATACTACATATACCGCTAAAGAACACAACTTTAGATTCTCAAATTTAGATACCCTAAAATATGCAGGAAAATAATCACTTGCAGTTTGTGGGGTCAGTCGCTGGATCTCCATGATTTAATTTGGTCATTTAAAAGCTTTGAAGCCATAAGCGCACCATTTATGATATGGAGCAGCAAAGACATAATTATTTGTATTGAAGTGGATTTCAGCAATTTTACGGTTTAAACTTGTTTTGGTGTCTTTTCATTAAAAAAAATTAGATCCTCAAGAAACATATTATTAAATGGGTTGACATTAAGCAGGTTATTTAACAAGACTCATAATATGTTGTTTTAAATTTCATAAATGATAAAAATTATGTATAATAAATTCCTAATTGACCATTATACTACAGCCTTACATATTTTGGCTTTTGCTAACAAGTTTTTTTAGTAGACAAGGTTCCATTAATAAAAAATTCTATAAACAATATTTAACAATCCAAAGTAAAAGCTTGTAATGGATAAGAATTCCATCAGTACCAATTTTCATCCTGATGGAACAGCATTAGATGACCCGATCTAAATTTCCCTTCATGCTACACTCAATTTCTTCAATGCACATTTCATGCGGAAGGAGAATCTTTCAACTTATTCATGCTCATTTTTACCATGTGGCATGAGCAGATCACGCCAACACATTAATGGTGCAATCAAACTACTGCATTCATTAATGTGACGGTGCAATCAGTTCCGCTCCACTTGGGAAAACTAATGGGTTCTCCTCCCCTTTTATGTTTACGCAACAAACGACAAAAGTGCATTGAAAAGATTGAGATAACCTAGTAATGGAGGAAAATAAACATAATCTAGTAAGAAAGTTGAGCCAAGCCTAAATGTAATTAATATTCCCTAGTTTTGAAAAGTTAATCTACTAAATATTACTCCCTCTGTCCCAAATACTTTTTGTTTAGACTTTTGCACACATATTAAGAAATGCAATTATTACATATAAAATAGACTAAATTACCCTTGGGATGATTCAATTACCTAAGTAATTGAAATGCTTTTACAATGTAATTTCATAACCAAAAATGAAGGTATACTTGGTAAACAATGGTAAAGATTTCTAGAGAATGGTAAAACAACAAATATTTCCGGACAAATTTTAACTCATTCAACAACAAGTATTTTGGGACGGAGGGAGTAGTAGTAGGGGCACAAAATGAGGTGGCGGTATGTTATTGTTTGCATCGATTGTGAACTCGCCACACTCTAATTACAATCACCAATGAAATCATAACAAATCATTTTGTGCCCAACTTTTTGTGACCATATTTTATGCCTGAAGTATTATCCTAAAAATAGTTAGAAGAGTTTACGATCCAACAATGAGGAGTCAAAGATGAGGTTGAGAGGGTTATAGAGGTGGAGAATTATGGGTCATGAAGATAATTTTGGTACCATAAAGGTGTCGGTCGTTGGCGTACGGCTTGTCCTAGTACCAATATGCGTTTCATTCCTATTCCGACCAAAAACTTTTAAGCAAAGAGTGCTGTCCTAAGGAGAAGGGTGGATTGGCATTGGGAAACCTGATTAGTCGGAACATTTCTCTAGTGAGTAAATGACTTTAGAGGTTTCCTCGAGAACCTCATCCTATTTGGCATAAAGTGATTAAAAGCAAGTTCGGTTTGCAACGTAATAACTGGGATGCTTCTTCCAACGGTTCAGGTTCGCACATAAGTCTGTAAATTCATACATCACTTCATCACCTGTTATATCCTCTTACTCGGCTAAAGGTAGGTCATAGCTCATATTCGTTTCTGGGAAGATATTTAGGCAGGTAATTCTTCCTTTAGGGATTTATTTACTCGTTTATATCGTCATTTTTTGGTTCATTGACCCCTATATCTGAGTTTAAGGTGCGTAGAGAGGGGGATAATTCATTTTCTTGGAACTTTCATTATTTTCGTAATCTAAAGAGTCTGATGATGTTGGTGTTCTACTTTCTTCTCTTTCTTCGGTTCATTTGTCACATAATCTTGATTATCGGGTTTGGGAATTAAAGGGATCCGGAAATTATTCTTGTAAATCATTCCTTTGCTTCTTGACTCAGAGCCCCTCTCCATCTTCTTTTCCTCTTGCTTCGTATGCGTGAAAATCAAAATCTCCTTTCAAGATTCGGGCATTTATGTGGCTTCTAGTTCTTAATAAACTCAATACTACTGACAAATTGCAGATCCGTAGGTCTACTAAATTTTTATCGCCAAATTGGTGTGTGAATTGCAGGATATCAGATGAGTCACATGATCATCTATTTCTTCATTGTAGCATTGCACAATATCTTTGCATCGATTGTTTGAGATGGCTGGAGAAGTGTGGGTGTATCCCGGTTCCATCTCTTCTTTCTTCGCAGTTAAGAGGCTTTAGTAAAGATAAAGATGCAAGTCGTTTGTGGGATTGTGGGATTTTTGCAATTTGTTGGTGCCTTTGGATGGAGAGGAACACTAGGAATTTTAAGAATTGCTACTTACCGAAGCATCTTTGGTGGGAAAAAGTGATGTCTTTAGCTTCTCTTTGGGCGTATGCTAATGGTGCTTTCAAAGGTTTATCATTAAATGATTTGAAGAGGGACTGGGTTGATGCTATTTTCTAGTTTAGTATTCATGTAATTTTCTCTTTGTTCATCATTGATGGACACCTAGTCCATCATTTTGTTCAAAAGTGTAATAGCAATAACAAAATTGAAAAGGGTTAACAGATTTGACACAATTAACAACAAGGGGTCAATGGTACGATTGCGGAGAGATGTAGAGATCGGGAATTGGGTTGTTCGAGACTACAATATAGTGAAGATATTGCTGGCATTTCAAGATATTTATTGTCTTCCCTTCGTTGCTAGCTACTTAGCTAGCATGAGAATGGCTACACTACACTTGTTTGGGCTTTGGGGTAAGTGGATCACATCCATATGAACATCATTGGTGATGTTTGTCTAGTCAATTACAAGTTTGATGATTATGTTACTCCATCTGTCCCATAACAAATATTGCAGTCCCATAACAAATATTGCAGTTGACTTATCAACCTTTTTCTTTGTACCGTTATAAATTAAAGCTATATTTATTTCCTTAATTAGAAATGCGACACGTACTTTGGGACCGATGAAAAGGGCATACAAGACACTTACTATGGGGGACAAAGTATACGGTAAGGGAACAAGTTGACCATTTATTTGAAAAGTAATTTGTTTCTATTGCTCAAATTGTTATTAGAAATTGTGGATGACATCTCAAAACGAACAGCCTTCATGTTTAGGGACAAATAACAATGTTAAGCTTTGAGCAATGCTACTTAGAGAAGAAAACAAAAAGAATACAATCAAGAACTTAAAAATTTAGCCATCAATGCATCGATATGGTATTGCATGTTGTGTTTTAAAATTTTAAAACTAATTCCCATTTCAATGAATTGAAGCAGCATCCCAATACTTATTCATCTTAGTCACCACTTGTGGGCACAAGGTATATTACATGGGTGCATGTGCACCCATGAGTTTTCCCCTTTTATTCAGTTTATGTAAGGTGCACCCATTTATCAATTAACACACACTTAATAGTACAGTTAACACACCCATTTAATAGTTATCACGCTTTGAAATTCTGATAGATATTCAATTTAAGGCTGTCTAAGGTTAATTTAGGGCTATTTCTATAGATGCTTTAGGGTTATTTATGTTGATGTATAATTTCGGGTTAAATTTTCATTTTGCAATGTGATTTGTGCGCCCACGGGACCGCCACTATTAGTCACCGGATTCTCTCAATTTCTTCAATGCAAATTCTATGCGGGAGGAAAAATGAAAGTCTAAATTTTACTGCATGGAATGACCAGATCTCGCCAACACATTAATAAATACAACCAAATTGCATTTATTAGAGGGTCAACGCAATCAACTTTTGCCAAGCAGGTAAAACTAAAAGGATGTGAAAATTGGCGGTTTCTACCCCACTTTTATGTTGAAGTAGCAAACAATGAAGGTGCATTGAAAAAAATTAAGAGATTCTAGTAACAGATTGGAAATGGAGGTAATCTAGTAAACTAAAAAGAGCCCAGCCTCAACATTATTATTACTCTCCAGTTTCAAAAATTTGTTCTACTAAATATACAGAGTAGTACTATGAGATTCCAGGATTACTCTTAATCACAGTAAACTAAACTTGAATTTAAGAGTAGCACTGCAATCCTCAAAATTAATGCGTAAATTATCGACTATTACAATCAGCAATTTGTTGCATAGGGAATCAGGCGAAGTATAATTAAGATCGGGAAAAAAATAATGGAATAACAAGAGTTACCGGAGCTTCCGCAGCCGACGACGAGGATTCGACGGTGAGTTTGAGGAGGTATGTAGAGATGGAAGATTGGGGATAATGAGTCGTAGTTTTGATACCACTCGAAGGTACCGGCGTCGTTAGCGTAACGCTTGTCCCAGTACCATGCCTCTCCGTAAGCTTGCGTCATCTCCGATGTACTCCGGCGTTCTCTCCGACTCACACACATGTGAGAAATGGTGTCGGTACTGTATAGTGCGACTTTTTTGGGTTGTTCGAGAATGCAGCTTACAGGTGTTATTAGTGGGCCTTCGTTTCCTTGTTGAATTGGGCTAAACTTTATTGGGCTTAAGTGAGAATTTTTGAAAAGATTGCGGCTGGGCTTTTGTTGTTGGAGTCAAATAAAACCCATTTTTTGAATTCGGGATTTTTTTTTAATGACCACTGTTGTATCGGGGTGTTAGGATCGATCTCCCACAAGAGAATTCGCACAAAACAAATCAAATGGTAAACGCTCACACAAACAAAGAAAAAAGGGACACACAATATTACGTGGTTCGGCTTAAATCATATTTCACCTCTAAACAATATTATAATTTCTTTAATATTACAAGAATAGAGACTCTTACCCTCAATACTCTTGAATATTCTTCCTAAAGCAAAAGCTTACAATTTCTCTCTCTAAATTGTAGGCTATGCTAACACTCTCAACCTTACAATAACACGAGTTTTAATCAAGAAACTCGCAAAGACACACCACATATCACAACAGTATTACAAGAATAGAGGTATTCACATCCTTCTCAACATTCTTGAATACTCTCACAATAGTGTACAACTCCTTCATGAATGTACACATCTCTCTAATTCGCTCTCCTCTAAGGGGAGCCACTCTTGGCACCACAAGACACACTTGAACTCTTTCTACATGTGTCTATTTATAGGCACACAAACATTTCATAGTTCATGTCCTCTCTAAAAGCCAAACACCAAAAATCTCACTAGAAAATCAACCATCACATTCATGTATCCCATTCATGAATCATTTGAGACAATGCATCTTGATTCTTTCTAAAACTTGAGCCAAATTCCAAGACGGGTTCTATATACTTGAATAAGCATTTAAGCATAACAATAACAAGTCATTGTTATTAAAGTCATTTTATGAAGATTTGGTCCAAGTTTGAAAGTCATTTTTTTTTCCAAATGTGTTAGGCTCTTTCGGAGTGTGGCAAACAGTTGTCTAGAATTTCTAGTCTTAGACTCTTAATACAAATTCTTATCTTTTTGGGATGAGTCTACAACTGTTGTGCCATCTTCATTAATGCAATTATTTGTTGTTTGTTTTTCAAAAAGATCGGATCTTGAATGAAAATAACTGTAAAATTTAGGTAGGGAAAATTGAGACAAGATCTGTCTCACATTTTTGTAACATCAGTGATTCAACGGTTATACATTATTAATGACATTATTGTGACATCAGCCCTAATTACTAATTACCGATAATGAAATGGGACTTTGATGACCAGGATTCCAGTAATGATGGGGTGTACTCTATGCCTAAATAAATCAATGAAAAACATTAGATTTCAAAATGTTTTGAGTTCTGCTTATAAAAATAAATATATAAAAGCTATGCCTTGATGCCTCAAAATCTTTTGATTTCAGAAAGTAGTTGTGAAACAACACTGTTATTTTCAGACAAACATTTCTAATTATAATCAACTCCAACTATGGTAATATATCCCTCAAAGATATACTCTTTTGTTTGAATGGAGAAAGTCTAAAGCAAGAATTGATGTTTCTCAGTTGTGTCCAAGGAAACTCTCCGTAATCTAATCTAGTCTAGATATATTTAACACAAATAGCTAATCCGACACATCGTATACTCTTATTTCATGAGTCGAGGGGCCGAATATGTACTACCACCGACTCAACGGAGAGCGTTGAGCAGCCCATAGCAGTAGTAGTGGTAGTATTTGATGATGATGATGAAGGTTCTTCTGATAGCACAGTTGCAGCAACAGTTGATAGTTGTTGATGGTGGTTGGGGATATTAATATGGGCTTGTTGCAAGTTTGGCTGAATGGATGGTGATGGGCCTGCTGCTGCTGCTGCAACAGAGCATCTACAAAGTGGGCAAGTGGAGTTGGATTGAAGCCAGTGGCTAATGCATTCAACATGGAACATGTGCTTGCATGAAGGCACTTGGATTAACTCTTCTTTCATCTCAAATTCTCCCAAGCATACACAACATCTGTTTTTTCAACAATATTTCATCAGGATTGACTATACGAATACGAGAACAATAATAATATCAAAAACCTTAAAAGAAGGGTGGATACAAGTCCAGATCCGTACCACAAATTATACAACAATTTACATTGACCTCATCATGATCATGATCATGATTCAGATCTTCTGTACCACACTCTGTACTACAAATGATCCAATAATTTACATGACCTCATCATGATTATGATCCAGATCTTCTGTACCACACTCTGTACTACAAATGATCCAATAGTTTACATGACCTCATCATAATCATGATGTCATATATAACTGTGAGCCATTGGATCAATGTGTAGTACAGTTTACATGACCTCATAATCATGATGTCACGAGTCATTGGATCAATGTGTAGTACAGGGTGTGGTATACAAAGTGGCACAGATGATTTGGACTCGGTGGGTACAAGTTCTCCATTGAAAGCGTTGGGGCCTAAAACAACCCCACAATTGGCCAAGTGAAATAGGGAAAAATGTACCCTGTCCAAAAATCCAAAATTGTTCCCTTTGATCAAGAGTAAGTTTGAACATTCATTTTGGGACGGAGGTAGTACTTAATTTGATTTCAACCGTTTCCTATAAATAGTAAAGTTGATCCGTGTATTTATCTTCATACTTTTAAGCTAAAGGATTACAACGGGATGGGGTAGAGATGACACAATGGGGAAGCATTATAACTTGATGTAAACAAGTTCCTACACTAGCAAAATGTTCTCTAGTGTATAATGTATGTGCCTTTCAACTTTTTAAGCAAAAGGATAAAGCTTGTAAAGAGAATAGGCAACTTGTCCATTAAGTACGAATGAAAAGGGCACAATTGTTTCCCACTTTCTTTTTTTTTTCTGATTTTAATAGTATATAGATATGTAAAGGTTGAGCATATATACCTTTTGAAGATCAATGGCACTCAATATTTCATTCTACTTTCTTTATCTTCATGATTCCTAATGCACTTTTTTGCTAAATAGTGGACATCATTAGATATTCTAAGTGTCCTACAATCTTAAGGAATATCTTTACTCAACGTAACCATTAATTTTGTAAATGTTTAGATACTTTATGGGGATTTGAAAGCGACAATACTGCAGTAAGTAACTCTAATGATACAGAACCTTTTTTTTTTCGATTCGTAAATTTTGTATGGTTCGTCATATATTGTGTTGGGATATCAATCCAAGTCCCACATGGGCAATTGAAAGAAGAGTTGTCTAGTATAAAAAGGTGTCCACCCACGTCACTAGTAAGAGGACTTTTGGGAGATGACCCAAGAGCAAATCCGTGCGGGCTGGGTCCAAAGCGGACAATATCTTACTAATGTGGAGTGGTGGGGTGGTCGCGGTCCCAACATATTGCATGTTTAATCACTTAATAGCGGGCTTATGGGGCTAATCGAGTGGCAATCCACAATTTCTAGCATATTTGACGAATGAATGGATTTGCTCTTGGGAGATGACCCAAGAGCAAATCCGTGCGAGCTGGGTCCAAAGGGGACAATATCTTACTAATGTGGAGTGGTGGGGTGTTCGCGGTCCCAACATATTGCATGTTTAATCACTTAATAGCGGGCTTATGGGGCTAACCGAGTGGCAATCCACAATTTCTAGCATATTTGACGAATGAATGACTAACGCTTTTATGCATTCAAAACTATGTGGGTGTCGGGTACATAATTGAAAGTAGGCAATAATATGTCTAATAAGGAATTCAGTATCATAACCTTTTGGGCTTTTTTTTATAAGCAGATGTGGGATTTGAAATGCAACAGTTTAGATACTTGTGGTGTTTTGAGGCTGACAATACCACAGTGAGTAATGCTAATGATGCAGATATTTCTGGATATGTACTTTTTTTTATGATTGATTTAGGGTTACGAAATCCATTGAAAATACAAATAAAAAACAATTTCGACGAAATTTTGCATATCGCTAAAGCTTTTTACCAGCAAATGTTGGATAATTGAAGATCAGGCAAGTGCCTTAACTTTCATGATTTTCTAGAAGCAGGTGAGGGATACATCAAAAGCTTATTTTCCTAGAAGAGCCACCAGTATATTGTTTTAAAGAGTTGTTCATCTTACTGTTGTAAAATATAACAAAGGTGACAAAGAAATGTTAGAGACCTTACACTGAATCCCTTGCCTTTAGTTCTTCGTCAAACAGAACCTTTGGCAGATTTTCCTTCAGCTCCCCTTTCAAATTCATTTCGCAAGTCTGTCATCAAAAATAAAATAAATAAGAATTCAATATGAGGAATTCCGTTTTTTGACTCTGCGAGTGAGGGGAGAAGCAACGGAGAAGGAGAGCAAACCAAGGTAACAAATGAGGTCGGGCCATTTGGATGGCGGAAAGTCCGTGGTACTATTGAAGGAGAAGTCGTGAGAATATAAGCCCTCCTCTTGAGATAGAACAAGTAGAACAATAAAAATAGTATTATGGAGAAAAGGATTGGAATAGAGAATATGAAGGCCTGGTAAAGTTTAAGTTGAATCTCATGCGAGTATGGATGAGTCATGCTTTGACCTTGATCACCAGGAACCATCTTCTTACTATCTCTATGCCGCAATTTTTCAAAACCTAAAAATAGAGAGAGCTAGCTTTGAAGATGAATGATCTGTAATTGTCTGGCTATATCTATTTATGGAGCCAAGACAGAGACACAGAAAGGAGTTTAAGGAGGTAATAGGTATATACTCAACTCAAATAAGCATCAAGCTTGATTATACAAAGTTGAGTATACAACTCCTTTTCTCCTACTATATTTAAGAATGTTGTACTCCCTCACTCCGTCCCAAAATGAATGTCCAAAAACATTTCAGATTTGCTCTTATCTATGGTGCTCGGACCCTTTGGTTTACCCGCCGGACTCGTGTCGACAAGATTAAAATGTGAGTGTCCGACACGGGTACAGCGGGTTAAACCAAAGAGTCCGAGCATCACATCACAGGCTCTAATATATGATATTAGAAAAAAGACTCCAGAACAAATTGCTCTTTGTTAATACAGAACTAGGAACATAAGCTTGCATATTACTTTTTGAAAAGAACAATTAATATGTTATGTGTACTTCCTTTTCATAAAGATGGGGACATGTCCACTAAAATATGGACCCCAATACTTACTATAGTACTTGCTTTTGCTATTCAGTGGTAATCCTCACAAAAGGGCCACCAGCCATTGCTAAACATTCCTATTCCTTCAAGTGTGTTTGTAAATAAACCAAAGTAAGAATGATTGGATTTGTTAAAAGATCTGCTAACTAAGATATTATATAACTCACACTCTAATTGTACATTTTGAAGAGTGCCTCCTCTTTTTTGTCGTCTTGTCTCGAGTTTCTGTTTTATAACTTAACCTATTTTCAACAAGAATAGGTTCTTCCCCTGGGTGGGTGGGTTTAACTCAACTTCAGCTAATTTGACATATTTCTACATTTTAGGTACCACTTTCCTTCATGACAATTCAAAGCTACCCAACCTTGTGGACCTAATTAACTAGGCAACCTATTTTACACAACCTAAAATACATCTAAAGAGGTGTGTCTTCTTATAAGTCTTTCCCCCCAGATTACTTACCTTTTTTGTTTCAATAAATTCAGCCAGATTTAACCTACTCTATTAAGGCTCTCAAATTTGGTTCAGGGTTGAGCTTATGATACATCTTAGACCGGAAGTGAATATGAGTGCCGCTCTGCGTCGCTCGACTAAGCTATGTGATGTAAAGAACAGAGGTTATGAGATGAACCGAACGAAAAATCAACAAGATTCGTTAACAAAGAAGGCACAGCCGTTCTTATCCTTTAATTCAATTCATCAATCCAAAAACTGAGTTCTTCAACAACTAAAACAAGTTTAAATACTCTAAGAAAACCCTAAAAACGTATTAGACTAGAAAGGACTAAACTACCCTGCTTAATTTATTTTAAAACATCAGTAAACGCAGAATAAAAACATCAGCAATTGTTCCCCGTCATTGAGGCGGCCGCATGGAAGATGTCCGATAGGTTGGGCTTGATTTCCGCCAGTGAGGCGCACGCCCGGGCAATCGTGGGGCGCCCGCACAGGCAACCGTGGGCGCCCGCACAGGTCGCACCCCTGTTCGAAGCATCGACGTCTGTTTGAATTGCCTATGGCGCTGCATCATCCTCCCCTTCTTGAAAAAGACTCGACCACGAGTCGATACCAACAAGACGCATCAGCAAAGAACCCCATCTTGCACAAATGAACCCAAAGTAGTCCTCCCGCCTGCAAAACAATTCTCTTTCGGTGTGCACCAACTTGTTGCTTGGACCTACGGTGTTGCTCTGATGTGTCATCCACGCAAGACCAGCTGAGGAGTCGATGATTAATGGGGACAGAAGCCTTATCGAAGTCAAGTTTCTTTCGGTAGTGATTAGGGTGCAATGTAACCGTTACTCCATCTTTCGTAAAGGTATAAGTGTTCTTGTAGCCATCATGCGTAACTCTCCGATCAAACAACCATGGACGACCAAGCAATAAATGACACGCCACCATTGGCACTACATCACACCATACATCATCCGAGTAACGTTCGCCAATGGAAAATTGCACCAAACACCTCATGTTTACCTTCAATTAACTCCTCCCGCTCAGCCAAGACAACTTGTACGGTTGTGGGTGTTCTTCGGTCTTCAAGCTTAATTTCTCAACCATCTCAGTAGAAACGATGTTTTCACAACTACCACCATCAATGATCACGTTGTACACTTTCCCCATGGCAGCGCATTTAGTCCGAAAAATGTTATGACGAAGCCAATCCTCGTTTTCTACCTCATTCACATTCAACACCCGTTGAACCACCAATGCCACTCCTTGATCGGCATACACTTCTTCCGTTTCACCACTTTAATCATCTGGTGCTTCATCATAAACTGGTGGACTATCCTCCATTAAGGCAACATATGCATTTGGGACACTCGGCAAGTAAATAACCCAATCCCGTGACATTTGAAGCAAGGTGACTTGTTACCCCTTAAAGCTTCTGAGCGCACCCGATTTTACGCCACTAGTGTTATTGGGCTGTAGGTGTAACTCCCTCAACCTTGCTAGGACTTCCACTACTATGATTACAGAAGAATTCTTGTGTTGCCCAACCATTCATACTCTTCTTTCGGCTGATTGCTTTTCACTGACCTTCAAAGCAAGCCTTCAAACATCATCGTAAGTCCGGTATTGTTGCGGGTGTACCACGTCGAAATATGCATGCCGATCCCCCAGAAAACGGGCTCTTGTTTGCTCGTCTTCTTCTGCAACATCACACTTCATCCACAAGCTTGGTCGAACTCGTGGATAAACTCCTCTACAGGCGTATCCCCTTGCCTCGAGACTATGATAAGCAATAAACGAATCTTGTCTATAGTGTTCGGAAGAAATTTTTGCCTTAACAATTTCTTCATCTTATCCCAATTGAACCTTGGATTTACCCTCTCGCCCGTTGTTTCTTAACATGTTCCCACCAAATTGAAGCATGCTTTTTCAATTTGATTGCAACAACCTTAACCCTATGAGCATCTTTCATAGGTTTTAAATCAAAAATACGTTCAACGGTATTTAACCAATCAATGAACTCGTCGGGATGAGACTTACCTTCGAATTAGAATTTCGATCTTGGCATCGATATCCTTGAGAGTCTTCCTCATTACCTATTACGATGTCCACGATTTCAGCGAAGGGATTGACTCCCTCGTGATACTCAGTACCCTCGGAAGAATCATCCGAATCGAGAACCCATGTCGGCGGTGTCCCCACGATTTTGCGATTCGAACTTGGAGTCGAAGTACCTGAACCTGTCTTCTCAGATCGTCGATCTCAATATCGCGTATATCACGTTCGCGGTGATGATCGTCTTCCGAAGGATCCGCTGCACGGCCCCTTCCACGACCACCTCTTCCTCCACGAACTCCACGCCCTCGTTCGGCCATCAAATCGTCCAGAGCTCCGGTTCGTATATCAATGGCTGAACGAGGAAGCGTGGTTCGTGGTGGAAGTGGTGGTCGATGGAGCAGTCGTGCAGCGGAGCCCCAAGAAGATGACCATCAGTACAAACGACGTCGTCGGAATATCGAGATGGATGAGATACGAAGACGGATTCAAATACTCCAGACCCGCTTGGATCGCAGAGAAAAGCTTCTAGCGACGAGGGGTTCAGATACGGTTGTTCCAGCCGAGGAAAATGAGTACTATCAAGAGGGGATGGATTCCCTCGGTCAAAATCATGGACTTCATGATAGGTATGCAGCTAACCGTTCGAGGAATGACGATATGAGGATCGAAATTCCGGAAATCGAAGGTAAGGCAATTCCTAATGATTCCTTTGATTCATGGGTTGATACTGTTGGTTTTAAAGAGGGCTTTTTTGTCGAATCTTCAAATGAGGAAAACCTTGTTGATTGGTCAAAACTCCCTCTGTTTGATGCAAATCCTGAAGATTCGATTGAGTCTTGGATGAATACTGTTAATTTTAAAGAGGGTTTTGTGATCGATTCTTCAAGTCAAGAGAATCTTGTTGATTGGTCCAAACCACCTATGTTTGATGGGTATCGGGGTGATGTTCCTCAAGCGATGATATCCGATCTTGTTGATGACGTTGAATCTGTTGTTGAGTCAGAGAAAGAGGCCGAGGAAGTAGTTGCTAATCAAGGGGCAAACTTGGTGTGGACGTTTGAAACGGTTACCGTTGATCTTGGGTACACGGATCTGTTTGACACATATGTTCCCCGTTCTTTTGCTCGATACATCATTCAGAAATTAATTATTGAGTTCTTTGTATCAACGCATTGGGCTGATTGGATGGATACTATCACAAGAGCAATGAAGTTTAGAGTTCGTCAAGGGCATCAAATTCTTTTTGCGGATGGAGTTCAGATTTTTCGGGGTATCGTGGTGTTCATATTAAGGATATTGACTCGAGGACGAGTCTTATCTAAGGAGGGGAGGATGATGCAGGTTGGCGAAGGTAAGACAAGCGACGAAGCGGCGCCCAAGCAACAAAGCATCAGCGAGCGAAGCGAGGCGTAGTTCGGGAGTGAGGCGGCCGCCCCGTGTGAGCTCCGGGCGGGCGCACAGCGGCAGCGAGGAGGAATTTCAGTTGGCGCAGAAACAGGATTTGGGCTTCAGCTTGGCTGGGTTTTGGGCTTAAACTGATTTATGGGTTTTAGGGTTTTAGTGAGTTATTAAATTAGAGTTTTATTTTATTTATTTCTAGAATCTTCTTATTAGTAGTATAAATAATAAGCTAGGGTTTTTGTATTGGGGAGACTTTTGATTTTATGGAATAGAAAAGAAAAGCTTGAAGCTTTCGATATTGATTCTTGTCATTATTCGTTCGGTCATTCTATTCTCTTAGCCTATTCGGCATCACTATGTAATCATAAAGCTTAAGAAATTATGTCTATTGTGTACGATATACTCCCTCCGTCCCATTAAAAGTTAAACTTTTCTTTTGGACACGGGGATTAAGAAAAAGTGCAAGTGGTGTAAGTGTTGAGTGTGAAAGGTGAGGTAGGAGAGAGAAGGTGGGGTAGGGAATAGGAAGTGGATAGTTGTTGTGAGTATGCAAGCAGGACCCATTGAATAAAAAAGTATTTTAAAATTTCCATTTTGGGATAGAGTTTTTTAGTGGGACACTCTTTTAATTAAAAAGTGTAACTTTTAGTGGGACGGAGGGAGTATCTGTTAACTTTCTAGCTCGAGTAACCTCAATCTTGGCTCGTTGATAGATTGTTCATTGATTAATCGAGCCAAGATCAAACATAGGTTCCTTCGCTTAAATAAAGCTTCAATATCAGTATTTTTGGCAACATCAACAAAACTTGGCTTGACTCGACTCGACACGTTACGTTAGTTAATGATTGGAACTTAAGTGAAAAAACTCATAGAATTAGTTATTACCTAAGCCAAACGAGTTTTGACATTTCACTCACTAAGTTTTCATGAACTTCTACGGACCAAATTTTAACGAGGTGCACCCTAATGGCGAACAAAGATGCACTAGGTACTAAGAGATTACATTTGTTGACCATGCCCACATGCAAAACCACTCGACAAGTTGCATCACTAGATCTGACTTTGTTACCTGTACATTTTCTGATTCAATTTCAGTATTTCTGACAACCCAACAGTGGCAACGTTATCATTTTATCTGAACTAGAACTACTGTTACATGATGTATCTAAATTCAAACTGCTGATGATGGATCATGAGAGAGTGGGATTTCTATTTCAGACTAGAGAGAGAGAGAGAAATATCAGGGTAGAAAAAAGAGCCAATCACTATAAGATTTCGATGATTTGATATCTTATCTAAACTTACTTTAGTTTTAAAAATAAGAAAGATGATTCAAATAAATTCTAAGAACGTGTAAAATAACTCTAGCAAGAGGCTGCTACCAGAATTATTAAATAATTTCAATTAGTCAAAAAGAGTTTATGATTTCCTACCAAGATCACTTCAAAATGTTATCTCCTTTCGTGTACATGGCAGAATCTTCGACTAGGCATTGGAATCTTCCTCTTTAAGACCTGAACCTGATATTAACCGTATATAGAACATACAGAAATAATTTTCATACATAGGGTCAAGGAAATTGAAACACTTTATCTTTGAAGTTTATGATACCAATATGAGATTCCAAAAACCAACCACTGGGGTTCCTCTCAATGAAGTCTCTGTAACATAGTTGACAATGGAGAAATAGAAAGCAAGCGAAGTAGTACCTTCAACAAGCTGGTCAGTCGTTCGATGCCAAGACCATCCCCATTTTATTCATGATTTAATTATCATGTCTGCTTTGTTCCATTTTGCAAATCGTATGATGCAAAGAATGCTCCCCAAGCAAATATGCTACTTTCAGTCTATAACTTTCCATTTCAACTCCAGTCCACTGAAGTTTCTAGGCATTTTATACTTTGATTAGACCTATAACATGTGAAACAACCAACTGAGCCCACTTAGCTGGACTAATCAAATGAAAAGGAAAAAAGAAAAAAGAAATCAAGATCAGCACCATAAATCACAAGAAGATCAGCATCAAACCAATTTGGTCATAGTTAAAAGGAGGGTAGCCTCTGAAATAGGATTCATTTTGACCTGAATAGCTAATTTTGCAAATGAACTTCCATAATGGTGCATTTATGATGCCAATATAATCTGTCTAGTGATCCATTAAACAATGAAATACTCAACAAGAACAAAAGAGGAGATAGGTTCTCCTTGGCCCAAACCTCTAGGGAACCTTTGAGGCTGTTAAAAAGTAAACTGTACGCATGCAAGTAACTACCTGCGAGTTATATGGCACATAAATTGGTCGTTCAAGGAAAAGAAGCAACCAACAAAGGCATTAGACTCTTCTAATAGTATCCCGTTAACTAGGAAGTTTTGCTTCCTAAGATAATATCTCATAACCAATGGACTTGGCTTTTACGAAAGCAAATAGCCCCTGTGTGCAGGAACTATTTATGCCACAAGTGGAAGAATCTGAAATGGAGAAATAGATTCTAAAAAACTGATTCGTAGATGGATTGCACCATAACCAAACTAATCTCGAGAAATTTACCAGACTACTATTAGCAGTAACATGTAATCAAGTCCAGCATATGAATCAAACTTAGCGGGTCATACAACTTAAATTATTTATCAGCCTTTGTTAATTGGTGTTTCTGTTGCCCACTGCTCAAGTACGCTTCAAAAGTTCATTTGCAGACAATATACGTTTTGTCTAAAGTACGCTACATTTACAGACACTCAAAGCACATCCGAAAGAGATGAAGATGGGAGAAGAAGCTCAACAAACTTTTCTATTGTGTACGATATACTCCCTCCGTCCCATTAAAAGTTAAACTTTTCTTTTGGACACGGGGATTAAGAAAAAGTGTAAGTGGTGTAAGTGTTGAGTATGAAAGGTGAGGTAGGAGAGAGAAGGTGGGGTAGGGAATAAGAAGTGGATAGTTGTTGTGAGTATGCAAGCAGGACCCATTGAATAAAAAAGTATTTTAAAATTTCCATTTTGGGATAGAGTTTTTTAGTGGGACACTCTTTTAAGTAAAAAATGTAATTTTTAGTGGGACGGAGGGAGTATCTGATAACTTTCTAGCTCGAGTAACCTTAATCTTGGCTCGTTGATAGATTGTTCATTGATTAATCGAGCCAAGATCAAACATAGGTTCCTTCGCTTAAATAAAGCTTCAACATCAGTATTTTTGGCAACATCAACAAAACTAGGCTTGACTCGACTCGACTTGTTACGTTAGTTAATGATTGGAACTTAAGTGAAAAAACTCATAGAATTAGTTATTACCGAAGCCAAACGAGTTTTGACATTTCACTCACTAAGTTCTCATGAACTTCTACGGACCAAATTTTAACGAGGTGCACCCTTATGGCGAACAAAGATGCACTAGGTACTAAGAGATTACGTTTGTTGACCATGCCCACATGCAAAACCACTCGATAAGTTGCATCACTAGATCTGACTTTGTTACCTGTACATTTTCTGATTCAATTTTAGTATTTCTGACAACCTAACAGTGGCAACGTTATCATTTTATCTGAACTAGAACTACTGTTACATGATGTATCTAAATTCAAACTGCTGATGATGGATCATGAGAGAGTGGGATTTCTATTTCAGACGAGAGAGAGAAATATCAGGGTAGAAAAAAGAACCAATCACTATAAGATTTCGATGATTTGATATCTTATCTAAACTTACTTTAGTTTTAAAAATAAGAAAGACGATTCAAATAAATTCTAAGAACATGTAAAATAACTCTAGCAAGAGGCTGCTACCAGAATTATTAAATAATTTCAATTAGTCAAAAAGAGTTTATGATTTCCTACCAAGATCACTTCAAAATGTTATCTCCCTTCGTGTACATGGCAGAATCTTCAATGACAATATCGACTAGGCATTGGAATCTTCCTCTTTAAGACATGAACCTGATATTAACCGTATATAGAACATACACAAATAATTTTCATACTTAGGGTCAAGGAAAGAAACATTTTACCTTTGAAGTTGATGATACCAATATGAGATTCCAAAAACCAACCACTGGGGTTCCTCTCAATGAAGTCTCTCTAACATAGTTGACAATGGAGAAATAGATGCTCAGTGCTTTCTGTCCTATTATCAAACAACATTAAAAGTATGACTACAAAAATCAGAATAGCACATTGTTCCACTAAATGCAGGAACTAATTGTTTCTTAGAAAGCAAGCGAAGTATAAAAGCAGTACCTTCAACAAGCTGGTCAGTCGTTCGATGCCAAGACCATCCCCATTTTATTCATGATTTAATTATCATGTCTGCTTTGTTCCATTTTGCAAATCGTATGATGCAAAGAATGCTCCCCATGTTGGTGCAAGCAAATATGCTACTTTCAGTCTATAACTTTCCATTTCAACTCCAGTCCACTGAAGTTTCTAGGTATTTTATACTTTGATTAGACCTATAACATGTGAAACAACCAACTGAGCCCACTTAGCTAGACTAATCAAATGAAAAGGAAAAAAGAAAAAAGAAATCAAGATCAGCACCATAAATCACAAGATCATGATCAAACCAATTTGGCCATAGTTAAAAGCAGGGTAGCCTCTGTAATAGGATTCATTTTGACCTGACAGGCTAATTTTGCAAATGAACTTCCATAATGGTGCATTTATGATGCCAATATAATCTGTCTGGTGATCCATTAAACAATGAAATACTCAACAAGAACAAAAGAGGAGATAGGTTCTCCTTGGCCCAAACCTTCTAGGGAACCTTTGAGGCTGTTAAAAAGTAAACTGTACGCATGCAAGTAACTACCCGTGAGTTATATGGCACATAAAGTTGGTCGTTCAAGGAAAAGAAGCAACCAACAAAGGCATTAGACTCTTCTATTAGTATCCCGTTAACTAGGAAGTTTTGCTTCCTAAGATAATATTTCACAACCAATGGATTTCGCGTTTACGAAAGCAAATAGCCCCTGTGTGCAGGAACTATTTATGCCACAAGTGGAAGAATCTGAAATGGAGAAATAGATTCTAAAAAACTGATTCGTAGATGGATTGCACCATACATTCATGTTAATACCAAACTAATCTCAAGAAATTTTACCAGACTACTATTAGCAGTAACATGTAATCAAGTCCAGCATATGAATCAAACTTAGCGTGTCATACGACTTAAATTATTTGTATTTGCTACAGTTAAAGTAAGACAAACACCTCATTATGAATTCAAATATGGCTACCAAACTTAACTACTGTGGTTGAGGATGTATACTGTTTAAGTCTTAAGCACGAGAAAAGTACCATTTTCGTCCCTAAAGTACTTTAAGTTTTACCTTTTCGTCCCTAAACAATTTTTTTTTACCTTTTCATCCTTGACCTATCGTTTTAAGGATGATGTAGTCCCTCCAGTTAACGGGCGTTTAATAATCCGTTAACTTCGTCCTCGAGCCGGCACCTACCTCGGCGTCTTTCATCCTTCATGGCGATAAAGTGGCAATTTCATTGCATAGTTAAATCTACAAAGACAAAAGTGTTAAAAATGAAAAATTACAAGGACTCAAAACTAAAAATAAAACATAAAAAGAAAAACGCTTCCTCTTCTTCTTTCTTCAGCCTTCTTCTTCTTCACCACACTCCATCCCCAGCTCCACCCACTGTCGCCGCCACTCTCCCACGCCTCCCCCCTTTCTCTCTCTTCACCTTGTCACCACCCTTCTGCCCTCCACCCATTCATGGAGGGCTACATCATCCTTAAAACGATAGGTCAAGGATGAAAAGGTAAAAAAAATTGTTTGGGAACGAAAAGTAAAACTTAAAGTACTTTAGAGACGAAAATGGTAATTTTCTCTCTTGAGCAATGTCATCTTAAGTATACACACAAACATAACAAAAAAATTGTTGCTCAAAGACTAGACCAAAATTCTTAACAATTAAAAGGACAATTTCAAAAATAAATAAACAAAGAAAATCCCAATTGGAAACATTTCAAGAAAATCATAGAATCGTTCAATTCAAAACCAAAAAGTACTAATAAACAACAAACATAAAAACGTGATCTATCTATCCATCAAGACAGAGAAGGAAATTAGAAGCTACGAAAGTACTTTAAATCAATCAAACATCAATAGGTCTTCAGTTAATTTATCATCCTCTTTTGTTAATTGGTGTTTCTGTTGCCCACTGCTTAAGTACGCTTCAAAAGTTCATTTGCAGACAATATACGTTTTGTCTAAAGTACGCTACATTTACAGACACTCAAAGCACATCCGAAAGAGATGAAGATGGGAGAAGAAGCTCAACAAATGGGCTTTGAGTGTCTCCGTCGTCAAATTTGCTCCGATTTCTCCGAAAATCTGACTTTGAACCATACAATCTCCCGCTCCGCCCTCCCCTTCACCTCCTCCGCCGTAGTCCTGGTACTTTTGGATGTTTGGATTTTAGTTTTCTTAAATACTGATGTTATTTTTTTCTTGAAATTATTGTTTTGATGTAGATTTCCAACTCTGACGGGGAGGGGAGGCTTCACCATCTCAGTTTGAATTGGTTTATAAGCCGATATGTTATCACAATTGCTAGGCCAGTTACATGTATGATCGTTCATCCATTAAGTAATATATACCCAATCTGTGTTTATCATCCAATTTACCTGCTATTAAAATTCTGATAGTTGGATTTTGTATCGTTCAAGTGTTCATGGTTCAATATTTGCTTAAGGGTGGTGACCCTAGACTTAGAGAACCAACATCTCCAGAAAAAATTAATTTCAAGAATCCATATAATTGTATCCCAAAATAAGAAATATACATCTTTTTTGCTTATATTAGAATTACATCCATACTTCTTATAAGCGTATGGCCATATTTGATCTGTTTTATGGCCAAATCGAATGCTTAGGCATTATGTCACCGTTGATACCAACCGGAAAACAATTTACATTACATGTGAAGTATACCACTCAGGTTAATGGATCATCTGGATATCTTGTTGATGACACTTGCAAATTTGAAGCAGAGGTTTTTGACTGCAAAGAAAGAAGTAAAGGAAAGCTGAGTGCTTGTCAATGATAAAGTATGCCATTTCTCACAAGCACACTTGGAAAAATGACAACTACTAGAAGATCAGTGCAATGTGCCAAAACTCATCAACATTTAAAGCCGGAAATCACAAATGGTATACGCAATCATTTATATATCTCTAATATGCCCGAACTGAATGCTTTTATAACTCTAACTATATGCCTAATATTTTAAGTTCTGAGTTTGTCACCAAACTGTTTTGCTTCACATGAAGATGCAGCTATCTTCCAATAGAATAGGTAAAGTAGGGGCAAGACATATTTCTCTCTATGTGTGGTATGGCTGAGCCTTCAACCTTACCTCCTGCTACTAAGAATATGCAGAGCTCACTCTGCATAGACTGGACCAAGCGAATGTCAGGCATCTGTCTGCTAAAGGTGAGTTTTTATGGCCACTTCTGCATTATCAGTAGGCTAATTGTTATAGTAAGTTTCTATCATAATTTTTCTAAAATCCACATGTTGCAGCCAATCACTGGTTCGGTGCTTCAAGTCACAAATTTGCCTGTCCCAAGTCAGAATAAAAGGTGAGGGTTGCGGTAGGCATGTGACAGCCAGAGTAAAAAATTTGTCACATTATCATGACATGAATCCAAATATGAATATCGTTGGGGCGTTTCCTCAGCAGCGACGCGCTACACTTCAAAGACCTGGGTGTAGTGATAAGTATGCAAAGGTTGCTAGGTCGTCGCCCGGAAGCGACGTGCCATCTCTTCGCCTGGGGGTGGTGTCAAATATGCAAGGGTTCCCGCATTGCGGACGAGTGCGGGTAAAGAAGCTAGTCCATGGTAAGTGTTTGGGTAGTGGGATGCGCTTTGAAACTTGGAACATTGGATCTTTGACAGGGAGATCAGTAGAGGTGATGGAAGTTACGAGGAGAAGGAAGATTCACATAATGTGTCTACAAGAAACTAAGTGGGTTGAAGAGAAAGCAAAAGAAATATCGCCTTGGGGTTTTAAGCTTTGGTACTCAGGAAAGGATAAGGGTAGAAATGGAGTGGGTATCATTATTGATAAGGAGTATATTAATGATGTGGTGGAAGTGTACAGGAAGAGTGATCGAATTATGGGCATTAAACTTGTGCTAAGTGAGGAGATTATAACTATTATTTCCGTCTATGCACCACAAGTAGGGTTGGATGCATCTATTAAACAAGTGTTTTGGAAAGATTTGGAGGAGGTAGTGCAACGAGTACCTAGTGGTGAGAAATTAGTCATTGGGAGTGATCTGAATGGGCATGTGGGGTCTAGTCGACATGGCTTTGAGAGCATACATGGAGGTTTTGGTTTTGGGGAGAGGAATGAAGCAGGAAATAGTATACTGGATTTTGCGTTGGCATATGACTTGAGTATAATGAACACTTGGTTCAAGAAGAGAGAATCTCACTTGATGTCATATAGGAGTGGAGGTAATGCGAGTCAGATTGACTTCTTCTTAGTAAGAAATGTTTGTAGAAAGAGTTATACAGATATTCCGGGTGAGAGCACAACAACTCATTGACATGTGGTACTTGATTTTCGAAGTAAGAGAATTTCGAGGAAGAGAAAACCACAGGTAGACCCTAGAATCAAGTGGTGGAGACTTCAAGGGGAGAATCAACAGAAATTTGTAGATAAGATGGTCGATACCGATATTTGGTCGGATAATATGGAGGATAAGGATATAGATTCGACTTGGACTAAGATGGAACATGCCATAAAGGAGGTGGCGAAAGAAGTCCTTGGAGAATCTAGAGGAAATGTGCCACCAAGTAAGGACACATCATGGTGGAACGAGGAAGTAAAACAAGCAATAAAGGGCAAGCGAGATTGCTACAAATTATTGAGTAAATGTAGGAGCGACGAGAACTATGAGAAGTATAAGGAAGCTAGAAGAGATGCTAAGAAAGCAGTAAGAGACGCAAGAGCAAAGGTGAATCAGGAACTTTATGATAAGTTGGATACAAAAGAATGGGAAAAGGACATCTACGCACTCGCTCGTACGAGGGATAAGAGGACACGAGATATCGGGACTAAGTTAAATGGGTGAAGGATGTAGACCAAAGAGTTCTAGTCGGGATAAAGAGATAAAAGAGAGATGGAGTTCGTACTTTGATACCTTGTTCAACGGCGGTCAAGAGCGTGGATATTGGAGATTTAAATATCTCTTCGAGTATGATTAATCGAGATTTTATGCGGAGAATTCAAAAGGTTGAAATGGAAATGGCAATGAAGAAGATGGGATCGAAGAAAGCTGTAGGGCCGGATGGAATACCAATTGAGGTTTGGAGATGTTTAGGGGAGGGAATAGATTGGTTAACAACTTTAACAAGATATGGAGAATTAACACAATGCCATCGAGTGGCGGAAGAGTACTCGATCCCTTTCAGTATAAGAACAAAGGTGATGTCCAAGATTGTGCCAAAAGAGTGATTGCACAAAGGCTGAGAAAAATTATGGATATTTCGGATAACCAATTTGGGTTTATGCCGGGAAGATCGACTATGGAGGCAATATATCTTATGAAACAAACCATGGAGAAATATCGGGATCAAAAGAAAGATTTGCATATGGTTTTCATTGATTTGGAGAAGGCGTATGATAAAGTGCCAAGAGAGGTACTTTGGTGGGCATTAGCAAAGAAGGGTGTTTCAAAGAAGTATATTGATATTATCAAGAACATGTATAATGGAGTTAGTACTTGTGTACAGATTCTAGTGTTGGGAAGATTGAAGAGTTCCCTATAAAGATTGGAGTGCATCAAGGTTCCGCACTTAGCCCCTTCCTTTTTGCTTTGATAATAGACGACCGACGAGGTCAATCCAAGATGATATACCAAGGCGTATGTTGCTCGCAGATGATATCAGGCCGATTGACGAGACAAGAGAGGTGTTGAAAGTAAATTGAGCCGTGGAGACACACTTTGAAATCTTGAGGTTTTAGGCGAGCGGTGAGCAAGACCGAATATTTGGAGTGTAAGTTTAGCAGAGTTGGAAGTAGTGGAGGCAAGTGGCGGTCACATTTGATGGAAATATTGTCCAATCTTCTGAGTTTTTTTGCTCTCTTGGATCCATTATCCAAAAGGATGGAGAATTAGATGGAAATGTGGCTCATAGGATTAAAGCAGGTTGGTTGAAGTGGAAGAGTGCCACAGGGTTTCTATGTGATCGCGCATGCCCCATAGATTAAAAGGAAAATTCTACCGCAGCAATTAGGCCAGACCGCTTTACGGCACCGAGTGTTGGGCCGTGAAACAATGTCACGTGCATAAGATGAATGTGGTGGAGATGCGTATGCTTCGATGGATGTGCGGTCATACAAGAAATGATCGATTGGGGAATGAGGTGATCAGAGGTAAAGTAGGAGTTGCGCCCATCGAGGATAAAATGAGGGAAAATCGTCTAAGGTGGTTTGGACACGTGAGAAGGAGACAGTGATGCACCTGCCAGAGGCCTAACAGTGGAGAAATGATAAAATGGCGAGGGGTAGGGAAGACCCAAACAAACTTGGATTAGAGTGATTGAAAATGATATGAGTTTACTGGAGCCGATGAAAGTATGGCGTTGAAGATGCCGGAGTGGAGGGCAAAAACACATGTGGCGGGTTGATTTTTTATTTTTTTTTATCTTTTTTCAACAACCTTTTTACACGATGACATATGAGGATTCATGTTAGCCGACCCCAAATTATTTTGGGACTAAGGCTTATTGTTGCTTGTTGTTGTTGTTGTACTCGTATCAAGCAAGCACGATAGTTGTCTACAAGGACTACTGCTACGCGGAAGCGCAGATCATCATCCTCATGCGGCTAACTCTCTAGAGATAGGTGTACTTGTATATACTACAAAACAAAATGCAAGGAAAGAAGTCCAAAGCTCTATTAATATGACTACTCAAATTACATCTACCACAAGTCGATCTTGAGTGCGCAATGACAAAGAACTAATAAAGTAGTGTATGCTATGTAGTTACATCTTACTCGCATTATCAGTAACTTAAGTGTTTTGAGTATTTAACTAAACTAATAGAGTTGTGGATGCATCAGATTTATGGTAACAACAATGCTTCTTTGTCAATTTGAATAGCCTATCTTCATGTCAAGAATGTAATCCATAAGTTAATCTCCTTAATAATAAATAAATAAATAAAATTTTAAAAAGGGACTAGCATATGTGCTTGTGGATACAATCTGACATACATATACAGCTCTAAAGAAAACAAGCCATGATTTAGAAGATTAGGAAACTTAATATGGGTAATAATAGTATGATAAGGCATCATACCTTAAGAGCAAACTCTTGAAAATTTTACCCTTTTAAGGTTTTGGCTTTGTTACCCCAAGAGCTATCAGCTTCTCTACTAGCTTCTTTTGAGCAGCAACCTTAAGTCCCCAATTAAAAAAGCAGGTTAGGTAAAAAAGCAAGTACCAATCATGAAAATATTGTGTGTGTGTGTGAGAGAGAGAGAGAAAGAGAACCAACCTCAAGCATTGGGTTATCCTTTGGAATGTTACAGGCCAAAGCTACATTAAGACCAGTCCTTATAACTGCAAAAAAAGATCCCAAGTTCTGTTAGGAAAAATTGTATGTAATATAACAATAAATAAAGCTTTCTTGATAATAACGAAATGACAAATAATAAATGAACCATAATATATATTTAACGGGGCAGGAAATAGACATAAATAATAAATGAGAAAATTAAACCAAACCGAATAAATATAGGAAGTTGAGTCTTGTGTAGGACACAATTTTCGCAAGAAGATATTGCCCCGCACTAATGCTAACGGTTTTAGGTGGCAATCTTCTCTCAAGATAAAACGACTTATTATTATTGATAGAAGCACTTCAAATCAATAACTCGGCGAAAGCAACTGTGTTTGACACTTTCAGACTTTGAAGAAGACTTATGCAACAAGATGATCTATCTTCTAATAGATGTCGTTAAGAATTCCGTTGAATTCTATGACTGAATTCCAAATTCAGTTAGATATCTAACCGAGTTTGTTAACTCAGTTAAATATGCGAATCTGTGCTCTTTGTGTGAAGAGAGAAGTGATTGTGAATGAATTGAATTGAGATTGACAATCTGGTGGGGGGTTTATATAGTTTATGAAGAAATTGGGTGCCTTTTGGGAATAGGCACAAATTGCACCTGGTGAGTCTCAGCCCTTGGATCAGATCGTGGATGAAGGGTGGAGATCTGCTGGTTCGACCCAGTAGACCGACCTGTCTGTTCAAACAGACGCGGGTCGCGCCCTTACCCATCAGCAGCATGTTCGAACCATCACGACCCATGGCCAATCCGAACCGTCTCCAGCCTCCATGGGCCAAGGCCCATTTACCCAATCCAAGGCCCATTTACCCAATCCAACTGCCATATCCCTTAGCGTCGGCCCATTCCAACCGGACCTAGCCCAAGCGCCTAAGCCCACAATTTTGGACCAGCCCAACGAGCCTTAGCCAAAACCGAACCTTGTCAAAAGTTTAAGGCTCCACAGCTTCCAGCGACCGATGTGAAGTGCAAAGTGCGCCCTAAACTTCAAAATTAGCACTATTGGGCCACTAGTTGTATGGATGGCCCAATGGTCCACTTGGTTGGCCCAAGGAGATAACAACTTGATGACTCCTTCCTTGGATGGTTCCACTTAAAAACAAGCATTACTTTCCTTCTTAAAGCAATGTGGGATAACTCTTTCATATCCCATAAACTCTTCATAAACCCATTTCATTTTGCATACTTTGTGCATTTAATTTCTCATTCACCACAAATTGGTTTTGAGAAAGTAAATATATCAAATTAATCTACTCCAAATGTAGATTATTAATATGCAATCAATTTTCATTTTCCTAAAATGAAACCTTATGAAATTCTTGGTCAAAAGTCGGTCAAACCTCATTTTTCCAAAACCAAAATTCCAACAAGTTCACTGATGGACCAGATGAAAATATTCCAATTAACGCACTACTAATTCAGGAATAATTGTTTCAGAAACTATTCTTCATGGGATATATAAAGCCACAAACTGCAATCACATATCATTTGCAAACTGAAAACCATCAAAGTTTGACACTTCATTAAAATTTCATTCGGAGGAAAAAGGAAATTATTAATAAATTGTCACCATACATTTTACCAGAAAATGTTATACAACGAAGTAAACAGCATCTAAATCTTTTAATATATTAGTGTACCTATTCGATGAGCAATAGAATATCCCGTCTTATCTGAAGCTCCTCCTAGCGAGAAGTGACACCGACCGTGTTGCTCGCATAATAGTCAATATGAAGTAAGGTGAAGGTGTGTGTCGGTAACTTGCTGATGATGACTATGATGAACAGACTTGGATCCAGAATTTAGGGAAATGTTTTATGCTTCCTATTCTGAAAATCTTGTTAATTGTTCTTTCATGGAGACTGAGAAACTTACACTAATCAACAAGGGAAAAAGTTGTAAAATAAAAATAAAATACAAAACAAAACAAAACAAAACAATACAAGAAACTTAAAGTGAAAACTTAACCCCAAAAGATTAATAATCAGAATCAAAATCTTGAGCAGCTCCAAAAACGAAGTATCAAAATGATAAACTTACTGGTCTTGTAGGCGCCGCAGCATATAAACTTCCGAATTTGGCAGAGTTGCAACCAATCCATGCATATATCTAAAATAAACAAGGTTCATGAGTAGTAGACCTCAAAGGGGAGGCTAGGAGCATTCAAAATTCATCGAGAACCAAGCTTTCAATGATAAAAACAGCTAGACTACGAATAAAATTTGTGGGAAAATATTTCTTGTTTTTCTAAATACTGAATGACCTTCACCCTTAAACAATTCGAAAGAAGAAAAGAGGAATAGGGCTCGCTGATGCCTACAGGTGCCCAAGGAGAAACCCATTGAAGACAGGTGAGAGAACCGACTACGGACTGATTTCCTCAAACTACATATGCTAAGAACAGGACTTAACACCAATTCAATTCAGGCTCTGGAAGGAGGATCTAAAAATTTAAGAGAAGCTTCATCATAGATAAACGCACCATCCTGGTGAAAACTGAGCAAGCATTGCCAGCTATAACAATGCATTGCCACTGTCCCAACACGAGCATCACTTAAGTCTATTTATTTTCCAAAAGGGGAGAAAACTGTGCCACACTGTTAAAAAGGATAAAAAATCAAGCCCTCGATCAGAAGTACATATTCTGATTGTTCAACCTTCAAACTAAGGATAAAGTTATTGGTCTAAGGCACAATCGTCCTTACCATTTCAAACAACTTTGTATCTTAAATCTATCTCCCCTAGTTCAACCACACAACCATCTCAGCATCTCCACTCGGCTACGAAAAACAGACACCATCGAATTGCAGGTTCAGTAATGACGTTTCTCATCATCGAGGTGCTAACAAAATAAGTAAAGCTATAACTCAATCTAACAAGTAGGAGAAGAGAAAATCGGGGTTTCAAGCACGAATTAATGCAGTAAGTTACCTGCTTGGGAAAACGGATGATTTGAAAATGGAGGTTTACGTCGTTGACTATATCGGAGAAGCAGGTTATCTGTACACCGCCGTCGTCTTCGACTTCAATTCCGGTGGTACTGGAAGTGTTGTGCTCGTTGTCAATCTTAGGGTTTTCGGCAGTGAATTCTTGGCGGCTTCCGATATCCAAATGATTCAATTCACCAGCGATCTCCGAAATGGCGTCGCCATTACTGGTTGTGGCGGTGACCGATGAACCTTCAGCCGCCATTTTCTGGATTTTGGAATGTAGAGATTTCGTTGATTGAGGATGCTTTGGGGAAAAATAGCAATTTATTCAGAGTCACATAGTGTAATTTAGAATTTTTTTCTCAAATAATCTCGTTTTACTTTTTTATTTATCAAAATGACTCACTGTTCAAACTATTGCCAAGAATGTTCACTTTTTTGAAACTCGCTACACCGTGTAGCGAGTTTGACTAGGGTTGGTGAAAACTCGCTACACCGTGTAGCGAGTTTAGGGTAATTAATTTAGGCCGTTGGGAAATTAATTATGGCATTTAATTAAACTAAACTCGCTACACGGTGTAGCGAGTTTAATTTATTTCATACCCCTACATAACCCTCTCCGTCAGTCCCAACAAAACATACCATTCTCTTCCTTTCTCAGTCCAGTTCTCCCTTTTCTTTCTTTCTTTCTTTCTTTCTTTTTTAGTCCCAACAAAACATACCCTTCTTTATTTCAAAATGGATCCATCAAAACCCCGCTGATATCTTGGACGACAACCTCTTCCTGGACATCCCGGTCAAACCTCCAATCGTCTATCTAATCTCTCTCAAATTGAACGAGAGTTTCAATCTCCACCGCCTCCACCGCCTCAAATCGAACGAGAGAGAGAATCTCCACCGCGTCATATCATACCCGGTCCCGCCGTGAAGCACAGCCGCCGTGCGTCGAGACGCACCTAAAAGCTCATGCCTCTCGGGGACCCCGCTCGCCGACCCAAGAGGCCATACGTAAAAAACTTGAAGAGCTTCTGGAAGATGATGATTTTCGTGGCAAAGCTTGGCTTTCGCGATGGACTATCTCACCGCAGTAGGTACTTATTATCCTCGAGAATGATCAAGGAGAATTGCCAAAAATATGAGAGGGTGGAACATGTATATTATTTTATTTTAATTATAGTTAAGGTTGAAATTTATAAATAATTGATCATTATATTTTTGTTCTGTTAGGTTGTTGTGGTTGTAAAGGAGTTTACACGAAGTGATCAGCGGCTCGCGCATTTGGTTTTGAAGGATCCTACCGATACCATTGATTCTTACATCGGGCCGACAAAGTGATGAGAGATAGTGAGGGCGGAAGTCACATAGGTGTTGGTGTTGTTCTTATACTGACTAAGGTATGAAATATTTTCCTTAACATTACACTCCCTAAGGTTATATTCCTTAACATTTTGTTCTAAATGTTTTGTTTTGTTGATCTATTAGCCGTTGTTTGGGCCCCTCGCGCTAAAAAAATACTTAACATTGTTACTTCCAATGTTTTTAAGGTGTTTCCCAAGGATTGTTAATTTCTGTTATTGGACATGTAACTTGACAATATTTATTTTTTGTGATTTTATGTAAGATTTCCTATGTGGCCGGGATGTGGCCACTAACTTGAAAATATTTATTTTTTGTGATTTTATGTACTATTTCCTATGTGGTCGGGATGTGGCCACTAACTTGACAATATTTATTTTTTGTGATTTTATGTAAGATTTCCTATGTGGCCGGGATGTGGCCACTAACTCGAAAATATTTATTTTTTGTGATTTTATGTAAGATTTCCTATGTGGCCGGGATGTGACCACTAACTCGAAAATATTTATTTTTTGTGATGTTATTTTAGTTTTTTTAAAATTATTTTGTACAGTTTGTGTTTGGTTTTGTTGCAATTATTCATGACATAATTTTTTAACACATAAGAAAAACTTTATTCAGCAACATGTTATCATTTGTTTTAAAACATGAAAAATAAATATTTTTAAAAAAAAAAAATCAGCCACATGTCATTATTTTTTTAACACATGTAAATTTTTTTGTTGTTAGTACGAAGCTATTTTGAGCAACAATTTGAAGCTGATTTAATTGTCCAAATTAAAATTTAAAAGTTGTTATGTGCAGTAGAGCGGAGCGTGTCTCCCCTCATAAGGCTGCCACTCCACGTGAGCCTCGTTCAGCCGGGCCAGCTGATCCCGATAGTCTCGCAGGCTATGTGCAGTAACCTCTCTCAGATCCAGCGAAGCCTGCGTCCACCTGAAATTTCATAAACAAAATAATTATAAGATTTTGTTAAAAAAAAAATAAAAACATTAACGACGAGAAAATAAAGTATGATATATGTATACCTGCATCCGAGGGGCATGATGACGTAGTCCGACTCTCTGAGTCGATAACGGATCTGCGGCCTCACACATTTCAACTGTGAGGACCCCGACCCGGAACCTACACGTGTCCCGAGTTTGAGCGTCCTCAAACTAACCCAAATATACTAAACTTTTAAAACTTTGAATTAAACTTCAAACATCAACATCAATAACATTTCCATTTCAAAACAACTCCACTACTCTCCACATCGGAGGAAGAGTGGACCAACTTTGAAAATACTTAAACTGTTTTAGTTACAAAAGATTATGGTTTCAACGTAGAAAGTTTAAGTTTAATAATTACAAACTCCCAAAAGGAATTATAGCAAAATATACTTTCTACGCCAACCTAACGTACCCCGACAATACCCAAAAGCTCACTGCCAAACTCCTTTCCGTCCTTACTGGGCCTGGCCCGCCTTTGTCTCGGGATCTAAAAACATTAAAGGGAGAGGGGTGAGAATAAATCTCAAACAAGCTATTATGAATGCAAGAATATGCCGTATAAATGCAACACATAACAAGTCGCACTTAACACATTGGGAAAGCTATAAACACATTCCATTACCTTGGTTTACCTTTTCCCGTCTCGAATGAGTCGTACAACATTGGGTATAATAATACTCCAATCTTACAAATAGCCGTTTAAGCAATACTCACGTCTTATAAGACCCGTTTTTCAAGTGGAACCAAATAAGACATAAAGAGTACTTGACTACGCCAAGGCTTTTGGCTCAATACGCGATGCTATACCCCATCCTGTGGCCACGAGGAGGGATCTGCCCGAATATAACATAATCCGATCACATTAGGTCACACTTTCCTAATTGACCGTATTATGTTATACCCCCAAATGTCAGCTGACTCACACATTATCAAGCACATAATAGATACTTGAATAGAATCCACAAAAAGGGATAACAATATATCAACATGGTAAAATATACTCATGTCCAACCAATATCATAGTGCAACATTTATTCAACACACTATGCATAAGATAAACAATGTATATGAACTCAATGTAAGGCAAGAAAATATCATCAATCCATCCTACAAGATCATTATACAATAAGACAAGGCCTCTATGAAGGTTCAAGCTCAATTTACTAAGTGGGAGTCACAATCTATAAGTGACCAAACAATGCTGCTAAACAAATTCTGGTTCAGGTTTTAAGTTAAACTTCCTGGGGTCTTGGGCGACCGCCCATACCTCTTGGGCGACCGCCCAAGAGGGTTTTTCAAGCACTCTAGTTACTGGACACATGGGCGGCCGCTCATGCCCCCTTGGGCGACCGCCCAAGTGTCTGAGCCAGAAATTCCCAAGTTTTCCCTTTTAGTCTCTTACCATTTTACTTTCCTTTATCATACTTCTTATACTCATGAACACCAAGTACTTTCTAATTCTACAAGGATTATCATAAAATCATATAAACCCAAAATAAGTGATTCTAAATTATTTATCATTATAACCTTCACCCATTTCAAATCCTCTAGGTTATCTTCCAAGATCACAAACTTCATTCTCTTCCATTTACTACTCATTCAACTCCTATAAAATTCCCAAAGTATGAACCCAACATCATAAGAACAAGGAGAACATTAAGGAGAGTATGAACAAGTAAGAGAAGGGAAATCATAACAACTCACTTGAGCCAATACAAGATGAAATGAAGCTTTTCTAGGCTTGATCAACTCCTTGAGATGAACCACTCACAAAAGGACACTTGAATTTGGAAATGGTTGAGGAACGAACTTGGTAAGAACTCTTGAAATGGGAGGCTTCACATGGCTTCCATGGAGGTTCTTGTCTAGAGGAAGAAGTAAGAGAAATGATGAAGGAGGGGGGGGGGGAAGAGTGTGGGAGTAGTAAGAGAGGGTATGGGGAGGTAAGGTGGGAGTTTGACTATTGAGCCAAAGTTGAGGAAATTAGGGGGAAGGGTTATGCCCCCCCCCCCCTTCACCCTACCAAGGCTTTCACCAAACAAATCCATTTAAATAAAATTTCCTTATTTCCCATTATTTAATCTACTCAATTTTACCTCCTCATACTCTTTATCACATTTCTATTTTTCTTTATATTTCTTTTAGAACAATAGTTTATTTTCCTATAATTTATTCTAATATAATAAATCAAGTATATAAAAATGGACACATAATAATAACAAAAATATTAAAAGCACGCAATATGATATTTAAAATTAGTGCCTAGGGTTAGGGTCGTTACACTCACTCCCCCTTAAAGAAAATTCGTCCCGAATTTTAAAAGAAAACTTACTTGGATTCTCAAACAACCACGGGTATTTCGCTCTCATCTCCGACTCTAGCTCCCACGTCGCTTCCTCAACGGTGTGGTTCTTCCAAAGGACCTTCACTATAGGAATACTCTTAGACCTCAACTCCTTAACTTGGAACTCTAGGACTCTCAAGGGTTCCTCAACATAAGACATGTCAGCTTGGACATCATCGGGGGGAGAACTCAAGATGTGGGAAGGATCATGACAATACTTCCTCAACATCGAGACATGGAAAACATCAGGGAGTAAGGAAAGAGACGGAGGTAATGCCAACCGGTAGGCTAAATCCCCAATCTTCTCTAGAATCTCAAACGGACCAACGAACCTCGGAGTCAATTTACCCTTGTTACCAAACCTCTTGATTCCCGTCCTCGGAGAGACCTTCAAGAACACAAAGTCACCTACCTGAAAAGATAAATCCCGTCGTCTATTGTCGGCGTAGCTTTTCTGTCTACTCTGAGTCGTCTTCAATCTATCCCGAATCACCTTGATCTTCTCCGTAGAATCTCGAACCAAATCCGGTCCCCAAAGTCTCACTTCACCAACCTCGTCCCAACACATCGGAGATCGACACTTCCTACCATACAACGCTTCATACGGAGCCATCTCAATGCTAGACTGATAACTGTTGTTGTAGGCAAACTCCACTAAAGGTAGATGATCCTCCCAAGACAATTGGAAATCCATCACACAAGCCCGTAACATATCCTAAAGTATCTGAATAGTTCTCTCGGACTGACCGTCGGTTTGAGGATGAAACGCCGTACTGAAACACAATTTAGACCCCAAGGCTTCATGCAATGCTCTCCAAAACCTAGAAGTAAACCTCGGATCTCTGTCGGAAACAATACTAACCGGAATCCCATGAAGTCTCACAATTTCCTTCATATACAACTGAGCTAACTTCTCTAACGAAAACTTGGTTGATACCGGAAGAAAATGAGCCGACTTCGTCAACCGATCCACAATAACCCATATAGCATCCATCTTCTTCGCGGTGAGAGGTAAACCTGAAACAAAATCCATCGAGATCCCTTCCCATTTCCATTCCGGAATATCCAATGGTTGAAGTAGTCCCGCCGGTCTACGATGTTACGCCTTAATCTCGTTGACAATTCAAACACTTAGATACATAATCCGCTATTTCCCTCTTCATACCATTCCACCAATACCCACGCTTCACGTCTTGATACATTTTGGTACTACCCGGATGAATCGCAAACTTGGACGTATGGCCATCCTCTAAGACACGCCTCTTGATTTCCGGTGATGAAGGAACGCAAATTCTCCTCGAAGGTTAAAATTCCATCTCTATTCAAAGCAAATTCCCCGGCTTTCCCATCTTGCACTTGATCAAAAATTTTCTTCAACTCCGGATCACCTTGTTGAGCTTCCTTCAAATCTCCATACAATGTCGGAACGGCTCGAACATTCGCAATGATTACTTCACTCTTCAACTCCCGATAACTCAAAGTCAAGCCACATACGCCTTTCGGCTAATCGCATCCGCCACTACATCGCCTTCCCTGATGATAAGAAATTATACAATCAAAATCCTTCAAAAACTCAAGCCATCTCCTTTGTCGGTTGTTCAACTCCTTTTGGGTAAATAAGTATTTCAAACTCTTATGATCGGTGAAAATCTCAAACTTCGCCCCATAAAGGTAGTGTTTCCACTTATGCAACGCAAATACAATCGCCGCCAATTCCATATCATGAGTAGGGTAATTCTGTTCCGCCGGTGATAACTTCCTAGAGGCATACGCAATAACCTTCCCATTTTGCATGAGGACACATCCCAAACCCGCCTTCGAGGCATCACTATAGATTACAAAATTCTCATAACCATCCTAAGGGTAAGAACAGGAGCCGTCGTCAACCTCTTCTTCAACTCATTAAAACTTTCTTCACATTTGGGATCCCATACAAACGATACATCTTTCCGAGTCAACCTAGTCAATGGAGTAGCAATCCGAGAAAACCCCTCAATGAACCTTCTATAATACCCCGCCAAACCAAGAAAACTACGGACCTCGGTCACAGTCGAAGGTTGCTTCCAATTAACCACGGCTTCAATTTTCGAAGGGTCCACAGAAATTCCCGAACTCGACACAACATGCCCCAAGAAAGAAACCCGCTCAAGCCAAAACTCACACTTGCTGAACTTGGCGTACAACTGCTTCTCACGAAGAACGGACAATACAATCCTCAAATGATTCTCATGCTCTTCCCGGGACTTAGAATAAACAAGGATATCATCAATGAAGACCACCACAAAACTATCAAGATAAGGCTTGAAACACACGGTTCATCATATCCATAAACACGGCTGGAGCATTAGTCAACCCAAAAGGCATCACAACAAACTCATAGTGACCATATCTAGTTCGGAAAGCCGTTTTAGCAATATCATCCTGGCCTAATCTTCAACTGATGGTATCCGCTTCTCAAATCAAGCTTTGAGTAGATAACGGAACCTTGAAGTTGGTCAAATAAATCATCTATGTGCGGAAGAGGATACCTATTCTTTATGGTGGCTTGGTTCAACAAACGATAGTCTATACATAATCGTAAGGTACCATCCTTCTTCCTAACAAATAGAACCCAAGTGCTCCCACGGAGACACACTTGGACGTATAAAACCCCGGTCTAGCAATTCTTGCAATTGGACCTTCAACTCTTTTAACTCTACTGAGCCATTCTATAGGGTGCTTTAGAGATAGGGGCGGTACCGGTACTAAGTCAATACAAAACTCTACCTCACGATCCTGAGGCATAGAGTACTCACTAGAAAACACATCACTAAACTCATTCACAACCGAACATGAGCTAACTCGGGAGACTTCTTATTGGAATCTACCACATAAGCTAAGTAACCCGCACACCCCTTAGATATCATCTTTCTAGCTTTTAAGGCGTAAATAACATGCAAACCGAACATAGATTTATCTGCATCAAATATAAATGTAGGCACATCGTGCATAGCAAATGAGACTCGTTTTCTACGACAGCCTACCAAAGCATGACACCGACTCAACCAATCCATCCCAAGTGATCACATCAAAATCACGGATTGGTAACTCGACCAAATCCACCGGCAATACATGCCCACATATAGTCACATCACAACCACGATATATCAAAGAAGATGCAAGGCACTCTCCCATAGGAGTAGAGACCTCCAACACATAAGTGTAAGTACCCCAATCTGGATCACCCCCTTTCAAACACACGGGAAACACCGCAGACTCATCAACGCAGTCTCGGAGACCTCTCTCACTCGAAACCCTCTCAAACCCCCAACCAAACCAAAGGAGGAGCCTTTCTGGGATAAAAAGGGACAAAAGGACCTTTTGGGAATTTTCAGGAAATCGTAGCAATTAAGGTCCGTACGGACCTCTTTGTTTCAATGATTACTAAATCCCCTTAAAGTCCACAATATTCCCTCAAATCCCGGGGAAAATGATTACTTCCCTGCAGAGTTGGTCCGTACGGACCTCTTTGCATGCAAGATGGTCCGTACGGACCTTATTGCTCAGGGAACACCATCATTCCAGAATATTCTCCATCATTGCAGATTCCTCAAATCGAGGAAATCCAAAATTCGGATAACCAAGAAGGTCCGTACGGACCTCTTTGCTCCGAAATTTTTACTATAAATAGAGGGCTCCCCCTCCTCATTTTCACACACCTCCCTCTTCTCTCTTCCTCCCTTAGCCTTCGGCTCCCTCTAAGTCCTCTCGAGGCACTCCCGCCCCTTTCTGATCCTTCCGAGCTCCGCTCGCGGTGCTCCGAAGCCTCCCGAGCGCTCCCGAGACGCTCCCGCGCTGCCCCGAGGCACTCTCGAGGTACTCCGAGGCCCCTCGTGGTACTCCGAGGCCTTGCCTCGGTCTTTCCACTCTGTCCCGCTCTTTCCGAGTCAAACCGACGATCCCAAACCACGCCGAAACTCTGCCCGAGTGACTCTCGCCACCGCAACGCACGCCGAACCTCTCGCCCGAGTGATCCCGACGATCCCCACGCACGCCGAACCTCCGCCCGAACGCAGCCTACAACCTCAACTCACGCCGAAACTCGTCCGCGGACAACCGGCATCTTCGAAGCAATCCCGATCCGTACCTAACGCTACTTCGACCTCAAACACTATTCCCAAGCGGAAGACAGACACGAACCAACATTGGTAAGGCTTCCTTCCTATACTATTTCAATACATTTCCATACATAGCATACAATGTAGACATCCGATACAAAGATGCATTTTTAAAAGCACACACACACACACACACAACATTTAAAGGATATTAGGGGTATCCGAAAGACTCGTTTTACGAGGCTACTCTGTGAGCTCTAATATTCTAATATTCTCTTCCCGGGAGTCATCTCGACCTCCGAACTCAAAATCTCATCACACAAAAACGGTTTAAAATTATCTTTAAACCGATGCCCTTTTCAATGTTTTGGGCTTAATAAAAACGGCGTGGCGACTCTACAAATGCGAAAACAAACGGCGAGACACCTCCAACGCGAAAGATGCCGTATGCCTGGCCGCGAGGCCTGCTCGGATCCGTAATTTCATGGCGACTTGGGGAAATTTGTTTTAAAAACTTTTAAACAAAACAAAAGATTTTTAAAACGATGATGAGGGTCAAACTTTCATTTTACCCCTTCCTTTAACTTGTCATGTGTGTGTGCACGTGCTTCGTTTTTATTTTACAAAAATAAAAATACAAAAAATGCATCAATATACATCTCGCGCATACATTTAAAATTCTTCAAAAACTTCTATTTTACTCGTAAAAGAATTTTAGAGACCGCACACTACGCGCACCGCCGCCTCGGTTACACCGCACTCTACTCACACCGCCGCCTCGGTTACACCGCACACTATGCGCACCGGCCCTCGGATACACCGCACACTACAACCCTTAACCCGGAGTGGTCTCGGTTGCAGTCCGTTTGGTCTTCCTAGGCCTCTTGGGCGCGCACGGGATCATTCCAAACATCCCATCCTAGCCAAGCGTCAACTCCCGCACGCTTCGAGTCTCAAGTCACACTCTGTCCGTACTCGGTTGGTTTTTACCTACCAGTGTCATACACTCGGATACATATACCATGCCGGCCATTTTTCTCGAAAGTCAAGGCTCGGAACTCAAGATCCTCGCGCAAGCAAAGTGATGAAAGGTCATGCTAAAATCTTGACCTCGATCTTGATTTCCTGTTACACCTGCACGATGTTCCGTCCCGATATACATCCATGCTCGCATGACACCATGTCATCACGCTTTTGATACGTCGCCCATGACGATATGACCCACCAACGCCTAACGTCACGCATCCCTTGCGCAAGCAAGGTAAAGAGAGGTCATGCGCGAACTCTTGACCTGATCTTGACTCAGTGGCCGGCTCGGTTCACTATTCACGGCTAACGCATCAAAACGAACATGACAAAGCTCGGTCCTTAGGTTCGATTTTTCTTTAGGCCGGTGGAAACCGCTTGCACTATAGGACCTCGCCCGGGCCGCCCACCCCGGGATGTCGAAATACATGTGCAAAACGAGGGCTTATAGCCGCACGTATGGTCTCCATCGACCTGTGATCTAGCATAGTTGCGAAAAAGAAGAGCAATCTTTTCCAACCTACCTAGGACTCTGAAAAAAAAAACATGTTTTAAGTAAATTAAAACAATAAAAAAAAAATCAATCAAAAAAATAAAAGAAACGGAAACCGCATGCCACGTGAGCTTTCCCCCTTCTATCCCGTTAGGCCATTCCTGTGTCTAAACCTTGCCCATCACCCCTCCAAATAACCGAGAGTGGTTGAGAATACCGGAAGCCGCCTTTTCGCATCGAGGTCACAAGGTCCGATAGCCCTTCCAGCCAATCGGTCCGCACCGTCCGATACTCCCCATGACGGATCAACAGATAATGCTGAGGGAAATGGAACCCCGCCACTAAGGAACCTCCCTGCACAATGGAGGAGGTGCCGCGAGCCTTCGAAACCATCAAGAAGCGCCAAGAGGAACAAAGCAAGCCCGGATCGCCGACACCTTGCGTCTTCGAGGAACAGCAGCTTCCCAACCCGACGGAACCTTTGTTCTCATAGAGGACGAAGATATACCTGCTCCCCCGGCCAAAGCTATCACAGTCCCGCTCCGCCAAGCTACGAGATCCCAAAGAACGCAAAGCAGCTCTTCGCTCAAAGATCCTCAGCATTGGGCCAAGCCCGACATGCCCGCCTCGATCGCCGCTTCCGGCTCGCACATCAAGCTCATTACCAACAAAGATACATACGTGCTCGCTCCGCGTATCCCAATGCATCTCGGTATCCCCAGATTCAATCCTTTGCCTCTATACGAGCCTCGCAACCACAATCAAAAGTCCCCATTCTTACTGTGGACAGGGCATCCCGAGCGGATATCCCGACATCTCAAGTTTGCCACCCGCTTAGCTCGCCAATTGGGGCTAACGAATCGTTTCCCAGCCTCCCAAACACAACCCTTAGCGGACCCGGCAATCACGCCTCAACTTCAACACCCTGTGGTATGGGTTGGTATACACTCAACTTCCTCCCCAAGACTCCCGAATGGCGATCCCATCGCCCAATCCACCTCCATCTTCGGCTTCCATCCCCGAAAACGGTAACCCACCTGCATACCGATCCCCACACGGCCCGCCGATTGAACAAATGAAAGACATGCAAGGCAAGCTAGCTAGTTCTCAAGGACTCTCCCGCCTACCGATCCGAACAAAGCGGTCCCTCTCCCTCCAAAGTTCGTGATGCCGAAATGGAAAAATTTGACGAACAGAATGCCCAAAACCCACATCGACACCTACGTCCCGGGTATGAGAGCCAAAGCGGCAACCCTCAATAGATGGCAGATCATTTTCGCATTCCTCAAATCCACAAAGACTAAGGTGGTTCCTCAATGTGAAGGCGTAAAACCGCTCCACGTGGGATCGATCAAATAAATCTTCCCGGAGAAGTACCGCGCCAATCTTGAATGGGAAACAAACCGCCATGACCTGCAAGCCACCGAACAAAAGGATGACGAACCATAAGGCGGAAGTTCTACAAAAGATGGAACTGGAAGCTAAGCGAGATAATGGATCCACTTTCCAAAGAAGAGCAGATGGACATCTTCCATTCCCGCCTCAAACCATCTTTGAGGACCTTGATCAACCACTCATTTCTATCCGGATCTCCGTGCCATGGTCAACGCCGGACAAAGTTTGAAAAGACTCGAAGTCTTCAAAAGGCAACAAAGAACCCCGCCTCATCTTACCGCTATCAAACAAACCCGGCAACTTCAACTCCCGCCCCGACCAAAGGAAAGGAAGCAAATTCTGAATAGCCGCACTACATTCGTAACTGAGCTCAAGTAAACCGCGATCAAGCGTGCCCCAAAGAATAGCAACCCCTCGCTTCCCACGCCCAAAGATTTAGATAACCTCGGAAATGCCATTGGGTCAAGTATTTCAAGCTTGTGAAGCGAAATCTTCTCAAACCACTCGAGAATTTCCAACCGAAGACCCTCAAACCCAACATGGATATGAGCAAGCACCGCGCCTTCCACAACTACCCCGCCACACCACCGACAATTGCTTCGTACTCAAGTGTGATTCAGTGGGCTCATTTGAGGAGGGAAAATTGGAACGCCCTCGCGGTCCCAATACCATTGGAAATCCATTCCCGTAACGACGTGGTAAACTCAATAGCCGCTGACGAAACTCCAAACGAGAGCGTACTCCGCAATTTCCGAAACCGTCGCATGCCGTCCCGCTATGACGGGAGCGTGAAACAAGAGTCAAAAGGTCTCGTGACCGGGAATTCCGACAAGAACGCCCAAGGGCAACCGTCTCCCTACGATCTTTGCCCCCCAAGGCATACGAATGGATGGATCGAACGTTCCCTTAAGAGACCGAGTCCAAACGGTAGCACGGGAAGCGGTTTAGCCTTCACAGACGATGACTTGCCAATATGTGAGAATCGGCACAACGAAGCCCTCCTCATCCTCATAAAGATAGAGATGTTCTTCCTCCCGAACGTCTTGATTGATAACGGCTCCGCAGCCAACATCATCGCTTTAAGCACATTGAAACGACTCCGCATCGACCGTTCTCTCGATAAGGCCTTCACCTCGGTAATCCGAGCCTACGACTCCACCGCACGACCCATCGTAGGAGTCATCAATTTGAGGATCCACCTGACGTACAACCGGAGCTCGGTAGGAGTCTCCAAGTCGTGGAAATCAAACCCAACCTTCTCTCGCTTTGTTGGGACGGCCTTCGATACATCGATGAAAGCCGTATCATCTACTCTTCACCAATGCGTGAAATTCATCAATGCCAATGTGAGCGATCGAAGTGATCCGCGGAAGCAGCGTAATGGCAAGTGCTTGGCGCCAAGCTATGACCTGTAAGAAGGTCCCGACATGACCGAATACTCTTCTCCGCATGATTCTCCTACCCCGTCCCGCTACGAAGTGGATCCTTACATCCACGCTCTAAGCCGCGATTTAGCCGGAAATCGAAGAACTCATGGGACAGATGACAACTCGACATATGCGATCCGTGAAGAATGCTTGAGAGAGGATCAAGAGATGGATGCCCTAATGGAGATTGATCGAGGAGTAGACCCTTACTTCGCCGAAAACCCTCAGAACCGGCTCATCACCGATCCCCTACAAGACAACCCTCTAGCTCGACACTCTGGATCTTACGTGTGGACAGCCCATCACAAATTAGTTCAATTCAACATTCGTGTCCGACTGACGTAACAGCCGCGCAACCTCCTCCAAGGCTTAATCGTGGAAGGAGATATAGCATGTCCGCCGAATCCATATCAGAACGCCGTCCCAAGCAAAAGATCCTGCATAAAGAAGCGCATTCTATGAAAGTGATCAACATCAAGCAAGAATCAACTCCGACCGCCGAATGCTTCGCTCTCCTAGAAGTAGCCCTCGCCGACTTCTATCATCAAAAACCTCCCAAGGACTCGGTGGCAACACTAATGGAGGGACATCATCGTGGGAGCCCAAAAACCTCCGCGATCCGGGTTTGAAATCGAACCGCATGCAAGCTACTTTCCGGACTCACGCCAAGGGAAGATTGGCCACCCGGACCAAGACTCACTCCCTCTAGAGCTACAACCATCCGAGAGTAATGAAGCCCGGTCCAATCCCTCGTCGCCTATAGTCTAGCTTCGAGTCTTGTTGTCTCGCGTATTCACATCTTTGAGTCTGACGCTTTACGCCCGACGATTGTGAATCTTTGATCAACAATGTACAGCCTTCACGCTTTTCAATAAAAGGTCCGACCTTCCTAAAAAATCATTTCATCGTATCTTTAACAAATGATGATATTAACTAATCAAAACAAGTTAATAACAATTCATCCGGCAAACACATTAATTAAATAAATGCATCAAGCAAACATTTAAGCATGTTGTCAAACGAGAGAAAACCGTGCCCAAGCCGCCGAGAAGGTTTTAATCACAACGATTCTGCAAGATTGTCAAGAGCCAAAGAGACGCAAGTCCGACGCCATTTCCAAAGACAAACCGCATTTTCCAATACCTCAAGAGCGGGAAGTCACCTTCATGAACAAGGAAGACCCACACACGTAAGGGGTCAAAACCAAGAGCATCATGGCCCTAAAACGCCTCGCTCTCACTTCGTCATCCCTGGGACATGCTATACAAGAAACGCTACCACGGGCCACTCCTACGCCGCGTCGCCCAAGAAGAAGCAAGCAAGTTCATGAACGAAGTCCACAATGGGGCTTTCGTGGGTCCCCATATTTAATGCTGTGAGCCCCGATGCAAATCATTCTCGTGGATGGGCTACTACCGGATCTCCATGGAGGCAGACATTGCATCCACTTTGTCCGAAGCCGCGACAAGTGCCACCCGCTCTCCAACCTCAATCATCTCGCCGCCCCACGATCTCTACCGCATGACTACACCTCGCCCTTCGCCACTGGGAATTGACGTCATCGGGAAAATCGCTCCGCCAGCAAAGAACGGTCACGAGTTCATCTTAGTAGCCATCGACTACTTCACCAAACGGGTCGGCCAAGTCCTACAAGGTACTCACCTCCAAGAAGGTCGCGCATTTCCTCAAGGAAAACATCATCTCGCCGATACGGCATCCCAAATGAGGTCATATATCGTACAACGACTCACACTTCAAGGGAATTCGGCTGCAGATTGGGCCGTCAATTCAAGATCGCACGTCACAAATCTTCTCCCTACCGGCCACAAACAAACGGCGCCGTGGAAGCAAAGAAACAAAACCTCGAACGGATCATCCGAAAATGACCACCCGAGGACGAGATTGGCCCGAGAAGCCGCACCTGCACTTTGGGCTACCGCACACGCCGCAATGTGCCCACGGAGAAACCCCATTTGCCCCGACATACGGATGGAAGCCACGTCCTTCCCATCGAGCTGGAAATTCTCACTCCGAGCGCTAGCTGAAAAATGACATCAACGAAGTCGAATGGCTCCGGCCGACATGACGAATTGGCTCGCGAGACGAGCGACGACTAAAGGCCATGGAACACGTCCGAGCCTATCAAAGCAGGATGGCTAGAGCTTTCGACAAGAAAGTCAAATCCCGAGACATCGTGGAAGGCGACCTTGTACTCAAAGAAAAGCCTCCCCACTCGAACCAACCCACTCGGGAAAATGGGAAACCCACTTGATCGGCCCTTACGTGGTTCAAAAGATCTTCTCCTGAGGCGCCTACGAAGCGTTACGGCTGCACCTGGGACGGCAATCCCTTCATGAATCCAAATAACTAAGCAAACTTCGCAGATACTTCGCCTAAAGAAGAACAGTACCAAGGCATCTTCGCACTCCATGTAGCGCCGAACTACCATGCACTGAGCCCTAGTCCTGGGGAACGTAGGCAACCTTAATTGGTCCGGCCAAAAATACACAAAAGTCAAAAGTTTGAATGTCAATCAAGACTCTCCATCAAGCTACGCACTTTTCAAGAAACACGCCCTAGCCAGCCACACCAAGTCAAACGACGGCGCAACATCAAAGGACATCCGAGGGTCACTCAAGATCAAACGATCGACTCTATGTTCGTTTCCAAGCCAGGGCTTGTCTTCGCCTCACGCGCTTCAAAAAAAAAAAGAGCTCGAGCAAGGGCTCAAAAAAAAAAAAAAAAAAAGAGCTCGAGTGTGGCTCACAAAAACAAAAAAGAGAGCTCGAGCAAGGGCTCACAAAAAAAAAAAAAAAGAAGCTCAAAGCGTAGTCGCGAAATTGAGGTCAAGAGCCCGACGCCAACAAGAGGCAAGGAAGCTGACGGAAAAGGACCGTCAAAAACGACTTGTCAAGGAGCATTCAACCTCTCCCCAAATACAAAGCCTCAAAGAAAGGGGATTGGCTACGGCTCAGGCCTGTGACTTCGCTCTACCGCGGATGCAATGTAAAAGTCCAAAGATGGACGCCGACAAAGTGCACAATGTAAGCAAAGGCAAACAAGAGATCTTGCTGCCTCGACAAAGCTTTAAAAGTAAATCACAAATCACTAACGGTTACAACATTTCTCATGAGTTCAAGCACCTGCCTCACTCTCAAGTTCACAACATACGCTAAAAGACAGCCTTTAATACATTTAACTAATAATGTGTTTCGCAATGCAATGAATGGATACCTAGGAGGTCATTCTCGCGCCATCCGCGCTTGTCCCCTCGCCATTCTTTCCTTTCTTCCTCGTCTCCCGGCGAGTCTTCTTTCGCTCCACGTGAAATCCAACTCGCTCTCTCACCCGAGATCCGGGGTCCTCCCTCCTTGTAGTCAAATAATCCAGAGCTCTCGTGGCTTCATTCGCCCGTGCTTCGCCGCATCTCCTCCCCGCGAGTCCAGTAAAAGAGACCTCTCCCCCGCGCCGGCCAACTCTAGTCTCGTAGTCAAACAAAGTGTCTCCCCGTCACATCCAAAGGGTCGACTGTGTGCTTCTAACTCCTAAGGGCGCAATAGCCACTACGCCATCCGGGTCCTGTAATCGCTACACGCCTTCGCTTCCAAGACCACTTGGGACTCGCCAACACGTCGCCTCATACCAAAGCGATACCGAGTCGCCAACACAACGCCTCCCGACGCCGTCTATGAGTACCACAGAGGGAAAGCTGAATACTTCCATACCCTCGTATTACAAGAAGGCACCCTAAGCCGCCATACAAAGAGGAACTACCTCCGCAGTGAGCAAGGTCATCCCACCCAACAAAGGCTCCCGCTTCATCCCAAACTCCGCCGGAAACAAGCGACTTAATATATAGAAGGAGGACCAAGACAAACCTCGAACTCGACAACGTAGGACCTTCCCGCAAGATCCTTCCCGGTCTCAATCCTCCAAAGCGGGAACCTACCCGCCGATCCGATGCGTACCAAGCCGTACTGCGCCATCCATCTCTCCTGTGCGATCGATCCATATCCAACACAAGAGGTCACGAGCAAATGACCACGGCTAAGCAACGACGCCTGAGCTCTCCGGCATGGCCCGAAGTCTCTCCTCGCAGCCCACAAGTGTGAGCAGCGGCTTCCCCTCTCATAAACGATCCCTGGGCCGCAGACGATCGATACCATGAAGAGTCTCCCCAAAGACTAACGGGACAATATCCTCTCCACCTCCGCAGGCTTAGTCTCTACCACATCTAGCAAAGCGCCATCACAAATGCCAAGGGAACCGACCTACGTAAAAGTGTCGCCATCACGCACAAGGCAAATACATCCCAAGAGACGCCACTCATCATCAACCATGAACCGCTCCTAAGCAGCCTTCTCGAAGTGGGCCGATATGACCCGAATCAAGGATCATGCCCCGCACTTCTTCCAACGAAAGTACGAAGAAAGTCCTCTGTAAGCTTCTACGCTCACCGCAAAGACTCACTAATCAAAGGGAAAGCCGTAGACGGCCTCCACTCTCCTGGCCTTCCTCAATCAAAGCCCGAAAAATCTTCAAAAGTGGGCACCATTTATCATTGTAGGAGAAACAGCACACGTGCTCTCCCTAGCATCCTAAAACTTCGCGTCACCCGCGCAACAAATCCCAATCCGTAGAACCAACTCCTTAAAAGTCACCAAAATCGAGCAAAGACGAAACCTCACCTCGAAAGCTCCGTCTCTCATGCCCCCATACGGCGCCACATCCACGTTTTCAACTACCATTGCTCAAGGAAGTGTGCTTGCCTCTCCCGCGAAAGCCTCGGCAAAACTCCTAGGGACGTACGAAGAATCCATGGCAAAAATGGAGGTCTCCTAGAGAAAATGGGGAAGAAAGCTCGAAAAATGGTCAGTAAATGGGGAAATGAGGGAGGAACCGGGAGACCGGAAAGCATTGAGGTCCTTCCTAAAGCAAGGCTGGTCCGTAATGACCTCTTTGCATGTTGCTACGTCCGCACGGACCTCCGCAAACAGAACTTCCATTTCCTACAAAGAACAAAGCACAAAAGCCACCTGCCCTCAAGAAACCTTGCTCCAAACCGCCAAACACCGGCTGCCAGTTATTCCTTGAAATATACACTACCCACAAATGCACTCTCAAATACCACGTGGCATGTACATAAAAAATAATAATAATAGCAACAATTTCTAGGACAAATTTACCCTGAATCATAAAATGACATTACATCTAAAATAAAAATGTCGTTTTGCCGTGCAAATGCACATGTGTTTTATTACAAAGTACCCATAAATGTCTGTTGCTAAACAAAAAAAAAAAAAGGAGGGATATGAAAAAGAGGGAAAAGTAAAATGAATACTAATCGTAGAATCTTCAAAGATTTCATCATCTCGCTGCGGTCCTCTGGGAGAAGTCCTGGGCATCCCCAAAGTCAAATCTCGCCCGTCACATCCTCGTCAAGCTGCATTGCTCGAGTACACTCCACGAGGCTCCTGCGTGAAAAGCACTGTAAGGATCAAACCGCGAAAGGATCAAAGAAAGAAGGCTCGAGGAACCCTCACCGTGCGCCAAGGCCATGCGTGAGGTACATGAACTCGAGCAAAGGGCTGCTCCTCAAGGCTCCCGTAGTCCTCCCGAAGACGCCTCTGCATCTATGCTAGGCCGCCCTCAAAGGTCCCCTCCCGCTCGCGGCTCCGGCTCGGCCTAGCGCGAGGGAACGCCCACAGAATGCTCCTCGAAGGCATAGGCTCGCACGGCCGCACCACGACGCTAAGACTCATGTGACATCTTCGACGCCATCTTCTTAGCAAAGGAACGACGTCACGTAACGGCTAGAGCTTAACATATCATAGGCCCTCCCCGGGACTCTGCACCAACAAGAAGCCAAGGAACGCTCATATCAAATGCGCTTATACTGGCTAAATAAAAAGAGAAAATGCAGAAAAGATGCCAAAATGGAAAAGAGTGTTAGACACACTCACCGATCTATCGGGGATCCACTCGTATGCAAGTGGCAGGAGCTCGCCGTCTTAACGGCAGTGGCTGCATACACTCCTCTCGATCCGCCCCTCATGCGACGTACGTGAAAATCTGGGTCCCCGCATCTAACCTCCTGGGAGCCCGCGTGGCCAGCCCTCTCCTCGCGCAAGCAAGCTCCGCGGCGTCCTCGCCCCTCCTCTCACGTGGAAGGCCCCGTACTCCTCTCCGTAGCATACATGAACTCCTGGCGCCGACACCGCCAAGGTACCTCTCGAAATCAAGCACGTCCATGTCCCGGAATCAAGCATCCCAAAAGGGAGGGTCCCTCGAGCCACTGAAAGACAACGGCTGCACGCCGCTGTAAGCACTACTTCCCGCATACATGACATCACAAGTCAAGCCTCGCAAAGATCTTCCGCCACACACACTCTGGGAGCCCTCAAACTCATCCCCTCATACCGAGCCCACTGGGAACAAGACGAACCCTCCCGGCCATCCCTCTCTCAGTACGCTCTCCCCGCACATCCCCGAAAGGGCAGAGCTTCCCTGGTCCTCCTCTTCCTCGCCGCACGAGCTCATCCCAATATATAGCAGGTAATGTGAAAGAATGCCAAATGATCTCTATCCCACGGGAAGCACTGGAAAACCTCACAAAACCACACCCGTGATAAAACAACAGAAGGCCTGGGCAAAAGACAATCTGGGAGAAATGCACAAGTTGCATAACCAAAAAAAAACAGCAATAAACTCATACCTCCAAAGGAGTCAAAACAAAGCTAACGAATCACAGCCACCTCCTCGCTTAAACCGGTCCAAGGGAGAAATAGAGCTCGGCCCAAGCCCGCTCGCCCCCAAGCAATGCCGTGCACTCTACTCAGCCAATCTGCCTTCCAACAGAAAGCAAAGTGAGCCGTTGGTCGCGTGGTTCGAGAAACAAGTCTCTGAACAAAGGTATACCATAAGAAGGAGCGCGCTAACCGCTCCGCATTGCCACTCGGCTTCGGTCCCCCTGATGTAGGCCCCAATACCGGCCGATGATCTTCATGGGCCCATCGTCGCTATACAAATATGCCCAGCCCTTTGTAGTGACCCAGGCTCAAAGCCCAGCAGCCTCGGCCAACACATCATCAAATATCAGATCTCTCCACCTGCACAGCCCTCCTTCAAGGAAAGCCCTAAGATCGCAAAGAAAGTCGGTAGGCGTCCACCGTCACCTCTCCCCAAATGTATGGAAGGTGCAGCGGTATCCTACCGCACTCGATAAAGGCCTGTCGCACACGCTTCTGCCTTCCACATGTCGACACTCCACCAGTTCTCAACGAACACACCCAGCTGGGGAAGCATAAACCACCTCTCCGGACTCTACTACCGTCCCACTTTAAATATCAGTAATCCGCCTACATAGCTCCAACAAATGTACCTCGAGCGATCCCCGAGTCTCATCCTCTCGGCCTTCCCGCCATAAGCCCCGCATCCCGCAGTAAACACAAAGCAAAGGTACGCTAATCATAAGATTCTAATATAAGGGCACATATAACTCCGTCACAAAACACGGCACATATTGCACATAATTTTCTACATACATTATACATATAATTTTTCCATGTAACCCGTCACAAAACACTGCACACACGCACATATTTTTCTACATATATACCGTCACAAACACTGCACATATAATGCAACATAATTTTCTACATATATCATGTATATAATTTTTCCCATGCAACCGTCACAAAACACGGCACACACTTCTATACATTTTCTCAAAAAAAAAAAAAAAGATCCGTCCCAACACGGCAAAGGCAACATATAACCCGTCACAAAAACACGTACACATATTGCACATATTTTCCCCACAAAGTCCGTCACCCAAAACATACACGGCACGACACATATGCATAAATACATTTTTCAAAAAAAAATCCGTCCCTGCCACGGCTGCACACTTTCACATATAACCTGGCCACAAAACACGGCACATGTCAATATTTTTTCACAAAAATTATCACTACACGATAATTTTTCTCATAATGTACATGTATAAATAGCATTACTGCATAACACAATCAAAGCATGCATTTCATTAGAGAAGCACTTTATTTTCACAAATAAAAGCTAATCTACACATTTCTCGCACAAAATACACATACCCACAATTTTTACATGTCCATTTTCAAATAATTCATCAAGAATTTCACAAAAAGGCATAAAATAATAAATAAAATCTAAAAATGTAAAAAACTAAAACCTAGTTCAAAGCATTCAAAAATTTGAAAGCAGGAATCAAACGGGAGCGTATTTCTTACCTCCCCGACGTTCGTAGAGCGACGGGATTGTGGCACCTCCGGATTCTGACATACAAGACATCCTGCCTCTTCGAAGATGGAACGAACGAAATCCAATTTCAAGCTCCATTCACAAGCTCAACCACTTCCCGATCTGCGCGGACGACGACTCCTTCTTCCGAGATCCCTCCGCCATCATAAGCAATTCAAGCTAAGAAAAATGGAAGATTTTCGACAAAAATGGAGCTTTTCTCTTTCTCTCG
>JAFEMH010002701.1:0-115000 GCA_022495995.1 Adenophora triphylla var. japonica
CTCGCTATCAGAATCACTATGCTCTCATCTCTTTGGATTGAATCAGCTCCCAAGCTCACATTATCATCTTGAACATCATCGTTTTTCATCCCCACAAGGATCAAGCACACTCTTAACCTGGTGGACATTATGAATTCAAAGTTCAACATAATTTTATGATGACAGATTCAAGGATCCTCAGTTACTGCAGTTTGTCTCTTACCTTTAGAGCCAGTACAAAATGTTTGCTGTTGACATTGCCAACCTCCATTTTCAGAGGATTCTTGCTCCATGGATTATGAGCTTCTTCCTCTGAGCAGCTTCCTGAAGAATGGAGGCTCATAATCCGCCCGGCTACAGCATGAGAAACAGGAGTTTATATGTTATTACTTTGTCAACTGAATGAAGATGATAGATGGGTCATCAAATGCATTCTTCAGTTTCAAACTTAAATTCACAAGTAACATTGTTGATTAATTATCAAACTAGTTTTTTTTTATTCAATCGGCACCTGGTATTTTGATTTACAATCTAATTTCATTAACATTTTTCAGAGTGTTAATAGAGTGAAGACTTATATCCTTGACATAGTAACACTGTAACAATATGAGACGAATTCTTGGACAGCTGAAAGTCCTTATTAATTTAAGATAAATTACTTGTGTCTATCTAAGCAAAGGTTAATCAACTATCCAGACTTCATGATGATTTTCTATGCCTTGGTAAATTGAGAGCATTTTGGAGAGCCCGTCAAACAGTGTGCACCAACAAGGAATATGGGTTAGATAAGCAGCTAAGTAAAGTCATACCGTAACATCATCATAATATAGGAGTTTCATCAGTATAAGTGCGCTGAAAAAAATTGTTTAGTTCACCGTCAGAAAAAATAAATATCAGCATCAAACAGAAATTATGAATCTCATGGATAAAACAGCATGTAAACATGTGAAGTTCCAGCCTAACAAGAGTTCCTCTTCAGGCATCTTATCTAGAGTTCTCATCCAATTGTATCCAGTGTGCGAACCATTTTACCAAGCAGAACTCCTGGATATGAAAGTAAAATCCAGAACAGAAATGTTCAGAACAGGATGTAGGAACATGTTTAAACCACTATTAGAACAATATAGAACTAGACAAGTTATTTGGATAAAACACCTCATCTGATTTGGAGTAATTTCGGTCGTGGAATTACACTTGAATGTCCCTCCCTGCTTATTTCCAATTCGGTTGACATTTATGGACACCTCTTGGCTGTCAGCACTTGAGTAACTGAAAGAAACTGCAAAGTAATCCAATAACTCAAGTATTTGTAACACTAATTGTCTCAAAGAAACCACACAATAGAAAATGAATCCTCCACTCTGAATAATTTGAGCGTAGTCCAGATATCAGTTCCATACAGTATACCATTTTAGCAACCAAAAAGATTAGTTCATCACAATGCCACAGAGTTACTAATTATCTGATTAATTTTGGTACAAATTGCAATAGAAAATCATCCCAGATTCATTAATACAACTATTCTTGTTAAAGACCGTCTGTTATACTTGAAGCGTTATGAATTCTAACTAGATGATCAGGTTTTCTGCTAATCTTACAGGCATATTCCTCAATCATGGGGCCTTCGATTGCTTCACACACACAGAGCATGAGTGTCCGGAGATACTTCTTCTGTAAAGCATCATAAACACTTTACCAAAAAACTAGGTTAAGTTAGTTAACAGCAGAAAACTCTTTAAGCTCAAAATAAGCTTCCAAATCGATTCCAGCAACCTTGTGCTCTACTTCCCCTGAACTTGATTTTCTGTCACTCACAAGATGCAAATCCATGTTAAAAACTCAAAAATATGAGGGGAATTATACACCTCTTTAAGCGGCTTTCCGGATCGGAGAGAGAGACTGACGAGCCGAGCAAACGAGCCGGAGGGAAGACGACCGGAGAGCGGGAGAGACGGCCGGAGACGAGGAGAAGAGGGAGGGAGGCGGGAGAAGCGAAGAGGGGAGAGAGGAGAGGGCGGCTTGATTATTGATTTATTTGATTGATTTATTTAAATTGATTTATTTAGGTTGATTTATTTAGGTATCTCAAATTAATTAATTTCTTATTTTTTGTATTTCATTTTAAGGTATTTCGTGAATTGCATTGTGCCGTCACCTTTTATTAAAATTATTTTTTCATGTAACATTTATATTGATTAAATTATATAATTAATCAACGTGATTGCCAAAAAATCATCACGGATTTTAAAAAACTGAGTCATGTTTGATTTTTCATTTTCCTCTCCTGCTTCACCTGCGCGTTATGGCACTCCGGACGAAAATACCAAGCGTGATTGCACATGTGATTGTGCGCCATCTCGTTAAGGTAACGTGATTGCTTTTATTTCCGTTTCCCTTATACGGTCTATAATGCTTCTTTTTAGCCATCACGACAGCGAGTCACAAAAGGCTATTTTTCTTGTAGTGGATTTGACATTTGCATATTTGTAGGAGGTGAAGGATTTTATAGGTTTGAATCCATTGAATATGGTTTTTGAAGGTGAGGGTGGTTTTAGGTATGAAGAATGGATGATGATTGTGGGGTTATATGTGGACGATGCTAGGGGTGAAGAAGAGGTGGTGCTAGAAAAGACCGAATCACTTATGGGACATAGGGTTTTTATTGTGAAATGAAAAAAATGTGTCTTTTTAGAAAGTTACATATATAACACATGCCTTTGATTCCGTCAACAGAAATAAATACATTGTTTGTTTTAACCGATTTGCAACAAGTGGTAAGGAATTAATAAAGTAAAGAGGAAGCCAAACACGGGTACCAAACAATTGTCATTAATTTTAAGATTATTTTTTATAATAAAATTTATAAATAATTTTTATAAAAAATACTTTCAGTAAGTTAATAATAAAGGAGAAATAACTATTTTTCAAAATAAGTATTAAAAAATTTTAACATCATTTTTTAATTAGCCGAAATCACATAAATTGATTACTTTAAATGAGATACTTCATAGATATTTTTTAAATAATTATTTCTAGACTTATTATTTATAAATGATTTTTATATATTATTTCTAAATTTAAACGTTTTCTGATTTTTACTCATAAATAACTAATTTTAAAATATCTGAAGAATTAACTTTGTATTCAATAAGTTAACTAATTAAAAATATTATGTTAAAATTATAAAAAGTGATTTATTATTTCATAATAACTATAAAATAATAAAAAAAAAACTTAAAAATAGTAATAAAAGTAATAAGAAATTTGAAAATAATTATTTATCTTTTTACCTGTAGAGTCTTATAAACATCATTTTTTTTCAAAGCATTATGGAGAAAACTCGAGGCCCTGCTAAACATGTCGCCCACCAAAGACTGATAAGATTCAGCGCTTGAATGAAAGGATCATCGCTTTAGGGAGTTTTATTTCCACGGTCGGCCAAAGGTGTTTACCATTTTTTTAAAATTTTGAAAGGGGAGATCAAAAATTTTCTTTTAGAGCAAGAATGTGAGAGAGGCTTTTTGAACATATAAAAGAAATACATGGGAAAACCACCTCTTTTATGCGGTCTGAGAAGAGAGGAGACAAAGCTTTTTGTATATCTCGCCGCATCGAGACTTGGCGGGGTTGCAGCTTCGTCTTGGTCCAAGGAAATGAGAGTAGTATCCAGAGGCCAGTATATTATGTTTCAAAAAGCACTCAGTGAATTAGAGGCGAAGAGATTCTTCAATGCATAGAAATTGGCATACGCCCTATTGATTGTCGCCCGGAAACTAAAGAGCCTACTTTTTAGCCCATACCATCACAGTTTTGACAGATGCCCCACTCAGGAAAAATTCTCCAATAGTCCGATTCAGCCACAAGATTCTTAAAAAAAGTGGTCTATTGATTTGACGAGTTTGATATCAAAGAAATTATGAATCTTGCAAGAGGCTATCATAGATGCAGGCCCTATCAGATTTCATCTTAGGGAAAACCTCATTCACAATGTCACATGCATGGAGCTAGAAAGCGAAAACCTAAGAGAAAATGCTTTAAAAGCGATCTTCTACCGAGCCTAGTAGAGACAAAGAGACCACCAAATTGCTGGAGACCGATGGATCCTCGTCCAAAAGATAAGGGAGTATGCGGGAATCTTCTTGGTCTCACCCGAAGAAGAATGTAAATATGAAAAAGGCCTTGAGATTCAAATTCTCAGGTTTCCAATGAATCGAGGCAAAATATGAGGCTTTAATCTAGCACGTGATATAGGTTTCGCTCAAATTGTCATTCATTCTGATTAGCAATTGATTATGTAAATCAAGTGGCAGAAAGGTGAATATGGAGTACTATATCCAGTGTTGGTTAAATATTGTAGCATGGAAAGGGATATCTTGAAGAGATTCTGGGAGTTAATTCAAATTGACAAATCAAGAAAAATGCAAAGGGCGAGGATATGCTCAGCAAGGTTGTAGGCAACGACATACAAAGTCTCTCTAAAAAAGTGGCAGTAGAGTTTCTCGAATTACCAGCAATCAATAGACCAATGATAATGGAAAGAGAAGAGCAAGAGAAGAATTGGGTAAGCGAGATGAAGGGATATTTGGAAACGAGCAAGCTGCCGCATGATGAAGAAAAGGCCAAGTTGATCAAGAAAACATTGCCAAGATTTACTATTCAAGATGGTATTTTGTACAGGCAGTCATTTTCTAAACCACTATTGAGATGTATTGAACCAAGTTGGACGGATAAGGTTTTGTATGAAATTCATGAAGGGATATGCGGAGGACATCCATGAGCGAGAACATTAGCGGACAAGATAATGTTTCATGGATATTATTGGACTATACTTAGATGGGATACAGAGAATTATGTGAGAAAATGCGACAAGTGTCGAGGCATGCAAATATTCCAAGGCAGCCCACCACGGATCAAACCCCGGTTGTTGCGACATGGGCGTTTGACATGTGGGGAATTGACTTGATTGGTCCTCTTCCTAAAGCTAGAGGTGGTGGATGCCAATATGTGGTAGTAGCAGTTGATTATTTCAATAAATGGACAGAGGCAAAGGCGTCGACAACAATTTCTGAGGACAATGTGATAAAGTTTGTGAACGAGAATATATAGTGTATATATGGGTTGCCAAAGGCAATTATCTCTAATCATGGAACTCAGTTCGGGAAGAAATTTTCAGCCGAACGTGCGAGATTAAGCCTCAAACATTGGAAATCGGTAGTGTATAGGCCACAGTGCGGTGGACGGGCGAGCGGTAGATAAGCGAGATAATAGCCACTTTGAGCAAAAACTTGGATGAAAGAGAAGGAGCATGGTTAGATGAGTACATTAACGGCTTTATGGTACGTCAGACAATGGTGAAGGGAACAATGGGTGAAACCTCATTCGCTCACTTATGGATCGAAGCAATGACCCAGGTGGAAATGGCTTTACCCACATATAGAGTCACTTATTATGATGAAGTCGAAACGAGCGGGACATTGCAACGACCTTGATTTAAGCGACGAAAGAAGGATGGAAGCGAGAATGAGGATGTTCAATTACAAATAGAAGATGAAGACCCAACATGATAAAAGAGTGAACAAGAGGTCATTCAACGTTGGAGATTGGGTTTTGAGGAGCATGGAGGCGCGGGGCCAAAAGCAAGATTTTCCAAGTAACAAAGATTATCAGAAGGAATGTACCAACTAAAGAAAAAGGATGGAGAAGAGCTAAAGAATGCACCGGAGTGTGGATCATACGATGCGATATTATCAATAGCTAGAATGTCGCTAATTGAATTAAGGATTGTTTAAGAGTTACTTTTATGTTTCTATCCTAGAAAGTTTAAATTTGAACGTATGAAAGAACTTGTTACTTTCGGCAAAACTTTGTTTAAGCTTATGACGAGTTATGTTTATGAAAGGATTCACGAAGTATTTATGAAAGTTATGTTTTTATATCTACAAAGACTGTCGATTTTTGTTGGTGTAATGCCCTAGGCTTTAGTTATGTTTAACTTAAAACTGTTATGTATCATCTTTATCTTTTATTATAGAGAAAAATTATTTTGTTCATTATATGTTTACATGTTTATTATATTGAACTGCGTCCCTAGTTGTTGTGAACAACTAGTATAAGTTGGAAATGGATAATCATGGAGATGATTATATGCATGGAGATGCACTTACACTTATGGATACTTGCTAGAGAACAAGTATTGGACTTGACCTACTTATGAGATTTATGACATGGTGCATTTGTCATGATTAAATCTCATGATAGTCGTGTTATTGAATCCTTTGTACGAGATTATCATCGTCTTCCACATGATGAGCGTTGTGTTTAATGTAGTCTAACACTATCTTTAGTCGAATGGCAATAAGGGCTATGTTAGTACGATTGGATTCTTGTAGGGAAGAATGATAAGTCAAGAAGGGATTTGTCCATCTTATGAAGAAAGATGTTTGCTTGGGCCCCTCGATGAATAGTGTTGATGAAATGTATGGCCATACTCAAGTGATTTCATAGAGATCAAATACATTTGGATTATCAACATATTCGGAATCGAGAAAGCATTGAAAGGAATGAGTTGACATAGACCATGACTCATGTTTAATTGGACATCGTGGACAAAGGGATTGTGACAATGGATCTTTCAAGGAATCAAGCTTTGATGTTATATTTAATTGGGTGGACATAATGATTTGCTAGAAGTCACTTATGTCTTGTGAGGTTGATGTTTCAACTCACTGCCAACATAAAATATAATTCCTAAAGGGTCACACAAAAGAACGAATTTGATTCAAAGTGAAAATTGGAAATTTGGGTTACGGCACGACTCGTGACCGGGAGCACGACTTCGTGCCACTGGGTCACGACTCGTGCCAAAGGTAACGACTCGTGATAGGTCTAAAGTCGCACGCCTACAAATTAAATTACCAAGACTATACTCGGCTACAAAAACTGTAGCTAGGACAAGTCCAGGGTCGATCCACTGAAGAACGGTTATTCAATTGCACAATTGTCACTTGACAAGATTGGGGGTTTGAATTGATTTTAATTAAATTCCTAAAACAGAAATTAAGAAAACTAAGTTGTAAAACAATTAAAGGCAAACACTTGATTTGTTTCCGTCCCGTTTATCAATTCAATGTCATCGGTACAATTTCTTTTTCTTCCTCCCTATTCACTTGATCCAGGAATATATTTCAATTCCTATTTCTTTCTTATTAATGGTTATAAGCAGTGACACACTCACCTACTTCCCTAATCAATACCTAAACCTAACTGACACAGTCTAGATTCACAATATTGATTGATAAAGCTCTAAGAAATTAAGATCAAGAATTTCACTATTCTTTTGCAAATAGATCAAAACCTAGTTTTACCCCTTTTTAATTTACCACGACACGTGCATAAATCTCAAAGATGCTACTTGTGTAAAATCCTAATCTGACACAGACTTAAGATTAAACTAGCATTAAATCAATTACAAGGGAAAAGAAAGTGATCAATTCTCAAAACCCTAGAAAAGATTTATCAATTAACAATAAGTAAAACTATGAATAGGAATTTAGAAATAAAAGAAATTAATACCTCAATCGAATTAACAAACGGTTCAAGATCCAAATCTGAAGCAAAAGGTTTTAAGCTTCCATTAAAAAGCTACTTTGAATACTCTAATAATAATAATTGCAAAAACCGAACGTCGAACCCTATTCTATTGTTGAAACTAATATTTATACTTAATCATAATCCTAAATTAATAAGGAAAAGGAAACTAATTTAATAAGGAAAATAACAAGACAATAATATAGAGATAATTCCCAAAAACGCGTAGATGCTGTCTTGAAGGCGACGTCACAATACGCTTGGAGCACGACTCGTGCATGGACTCACGACTCGTGCACTCCTTCACGACTTCGTGCACGAGATGCACGACTAGTGTCCACTTCCTCTTCACTCGTGCCACGCCTCGTGCTACTTTGGCCATCCTATACGGATCAATTGCACGACTCGTGCATACGGCCACGCAGTCGTGTCCCGGCTTGAGAGTCTTCTTTCCGGAACACTGCCTCTTGCCTTGTTGCACTAACTTTGACCAGAAGATGAACATTCCACATACCTTCTTGGCAATAACGGTGCTCAGACAATATCAACATCATCAACTTACATAAAAATACTAACAATAATTCCCCTATTACATTGTTTCTCATTGTTACATAATATAGCAATATAACTAAAATAATTACAAAATATAATCAAATTGCTATAAAATGTCTAAGAAAATTGAGGAATTACCGTATATAAAAACCAACCTATCAAATTTCCCCACGCTTACACCTTTTACTCGTCCACGAGTAAATATCTAAATCTCGCTAACTCCGAGGTCTAAATTAGATGCGCGAGGAAAATGATTTCCTAACTCCTCTAAACTCCCAATCGGTGATGTCAACCAAACAAACTCGGAAAACGAATCCGCTCCTTATCACTCCAACAAAAATACTTGATATCAATGGCCTTAGTTTGATCCCCACTCCATTTATGCAAAAAAAAGGTCATCCACACTAAGGCCCACACAATCAAAAAGCTAGGGGGAATATAATGTCCTACCCTTCCCCCACGCTATCCTCACTCTACTACTTCCTCGACCCAGTCAATGTCCCGACAAAGACTCGCCTCGCAAAATCACGCCAACCCCCTTATATCACCCGAAAAGAAACACGAGGATTTTCTAACCTACCGCCTCTAAATCAAACCTCCTACTCAAGAATAGTCAAACCTACCCTTCGCTCCAAACCTCCCTTATGTCTCCTCACCGGTGATATACAAGATGTCACAAATTTCAACTCCTCACCTTTTGCCTAAAGCGCCACTTTCGGGTTTCGCTTAGCCCCTCATTTTTTTTTTTTTTTTTTATAAAGAATGTACAACATAGATCACTCCCCTCCCCACGCTTCATTCTCACAATGCCCTCGGTGTGATAAAAACATCATAATAAAGAAAATAAAACGTGAGGGAGAAAGGAGAATACCATCAACGCCCTGACTCCAAAAAGATCGAGAGGACTCGCCCAGGATCGAACTCCTCTCTCATTGCGTCTCTGTCCTCTCCGTCTTTGCTCTGCCATCCATCATCTCGGTGTACTCGGCGGGGACCGCTCATAAACTCTCGGCTCGGGGCTCTTGCACATAAGCCTCAGCTTTCTTTGCCTCTACTGCTCACCTCGAGATCTCATCCTCAGCAGGCCGACTCCGGTCTGCCGGCTAACTCCTCTCTCTGCAAGTACGCCCCTCGCATATGTTCCTCTATCCCAGCTCGTATCGGGCCGTATGCGCCCGGTTACGCTCATCTAAATATGCTCGCATCTCATGCCAGCTTGACCAAATGATCCCTGCTGGCTCGAACTACTAGTCTCCTGTCTCCTAGGCTCCTGCCTCTCCACATGCGGCTCCTCCTCATCATCATCCTCGCTCTCTGGTATCTCACCCCGATCAATAGCAAGCTGTCTCTTGGAGATATCAACCACTCCAGGCATACGCCAATCTCTAGGCTGATTTCCACTTGGATAAACGACATCACTATCACATCTCATTCTCAAACCATTACCGTATGTCAACCACAACGCATCAAGCTGACCCATCCACTTTAGAAAAAGCAACGTCGTACCTCAACAAATACTCGTGGTCATAAAATTTAGGACCACCAATCAATCCTGCTGAATCCAACGGCTTCTTCACAAAATGTAGAACCAACAACGTAATCATCCCTCCCACAGGGATATTCCCGCTCGCATGCCCCGAATAACTCTCACATCTCCTGAAAAAGTAATCAACCCAATCCGGTATTTTGTCAAGACACCGCACACCTTTGCATGAAGGCAATAGAAGTGGCATTTGTTTGGGCCGGCTCCCCATTTCCAAAGAAGGTCATAGATAAGGCCTTGTACAAGAATCTCCACGCCGGATGATAGAACTCCTTTGCCCTCACATAGGGTCTCTGCATAAACTTTCCGGTCAACTCGAAATAGAAAAACTCCACCGACTTGTCCTTCTTTGGTTCATCCTCCGGACTCATCTCCACCCCAAACAATTCCCTCACGACATCATACTTAATCACTCTGCGAACATCATTCAAATTAAAACTCACACACTGCTCATTCTCATCATCCACGAATCTCTCCATAGTAGATAAAAACTCTAGAGTATACCGCTTATAGGTTGCGGCACTTTTTCCTAAAAATCCTCCCAAGCCCGCATTCAACAACAATTCTATCACCAATTCATTAACCCCAAGCTTCTCCAATGTCGGGATGCTCAAGAATTTTGTAACTTGAATCTCCCGTCCCCTTTTACACAAGTTCCTCCATTTGTTTTTCTGTGTTTCATTCAAGGTCCTTAATCCCATAAAATCATCGGGTTGCTCTTCCGGCAAGAAAACAGACCGTTTTTGTTTCTTGGCCGGAGGATTAGGATCAATCCCTTTCCCTTTTGTTCTCACCATGTTTAATCAAACCAAGACAAAATACACGATGCACACACAGCAAACACAACCAGTCAACCAACACAATGCAATGTACTAACAGAATTCCCACACCACAACCACAGACACCAAAAGTAATCAAACAACACCAATTCAGACACTAATTCTCCTGTCAAAACCAACCAAAACCTCCACAGCTCCTCAAGTAATGTAATGCTCAACAAGGAAATAATTTCGAAGGTTACCTTACAATGCTTTCCACACACCTCCTAGCTCCACCTTGTTGCTCCAAATGATTCTTCCACAGATTGTGTCAAAGGCTCCAAAAATCGAGATTCTAGGGTTTTCTGCCTTACACCAAAGTCGAAATTGAGGGATGGAAAGGTTGGGAGTAGGAACGAAATTGATGGGAGGGGTGGTGTATGGGTTCAATTCGGGTAGAGAAAGAAAGTGGGTTTCGTGGGGCGAATTTGAATGTGTGAATGGTGAGGGTAGTTTCAGTTATGGGGGGAGGATTAGGGCCGAATGATGGTATGAAGGGGGTAGTGGTTGGCGGTTTATGGAGAGGAGGGAGTTTTAATGGTGATGTGGGGAAGGAAGAGGGTGGATAGAAAAAGAAGAAGAAGAAGAAGATTGGTGAAGTGGGCGGCGGTTTTGGTGTTTGGGGGAGCTTTAATGGGGGAAAGTAATTAGGGAAAGGAGTAATGGGGAAGGAGGAATAGTGGGAAAGGAGTCAACGCCCCCCCTTTAATTGGCTTCTTTATTTTTATTTTTTTTTTTTTTTTTTTTTTTTTTAAGAGAAAAACAACGCACGACTCGTGCTTTTAAGCCCGAGTCGTTCCCCACCTTTCAGTCGTGATACGAGGCGTGCAAAATTGATCACCCGTGCAGGTTCTTGCAACGAGTCGTGCATGTATCCACGAGTCGTGCCCAGGCCTTTTTTTTCAGCTTCCTTTTTTTTTTTTTTTTTTTTTTCCGGCTTAGGGCACAGTATCCTTGCTCTCCTCCATTGCTTTTCTGCACACCACCACAACACAAAACCTTTAGTAGCACCAATTCTACACAAAATAAAAATAGAAAAATAACCAAAATAACAACGGAATGAAAATTTCGGGTTGCCTCCCGGTAAGCCGCCCTTCTTTACCGTCTTTAGCTAGACCAAATGCCGGGTTTAATGCCCCCGGCATAGCATATGGCTCAAACATAATTAGGATCGTAGAGATCAATCATCTCCACATCCTCCACAGTAGCATCACTCCCATCAAAATAGGGCTTCAACCTTTGCCCATTAACCTTAAACTCTTGGTCTCCGGAAAGACTAGCGATCACGACCGCACCATGCGGGAATACCTCCCTCACCAAATAGGGACCGGTCCACCGGGACCTCAATTTACCGGGAAACAAGCGCAGCGGAGTCAAATAGGAGGACTTTTTGACCGACTTTAAATTCCCTCCTCAAGATCATTTTTATCATGCCACGCTTTTGCTCGTTCCTTGTAGGACAGATTATTTTCATAAGCCTCTCTCCGGATCTCATCTAGTTCATTCAATTGTAATTTCCTCTCCTCACCGGATCAACTAGGTTCATGTTGAACTTTTTAATTGCCCAGGCGTTGTGCTCTAATTCCACAGGCAAATGACATGGCTTCCCAAACACTAATCGATATGGGGACATACCAATAGGTGTCTTGTAGGCCGTACGATAAGCCCATAGAGCATCCTCTAGCCTAAGACTCCAATCTTTCCTATTCGGATTTACGGTCTTTTCGAGGATCGATTTAATTTCCCTATTGGACACCTCGGCCTGGCCATTTGTTTGGGGATGATAGGCGGTAGAGACCTTATGAGTGATGTTATACTTTTTAACCAAGGCCTCCACTATCCTATAGCAAAAATGAGTCCCCTATCACTAATCAAGGCCCTAGGCATCCCAAATCTAGACACAACATTACTCTTGAGGAAACGCACTACCACTTTAGAATCATCGGTGCGTGTAGGGATCGCTTCGACCCACTTGGAAACGTAGTCCACTGCAAGCAAAATGTACACAAAACCAAAAGAAATAGGGAACGGACCCATAAAGTCGATTCCCCACACATCAAAAACTTCGCAATTAATTACGATGTTTTGTGGCATCTCAGCTGCGGCGTCCTATATTTCCGACACGTTGACACCGGTCACAAGACTTACAAAATGCGGTGGCATCCATAAACAACCTTGGCCAAAAGAAGCCCTTTGTCTAACACTTTCCTAGCGGTGTTTTTGGCCCCAAAGTGACCACCGCATGCATACTCATGACGGAACTTTAGGATAGAGGCCGCCTCGTTTTCCGGGACACACCTACGAATAATTTGGTCGGTATGATGCTTCCACAAGTTTGGTTCATCCCACACATAATACTTAGCCTCACTTTGCGGATTTTGTCTCTCTTGGATTTAGAAAATCCTTGGGGAAATTTATTAGAGACCAAAAGTTTACTAGATCCGCATACCAAGGAATTACCTCTTTAACCGCCCACAAAGCCTCATCAGGGAACTCGCCCCTAATAGGGGCTTGCTTATAAGGCTTGTCATCCTCTCTCACCAAACGACTCAAGTGATCGGCCACAACGTTTTCGGCTCCTTTCTTATCCTTGATTTCTATGTCAAATTCACTCAACAGAAGGATCCACCGAATGAGTCTCGGTTTCGCCTCTTTCTTAGACATCAAATACCTAAGGGCAGCATGATCGGTGTACACAATGATTTTGGTCCCAAGCAAATAGGACCTAAACTTCTCTAATGCAAAGACCACCGCTAGCATCTCTTTTACGTAGTGGAGTAGTTTCTTTGTGCCTCATTTAAAGTCATAGATGCATAATAAATCACATGAGAGGCACGATCCACTTTTGACCCAAAGCGCCCCGCGGCATAATCACTCGCATCACACATGATCTCGAAACGGTAGAGACCAATTGGGGGCTTGAATAATAGGAGTAGATGTCAACCTACCCTTCAACTCATCAAAAGCTTTCTTGCAATTTATCATCAAATTTAAAATCCACCTCTTTTTGCAACAAGGTGCATAGAGGTGATGCAATTTTGAAAAATCTTTTATGAAGCGACGATAGAACCCCGCATGACCAAGGAACGACCGCACTTCACGCACATTTGTAGGGTAAGGAAGTGTGGAAATAATGTCAATTTTTGCTTTATCCACTTCAATACCCTTTTTCGACACCACATGTCCTAACACAATGCCTTGCTCCACCATAAAGTGACATTTTTCAAAATTTAAAACCAAATTTGTTTCAACACATCGGTCAAGAACTAAAGCAAGGTGAGCAAGACATTGGTCGAAAGAGTCTCCATGGACGGTGAAGTCATCCATGAAAACCTCCATAAAATTTTCCACAAAATCGGAGAAGATGCTCATCATACACCTTTGAAAAGTCGCGGGTGCATTGCATAAACCAAAGGGCATCCTCAGATAGGCAAAGGTGCAGAAGGGGCAAGTGAAAGTGGTTTTCTCTTGGTCTTCCGGTGCAATTGGTATTTGAAAATACCCGGAATAACCATCAAGAAAACAATAGTATGCCCTTCCGGCAAGCCTTTCCAACATCGATCAATAAATGGGAGGGAAGTGATCTTTCCTAGTTACCTCATTCGGTAGACGAAGATCAATGCAAACACGCCATCCCGTTTGCTCCCGGGTTGGCACCAACTCGCCCTTGTGGTTGATGACGACGGTGATTCCACCCCGCTTGGCTACACATTGAGTAGGACTCACCCACTCACTATCTGATATGGCGTATATAATCCCCATATGCAGCAACTTCAAAACTTCTTTCTTTACCACCTCCATCATAGGTGGGTTCAACCTCCTCTGCGGTTGCCTTACCGGCTTAGCACCCTCCTCTAGCAAAATCCGGTGAGTACATAAAGAAGGACTTATGCCTTTGATGTCGGCAATAGTCCACCCAATCGCTTCTTTCCGCTCCCGAATCACATCAACTAATTTCTTCTCCTGCTCCTCAGTCGAACACTAGAGATCACCACGGAAGTGTCTTCCCTTCACCCAAGAAAGCATATTTCAAATTCTCGGGAAGGGGCTTCAATTCAAGAAGCAGTGCCTTCTCAGCGGATGGCAATGGTTTCTCCGGTGGCATCTCCAAGCGTAGCGACCATAACTCGGTGGTGAGACATACATGGCATCCTCGAAGGCTCATCACCGCTTCCTTCATCTCATCGGAAATGTCAAACTCTAACCCGGCATACTCCAAGGCATTCTCTAACACGGACTTCATGTCATCATCTCCTCCTCCACTTTTACATCAAATACCTCTTGAGCTATGGGCTCCATTACATCAATGAAGTTCACCGAGTGCACATCCTTAGGATACTTCATGGCATCAAAGATATTGAACTCCATTTGTTGCCCATCAAACTCCATAGTCAATGACCCATTAGTGACATCCAATTTGGTACGAGCGTTGACATGAAAGGCCTCCCTAACGGAATGGGAGCCTTAGGATCCGTATCCATCTCCAAGACATAAAAATCTGCGGGAAAAATGAGCTTACCAACCGGACTAAAACATCCTCAATCAACCCCTTAGGGTATGCATTCGATCTATCGGCAAGCTGTATAATCACCCTAGTATCCTGTAAAGGTCCCAACTTTAGGTTCTCAAACAACGCATAGGGCATGACGTTGATTGAAGCCCCCAAGTCAAGCATAGCCATATGTTCCGAATCATCCCCAAGAGACACCGGAATCACGAACATACCCGGATCACTACACTTTTTCGGCATCCTCTTCTGATAGACTGCAGACACATGCTCACTGATTTTTACCTTTTTCTGACTCCGCTCCTTCTGATTCCTCTTCATCGTGCATAACTCTTTCAAGAACTTAGCATACCTTGGAACTGACTGCAGGAGATCAAGAAATGGAATGTTTACCTCAAGCCTTTTGAATGTGTCAAAGATAGCCTTATCAGGCTCCGGCTTTCTGTCCTCCCTTAGTGCATACGGAAACGGGAACGGCTCATAAACAGGAAATGCGGGTGCGGTACTCTTCTCCTTTTCAGGAGTCTTTACCTCGGGTGCAACTCTCTCAACCACTAGCTCGGGCTCCTCTTCGACAACCACTTCCTCTAGCTTCTTCCCACTTTGCGCAAAGTCATTGCACTAACATTAGACTTCGGATTCGGTTCGAGTTCTAGATGGTAACTTCCCCGAATCTTTAGCCTCCATCCTCCCAGCCGCATCTCGCCCGGTGACTCATATGCTTCTCTAAATTACCGATCTTTGGATTTAGTCTCTGCTGGAGGCTAGCTGAAAGTTTCCATTCATGGTAGACATGCTCTGCGCTAGTGATCGGACCATGTCCTCTGTAGACGGTCCTGCGCTGCTGCTTTGTTGTCCAACGGGTGGTCTGTGCGATTATATTGATTACCACAGGCTGGCGACCTTGCTGAAACCCCTGGCGACTATTGAGCAGTGCTGAAACCTTGTTGACCACATGTGGTGGACCATACCTAAGATTCGGATGAACATTATTCGCGGCATTGTAGTTGAGCTGTGGCGGTCTCGACCTGTTGATTGAATCCTATTGCATTGACATCTACCACCTCATCCGTCGAAGAGTGGGACAAGAATCCGTCGGGTGGGTCACATCATTGCATATACCACGGGGATGAGGTTGTTGACCCAAAACCAATGTCTTGATAGGCTCTTCACATCTTCTTGACTCTGTCTTCAAATCACTTGTTGTATCACTTGATCCCCGCAAGCGACTTGTCTAATGCTAGACCTCCTTCCATGTGTCCTTGTGCTCTTGGCCAATTCCCCTATCAACTGCTCTGCATCCCTGGTAGTTTTGTTCGTAATGCTACCTCCACAAGCGAGAATCTATCCACCGTTTGTCTGCGATCAATCCTCCATAGAAGTAAACAATAAAGTTTGCTCATCATCAAAACCGTGATACGGACGGCTTCCGCAGAGCTTGTAGAATCGGTTGTGATAGTCATATAGTGATTCATCGGACCGCTGCTCCATGTTGCGATATCCCGCTTCATGACATTAATCGATCGGGAGGGAAGAACTCATCAAGGAACACCTCCTTCAAGCTGTGCCAAGATGTAATGCTATTCGGTGGCAAGTGATAGTACCACGCATTCGCGTTATCCTTAAGAGTAAAGGAAACGCCCTCAACAATAAGCTTGCTCAAGAGGTAATGCGGCCGGCTTCATGCTCTTGCAAATCTGCACAAAGCGGGAAATATGTTGATTCGGGTTCTCCCCGGTATACCATGAAAATGGGGCAAGCGGTTCAACAACCCCGGCTTCAACTCAAAAGTGACCCCACTAGGCAAATCCGGAAATAGCAACGCTTGCGGTTGCTCATTCCGATTAGGAGCAATCCTTTGCCTCAATGTCCGAGGTGGGGGATTGTTATTACCTCTTCCGATTACCCCATTGTTCACAACCTCCGGACCATCATCGTTCCCACCGTTATTATTATTCATCTCGTCCATTGTAAATTTCTCCTGCACCTAAAATATCTTTCAATTTCTGGAACAAAAGGACTAATAGATTGATTAGCAGAACGGGTATGGACCATAAAAGGTTCCACACCACAAGACAACAATAATAATAATGTGCAATTAACAGGAAACAAGAAAAAGAAAAAGAAAAAGAAATAGTTTTAAGAAAAGAATAAGAGAGCAAACAAATAAAACCGTTCCCCGGCAACGGCGCCAAAATTTGATAGGTCTAAAGTCGCACGCCTACAAATTAATTACCAAGACTATACTCGGCTACAAAAACTGCAGCTAGGACAAGTCCAGGGTCGATCCACTGAAGAACGGTTATTTGATTGCACAATTGTCACTTGACAAGATTGGGGGTTTGTTTGATTTTAATTAAATTCCTAAAACAGAAATTAAGAAAACTAAGTTGCAAAAAACAATTAAAGGCAAACACTTCAGATTTGTTTCCGTCCCCGTTTATCAATTCAATGTCATCGGTACAATTTCTTTTTCTTCCTCCCTATTCACTTGATCCGGAATATATTTCAATTCCTATTTCTTTCTTATTAATGGTTATAAGCAGTGACACACTCACCTACTTCCCTAATCAATACCTAAACCTAACTGACACAGTCTAGATTCACAATATTGATTGATAAAGCTCTAAGAAATTAAGATCAAGAATTTCACTATTCTTTTGCAAATAGATCAAAACCTAGTTTTACCCCTTTTTAATTTACCACGACACGTGCATAAATCTCAAAGATGCTACTCGTGTAAAATCCTAATCTGACACAGACTTAAAATTAAACTAGCATTAAATCAATTACAAGGGAAAAGAAAGTGATCAATTCTCAAAACCCTAGAAAAGATTTATCAATTAACAATAAGTAAAACTATGAATAGGAATTTAGAAATAAAGAAATTAATACCTCAATCGAATTAACAAACGGTTCAAGATCCAAATCTGAAGCAAAGGTTTTTAAGCTTCCATGAAAAAACTGCTGAATACTCTAATAATAATAATAATTGCAAAAACAAGAACGTAGAACCCTAATCTATTGTTGAAAACTAGTATTTATACTTAACCACAAATCCTAAACTAATAAGGATAAGGAAACTAAATTAAAAAGGAAAATAACAAGAAAATAATATTCCCCAAAGACCAAAAACGCGTATCCAATGCTGAAGCTGACGTCAGAAACCGCCTGGAGAGCACGACTCGTGCATGTAACCACCACTCGTGCACTCCTCCACGAGTCGTGCATAGATGCACTACTCGTGCACAGATGCATCACTTCTTCTCCACTCGTGCCACGCCTCGTGCAATCTTGGTCATCCTATACAGATCAATTGCACGACTCGTGCACACAGCCACGAGTCGTGTCCCAGTCTTGAGAACCCTCTTTCCAGGAACCTGCCCTTGCCTTGACTTTGAGTGAAAATGAGTTTTCCAAATACCCTCTTGGCAATAACAGAGCTCCAACAAAACCAACATCAACAACTTACATAAAAAAATGCTAACAATAATTCCCCTATTACATTGTTCCTCATTGATACATAATATAGCAATATTACTAAAATAAATACAAAATATAAACATATTGCTATAAAATGTCTACGAAAATCGAGGAATTACCATATATAAAAACCAACCTATCACTTTGATTGGCGGTGCTGCCTTTAGCGTGAAGCTTGCATGCTTTCTTCGGACTTCGTTGGGAGAAGTGCAGGGCATGATCCTTGATTCGGGTCATATTGACATTTCTGCGCTGTCGGAGCAGTTTATGATTGATGATGAGAGTGATGTCTCGTGGGATGCATTTGCCTTGTGCGTGAAAGCAACGCTTTTCATGGTCAACTCCCTTGGGGTATGTGACGGTGCTTTGCTGGATGTGGTAGGGCACTGCAGAGCTGGAGAGGATATTGTCCCGTTGGTGCTGGGGGAGACTCTTCATGGTATTGACCGTCTGGCGACTGGGGATAGGTTCATGAGAGGAGGAAGCCCCGCTTTTCTCACCTTGTGGCTGCGAGAGAGACTTCAGGCTAGGCGTGAGGCTCCGGCGTCGTTCAGCCCGTGGAAATTTGCTCAGCGTCCTCTTGTGTTGGATATGGATCGATCCGCCTGGGAGAGATGGATGGCACAGCTTGTTACGCATCAGATCCGTTGGTGGGTTCCGCACTGGGAGATTGAGACTAGGAGGGCCTTTCAGGAAGGGTCCTATGTTGTCAGAGTTCCAGGTTTGTCTTGGTCCTCCTTCTATATTCCGTCGCTTGTTTCCCGGCAGTTCGGGATGAAGCAGGAGTCTTTGTTGGGCTGGGATGACCTTGCTACTGCGGAGGTAGCTCCTCTTTGTATGGCAGCTCCAGGTGCTCTTTTGTATTTTCTGAGGGTATGGAAGTATTCCGCTTTCCCTCCCGTGGTGCTCCTTAGATGTCGGGAGAATGTCGTATTGACGACCCAGTACCTGGCTTGGTATGAGCAGCGCGTTGGGCAGTCCCAAGTGGTTTTGGGGAGCAGGCGTGAAGCGATTCTGGGGCCCGATTGCCGTAGTAGCTATTGCCTTAGGAGTACTGAAGCCTGGTCTGACCCTCTGGATGTTACGGGAGACACTTTGTTTGACTACGAGACCAGAGTTGACCGACTGACGGAGAGAGGTCCTCTTTTGCAGACTCGCAGGGAGGAGATCCGTGCCGAAGCACGGGCGAATGAAGCCCTGCGAGCTGCTGGATTGTTTGACTCTACGGGGAGGACCCCTAATCTCGGACTGAGAGAGATATAGATGGCTCGCGTGGAGCGAAAGAAGACTCGCCGGGATTGAGGGAAGAAAGGGAAGAATGGCGAGGGGACAAGCGCAGATGGCGCGGAATGACCTCCTAGGTATCCATTCATTAGATTGCAAACACATTATTTGTTAAATGTTTTAAGCTGTCTTTTAGCATGTTGTGAACTTGAGAGTAGACCGTTCTTGAACTCATCAAGAAATGTTGTAATCGTTAGTGATTTGTGATTTACTTTTAAAGCTTTGTCGAGACGCAAGATCTCTTGTTCGCTTTTCGTTTCTTTTGTGAACCTTGTCGGCGTCCAGCTTTCGACCTTTCTGTTGTATTTGCGGACTGAAGCAGCCTGGGCCTTGACGACAATCCCTTTTGCTTGGGCTTTGCGTTTGGATGAAAGGTTGGATCATCCCTTGACAAGTCATTTTGACGGTCTTTTCCGTAGCTTCCTTTCCTCTTGTTTGTGGGCGTGGGGCTCTTGACCTCTTTTGTAGCTTCTTCTTGAGCTTTTTTTTTTTTGTAAGCGCGTGAGGGCGAAGACAAGCCCTTGGCTTGGAAGTTGACATGGGTCAGTCGTTTGACGCTGAGTGACCTTTGGATGTCTTTTGATGTTGTCGCCGTCGTTTGACTTGGTCAAGGTGATGGTGGGGGCATGCTCTTGGAAAGTGCGTAGCTTGATGGAGGTCTTGGTTGACATTCAAACTTTTGACTTTTTGTGTGTTTTTAGACCGGACCAATTAAGGTTGCCTACGTTCCCCCGGACTAGAGGGCTCAGGTCTGCGTAGTTCGACACTACATGGAGTGCCAAGAGATGCACAGTTTGTTCTTCTTTAGGCGAAGTATCTGCGAAGTTTGCTTCCGTTGACTGGATTCACGAAGGGATTGCCGTCTAGGTCTGTCAGCTTCATGGCACCTCCGGAGAAGATCTTTTGAACCACGAAAGGGCCGATCCATGTTGGTTCCCATTTTCCCAGTGGGTTGGTTCGAGTGGGAGGCTTTTCTTTGAGTACCAGATCGCCTTCCCTGATGTCTCGGGACTTGACTTTCTTGTCAAAAGCTCTAGCCATTCTGCTTTGGTAGGCTCGGACGTGTTCCATGGCCTTTAGTCGTCGCTCGTCTAGCAGAGCCAATTCGTCGTGTCGGCTTCGGAGCCATTCGACTTCGTTGATTTCATTTTCCAGCAGCACTCGGAGTGAGGGAATTTCCAATTCAAAGGGGAGGACTGCATCCATCCTGTATGTCAAAGCGAATGGAGTTTCTCCCGTGGCTGTTCTGACTGATGTTCGGTAGCCCCAAAGTGCAAGGTGCAGCTTCTCGGGCCAATCGCGTCCTCGGGTGGTCATTTTTCGGATGATCCGTTCGAGGGTCTTGTTTGCTGCGTCCACGGCGCCGTTCGTTTGTGGCCGGTAGGGAGAAGACTTGTGGCGTGTGATCTTGAATTCGGCTAGCAGTCTGTCGCATTCTCCTTCAAAATGGGAGCCGTTGTCTGATATGACTTCGTTTGGGATGCCGTATCGGCAGATGATGTTTTCCTTGAGGAAATGCGCGACTTTCTTGGTGGTGAGCACCTTGTAGGACTTGGCTTCGACCCATTTGGTGAAGTAGTCGATGGCTACTAAGACGAACTCGTGGCCGTTGCTGCCTGGCAGAGCGATTTTCCCGATGACGTCAATTTCCCATGTGGCAAAGGGCCAGGGCGTAGTCATGCAGTAGAGATCGTGAGGAGGTAGGTGATTGAGGTTGGAGAATCGTTGACACTTGTCGCAGCTTCAGACAAAGTGGATGCAGTCTGCCTCTATGGAGATCCAGTAGTAGCCCATCCAGAGAATGATTTGCATTAGGGCCCTGGCGTTCATGTGGGGACCGCAAGCCCCATTGTGGACTTCGTTCATGAGCTCGTTTGCTTTTTCCTGGCTGATGCAGCGTAGGAGTGGTCCTTCGTAGCGTTTTTTGTATAGCATGTCCCCAAGGATGACAAAGTGAGAGGCGAGGTGTTTTAGGGCCATGATGCTTTTGGATTTGGCTCCTTCCCTGCGTTGACCTTCTTCGTTTATGAAGGCAGTTTCCCCGTTCTTGAGGTGTTGGAAGATCTGGTTGTTGGACTGTGCTGGTGAAGAGGCTTCTGACTTGCGTCTCTTTGGCTCTTCAGCAATCTCCCAAATCGTTGTGATTAAAACCTTCTCGGCAGCTTGAGCCCGGTTTTTCTCTCGTTTGACAACATGCTTAAATGTTTACTTGATGCATTTATTCAATTAATGTGTTTGCTTCTTTGCTTAGATGAATTGTGATTAACGGTTGCGTGTTAGTTAACTCATCATTTGTTAAAGATGCAATGAAAGGATTTTTTAGAAAGGTCGGACCTTTTATTGAAAGCGTAAAGACTGTACATTGTTGATTATGGACTCACGATCTTTCGGCATAGAGCCATCAGATGACTCGAAAGACATGAATTCACAGACAACACGACTTGAAGCTAGACTATAGGCGACGAGGGATTGGACCAGGCTTCATTACTCTTGGCGGGCTGTAGCTCTAGAGAGGGTGGCGATGGCTTTGGTGGCCAAACTTCACTCGAGGCGGCTCCCGGAGGATGGCTTGTTTGCGGTTCGACTTCAAACCATATCGCGGAGGTTTTTGGTTGCTCCCCTGATGATGTCCCTCCATTAGTGTTGTTGCCAGTCCTTGGGGGACCTTGATGATAGAAGTCGCTGAGGGCTACTTCCAGGAGGGCGAAGCATTCGCTGATTCAGAGTTGATTCTTGCTGATGTTGATCATTTTCATAGAATCTGCTTCTTTATCTGGGATCTTTGCTTGGATGACATTTACAATGTCTGACTCGAGGGGGCAAGTTATCTCTCCTTCCCCGATTAGGCCTTGGAGGAGATTGCGCCACCGTTCGTCTAGGTCAGACACCGGGATGTTGAATTGGACTATGCTGTGATGGCTGTCCCTGTGAGATCCGAGAGTGTCGGCCAGAGGGTTGTCCTGTACCAGTGGTTCGGTGATGAGCCAGTTTGCAAGAGGATTTTCGGCGAAGTAGGGGTCTACTCCTCGGTCAATCTCCATCTGGGCGTCCCTTTCTTGATCCTCTCTTAAGCATTCTTCGCAGTTGCATATGTCGGAGTTGTCATCTTAACCCATGAGCTCTTCGATCTCTAGCTCGTCGCGGCTTAGAGCGTGGATGTAGGGATCCACTTCGTAGCGGGACAGGACTGGAGACTCATCCACAGAAGAGTATTCTGTCATGTCGGGACCTTCTTCTGGGTCGTAGCTTGCTGGCCAAGCGCTTGCCATTGTGCTGCTTCCGCGAACTACCTCAAGGATTTCCTTGGCATTGATGAATTTCACGCATTCGTGAAGAGTAGATGATACCGCTTTCATCTGATGTATCCAAGGTCGTCCCAACAGGGCAGAGAAGGTTGGTTTGATTTCCACGACTTGGAACTCTACCGACTCCAGTTGTGCATCGAAACGGATCCTCAGATTGATGACTCCTACGATTGGCCGTGGAGTGGAGTCGTAGGCTCGGATTATCCGGGGCGAAGGTCTTATCAGGGAGCGGTTGACACGGATTCGTTTCAATGTGCTCAAAGCGATGATGTTGACTGCGGAGCCGTTATCGATCAAGATGTTCGAGAGGTAGAACATCTCTATTTTTATGAGGATGAGGAGGGCCTCGTTGTGTCGATTCTCACACATCGGTAAATCATCATCTGTGAAGGCTAGACCGCTTCCCGTGCTGCCATTCGATTCAGTCTCCTCTGGGGAGCGTTCGATCCATCCATTGGTGTGCCTTGGTCGGGGCAAAGATTGTAGGGAGACACTTGCCCCTGGGCGTTCTTGTCTGGATTCCCGGTCACGGGACCATTTGACTCTGGTTTCGCATTCCCATTCGTAGCGGGATAGCATGTTGACGGTTTCAGAAATTGCAGGGGGCCTGCTTTCGCCTGGAGTTTCGTCGAAGGCTATCGTGTTCACCCTGTCATTTCGGGGGAATGGATTTCCGATGGTATTGGGGCCACGGGGGCGTTCCAACTTTCCCTCTTCGATTAGCCCCTGGACCACTTGCTTTAGCACAAAGCAATTGTCGGTGGTGTGGCCGGGGTAGTTGTGGAAGGCGCAGTGCTTGCTCATATCCATGTTGGGCTTGAGAGTCTTTGGTTGGAAATTCTCGAGGGGTTTGAGGAGATTTCTCTTTACCAATGCTTCAAATACTTGGCCCAAAGGCATTTCGAGGTTGTCGAAATGCTGGAACTGTGGGATGCGAGGGGGATTGTTGTTCCTCGGGAGTGTCTGATCACGTTTACTTGAGCTCCGTTTTGGATGTAGTGTACCGTTCCGGCCGCTTCTTTTCCTTTGTTCGGGACAGGTGCTGAAGTTGACAGGTTTGTCCGATAGCGGTAAGACGAAGCAGGTGTTGCTGTTGTCTTCTGATGGCTCAGAGTCTTCTCAAACTTGGTTCCGACGTTGACCATGGCACGAAGATCTGGATAGAAGTGATGGCTGATCAAGGTCCTCAGAGATGGTTTGAGGCAGGAATGGAAGATGTCCATTTGCTCTTCCTTGGAGAGCGGATCCATTATTTTGCTTAGCTTCCAGTTCCACCTTTTGTAGAACTCGCCTACTGGTTCGTCATCCTTTTGTTCGGTGGCTTGCAGATCGTGGCGGTTTGTCTCCCACTCAAGGTTGGCGCGGTACTTTTCCAGGAAGATCTCGCTGATTTGATCCCAGGTGGAGCGATTTTCCGCCTTCACGTTGAGGAACCACCTTAATGCCGTGGATTTGAGGGAATAATGGAAGTGATCCGCCATTTGCTGTGGGGTTGCCCCTTTGGCTCTCATTCCCAAGACATAAGTGTCGATGTGGGTTTTTGGGCATTCTGTTCCGTCAAACTTTTCCATTTCCGGCATCCTGAATTTCGGAGGAAGCGGGACCACCTTGTTTGGATCAGTGGGCATGAGGGAGTCCTTCCGAGAACTGGCTAGTTTTCCTTGCATGTCCTTCATTTGCTCGATCAACCAAGCCATGTGGGGATCGGCAGGTTGAGGCGGGTTGCCGTTTTCAGGGATGGAAACCGAAGATGGAGGTGGATTGGCTGATGGGATCGCCATTCGGGAGTCTTGGGGAGGTAGTTGAGTGTATACCAACCCATACCCTGGAGTGTTGAAGTTAAGGGCGTGATTGCCCGGGCTGCCAAGGGTTGTGTTTGGGAATTGTGGAAATGTTTCATGAGCCCCAAGTGGTAGACCAGCGGGTGGCAAGTTTGAGACGTCAGGATATCCGCTTGGGATGCCTGTCCCAGGTAAGCATGTGGATTTTTGGTTATGGCTGAGAGGCTCGTATAGAGGCAGAGGATTGAATCCTGGGGAATACCGAGATGCATTGGGATTTGGCGGTGCAGGCACGTACATGTGCTGTTGATACTGAGCTTGGGGTGCAGAGGCGGGAAACTAACCGTGTCTTTGAGCGGGCATGTCGGGCCGCTTGGCCCGATGCACGAGTGGAGCTTTGAGCTAGATCTGCTTTGCGTTGCTGGGATCTCGTAGCTTGGCGGAGGCGGGACCTGCTGATAGCTTTGAGAAATCGGGGGAGCCGGTATTTCTTCGTCTTCTATGAGAACAAAGGTTCCATCAGGTTGGCGTTCTGCAACGGTTCCTCGAAGATGCAGGGTGTCTATGATCCAGGCCTGCTGCTCTTCTTGGCGCTTCTTGAGAGTTTCGAAGGCTCGCAGCACCTCCTCCATTGTCTGAAGGTTCCTTAGTGGCGGGGTTCCGTTTCCCTCACTGTTATCTGTTGATCCCGTCATGGGGGAGTAGCGAACGGTGCGGACCGCTGAACTGGAAGGGCTGTCGGACCTTGTGACCTCGATACTGAAAAGGCGGCTCCCGGGTATTCTCAACCACTCTCGGTTCGCTGAAGGGGGGTGACGGGTAAGGTTTAGACGCGGGATGGCCGTTCGGGATAAAAGGGGGAAAGCTCACGTGACATGCGGTTTCCGCTTTTTTTTTTTTTTTAATTTACTTAAAACAGTGTTTTCTAAGAGTCCTAGGTAGGTTGAAAAGATTGCTCTTCTTTTTCGCAACTATGCTAGATCATGGGTCAGTGGAGACCGTCTATGCGGCTATAAGCCCCTCGTTTTGCACCTGTATTTCGACATCCCGGGGTGGACAGCCCCGGGCGAGGGTCCTATAGGGCAAGCGGATTCCACCGGCCTAAAAGAAATATCGAACCTAAGGACCGAGCCTGTCATGTTCGTTTTAATGCGTTAGCCATATGAATAGTGAACCGAGCCGGCCACTAAGTCAAGATAGGGTCGAGAGTTCGGCATGACCTCTCTTTACCTTGCTTGCGCAAGGGATCTGTGATGTTAGGCATTGGCTGGGTCATATCGTCATGGCTGACGTATTAAAGGCTTGATGACATGGTGTCATGTGGGCATGGATGTATATCCGGGACGGAACATCGTCTGGGTGTAGCTTCGGAAATCAAGATCAGGTCGAGATTTTAGCATGACCTTTCATCGCTTTGCTTGCGCAAGGGATCTTGAGTTCCGAGCTTCGACTCAGAAAATGGCCGGCATGGGATATGTATCCAGGCTTGTATGACACGGACTGGGTAAAAACCAACCGAGTCTGGACAGAGTGTGACTCAAGACTCAAACGTGCAGGGTTGACGCTTGGCTAGGATGGGATGTTTGGAATGATTCTGTGCGCATCTAAGAGACCTAGGAAGACCAAACAGACTGCAACTGAGACCACCCCGGGTTGAGGATTGTAGTGTGCAGTGTATCCGAGGCAGCAGTGCGCGTAGCGTGCGGTTTAACAGAGGAAGAAGTAAGAGTAGCGTGCGGTGAACCGAGGCAGCAGTGCGAGTAGTGTGCGGTCTCTAAAATTCTTTTTCTGAGTAAAACAGAAGTTTTTTGAAGAATTTTAAATGTATGTACATAGATGTATATTGATGCAATTTTTTTGTATTTTTATTTTTTTTGTAAATAAAAAGTAAACCACATGCACACACACACAACAGTTAAAGAAAGGGGTAAAGTGAAAGTTTGACCCTCATCATTGTTTTTTTTAAAAAAATCTTTTGTTTTTGTTTAAATTTTTTTTTTTAAAACAAAATATCCCCAGGGAGTAGTCGCCAATTGAAATTACCCGGATCCGAGAGGCAACGCAATCGCGCCCCGGCATCTGGTATTTTCGAATTTGCGTTGGGAGGATGTCTCGCTGTGTGTTTGCTTTGTAGAGTCGCCACGCCGTTTTTATTAAGCCCAAAACATTGAAAAAGGGCATCAGTTTAAAAATAAACTGTTTTTGTGTGATGATATTTTGAGTTCGGAGGTCAGATGACTCCTCGGGAAGAGAATATTAGAATATTAGAGCTCACCCGAGTCGCCTCGTAAAAACGAGTCTTTTGGTACCCCTTATTCTTTAAATGTTGTGTGTGTGTGCTTTTAAAAATGCATGCTGTGTCGGATGTCTACATTGTACACTGCTTATTGAAATGTATTGAAATAGTGTAGGAAGGAAGCCTTACCAATGTTGGTTCGTGTTTGTCTTCCGCTGGGAAATAGTGTTTGAGGATGGAATAGTGTTCTGGGACGGACCGGGTTTGCTTCGGGATGAGCCAGTTGTCTGCGGACAGAGTTTCGACGTGTGTTGGGATCGCAGGGATCACTCGGGCAGAGGTTCGGCGTGCGTTGGGATCGCAGGGATCACTCGGGCAGAGGTTCGACGTACGTTGGGATCGCAGGGATCACTCGGGCAGAGTTTCGGCGTGCGTCCGAGTTGCCGGTTTGACTCGGAAAGAACCGGGACGCCTCGGGAAAGACCAGGCAAGGCCTCGGAGTACCACGAGGGGCCTCAGAGTACCTCGAAAGTGCCTCGGGGCAGCGTGGGAGCGTCTCGGGAGCGCTCGGAGAGGCTTCGGAGCACCACAAGGGAGCTCGGAAGGCCTCCGAAGGATCCGAAAGGGGCCGAGATTGCCTCGAAAGAACATAGAGGGGTGCCTGAAGGCTGGGGGGAGAGGAGAGAAGAGGGAGATGTGTAAAATGAGGGAGGGGGAGCCCTCTATTTATAGTCCTCAGATTTGTGCAAGAAGGTCCGTACGGACCTTCCATGTAATCCAAGATTTTGGTTTTCCTCGATTTGAGGGAATAAGTGGACTTTAAGAAGATTCAGCAATGATGGTGTCTGGTAACAAGAAGGTCCGTACGGACATCCTTGTATGCAGAAAGGTCCGTACGGACCTCCAAGGCATTCCAGTAATTATTACTTTCTGGATTTGAGGGAATAAGTTGGACTTTAAGAGGATTCAGTAATTATGACAACAAAGAGGTCCGTACGGACCATTTCTGCTTTTTTTACATAATTCCTCAAAGGTCCTTTTGTCCTTTTTTGTTCCAGAAAGGCCCCTCCTTGGTTTGGTTGGTGGTTTTGTGGTTTTTGAGGGTTATGGGTATTCGAGACTGCGTTTGTGTGAGTCTGCGATGTTTCCTGTGTGCTCGGAAGAGGGTGATCCAGATTGGGGTACTTACAACTATTGAGATTTATTTAACATTGGTTGCAGTTCCATGTTATATATATGTGTTGATGTCCCATGGGGTGGACTTACTTTCAAGTATCTGTTATGTGCTTGAATATAGTTGTATCAGCTGAGATTCGGGGGTATAGGGAATACCATCACTTATGAGAAGATATTTCATAAGGTGCTTGAATGTCCTTATACTTGTTACCCTTCGCTCCCTTCTGTGGCCACGGAGAGGGGGTTCAGCTTCTATGGATATGTGCAATCATGCCATAAGATAGCGAGGTAGCTTATATGGATCTCTGTAGGGAGTCGTATAAGATGTGGATATGCAATCAGCAGTTCACAAAATAAGTGGAGGATAACTCCCACCGTAGTACTACATATGACCCAGATTGGGAAAGGTAAAGAGAAGGTAACGGAATGTGTTTACCGCTTTACCAATGTGATTATGAGCAACCTGTTTGGTGTTGCATATTTGATATTGAGCAACCTGCGTGTGTTGCATATTATATGAGCAACCTATTTACGTGGTGCTTATTGTAGGACTTGCGGGTCAGGAGGAAAAGGTAACGTAAAGTGTTTACTGTTTTCCAATGTGATTGTGAGCAACCTGTTATGTGTTGCATATTGTATGGCATATTGTTGCATACATAATAGCTTGCTGAGATTTTATCTCACCCCTTCTCCCTTTACTGTTTTAGATTCAGCTGAGACAGGTGGACCATACCGGTGAGGCCGGGAAGGATTTTGGATCGTATTTTAGGTTGTCAGAGTATGTATATATTTGTTTGGGAGTTAAGAATAGTTGTAATTTTGTTATGTTGTAATTAATTTTGGGAATGGGTTTGTTTTAAAGTTGGCTTGTGTAAGCCATTGCAGTTGTAGTACTTGTAAATGATACAGGTTATAACTGGTAGAAGCAGGTGTATGTTTCGCTTCCAATTAGTAGGGAGGTTATTTTGAAACTGTTTTAAAAATGGTTGTTATACTTTTCAAGTTAGTTTAAAGAAAAGTTTTTTTAAAAAAGGTATGTTTTGGGACCCTCCATCCTGGGACACGAGTTTTAGGTTCCGGGAGTTGGGAGGCGCCCACATGATTGGTCATTTGGGCCAAAATGGCTCATCCTGTAAAACAGGCCGGATGGCCACTTCTTCAACTTGGACAGATTTAAAGAGCCGTCGGCCAGAAGGAAGAAAGGGAGAAAATTTGAAGCTTTTGGCCGAGAAGAGAGAGAGAAAAGAGAGAAAATCTTGTGATTTCTTTCATTCTTTGTTAAAACTTTGAAAGATTATCTCTATGGAAGTGGGATAAGGACGAAGGGTTGCCATAGGAGGACCGACAACGAGAGGAGGAGGATTAGGAGGACGGTGCGAGCGACCGAGCTTCCTTTGGATCCGACCGAGTTTTACAAAGCTCGAGATAGCCACAAATCAAAGGAGGGGATTGCGAGGAAGGTAAGCATCCTTTGAAATTTGTATTTTTGAATTCTTGAAATTTTCTAATTGATTTGAATTGACTTAGGGTTCTTGGTGCCCGATTTGGAGCTTTTGACCTTGCGATGCCCTTTTGTTGAAATTGACTTTTGTTTAGTGCAATTGATGCTATGGGTAGACAACGTAGAAAATTTGGTAGGAAAATTCCATGTCTAGCTATGTTTTCCAAAATTAAAGTGAGTTAATTCGTGTCAGAGTAATTTGAAATGCTTTGAAAGTTTCGGATTTGACGGATTTTTCGAAATGGTTTTGAAAGTTCCGGGTTTGACGGATTTTTCAAACTTGAAAGTTCCGGATTTGACGGATTTTTCGAAATGGTTTTGAAAGTTTCGGGTTTGACAGATTTTTCGAAATGATTTGAAAGTTCAGGATTTGTCGGATTTTTCGAAATGGTTCTAGGAATTTTGGGACTTGAACCGTTAATACTCCGACTTGGGACGGAGATATTTTAGGAAAATGAACCGTTAATGAAACGGGATTTTTGAAATATGAACCTTTAATATTCCGACTTGGGACGAAGATATCTTAGAAAAATAATTGAATTATATCTTTGTGTTGATATATTTGTGTGATTTTGACATTGCATGTACATTTTGTGTACGTTATTTTGTATTAACATACCTTTGCTGTGTTTACCTGCAGGGGCGAGGGTCGATTGATTTGTCCACTACTAAGAGTAGGGGAGATGTTGAGGTTGTCAGCGCCCTGTGGGAAATCTCCCGGACGTGGTTCGGGATGGAGAGAGGAGTCCACGATAGCTGGTGATTGATTCCGGCCTGGGGGTGCTTTATTAGCGCAGTGGCTGCTGTGGCATCGACGCAGAGGGTCAAGGTTATCCATGTAGCTTTGAGCCAGTACTGGTGGGACACAAACCACACGTTTCACTTCAGGTGGGGGGAGGAATCGATTACTCCCACTAACTTTGTTGCGATCACCAGGTTGTCGTTCCGGGGCAATCCCATAGGGTGGTTTGATGAGTTCACCCTGGAGCAGCTGACGGATTTGCTCGGCTTTGATGTTACGGATGCCAGGGGCATTGGTATTCGATATGGCCCGATGTAGGGACATCTGAGGAGAGGGATTGTTGAGTATCTGGCTGGTTCCGAGAGGATGACAGCTGATCGGTTGGCTAGGGCGTTCTTCTGGTTTGCTCTGTCAGCAACCATTTTTCCCAACGCTGACACGACGTGCCAGTTCGCCTTGGTCGGCTCTCTGATTGATCTGGAGGCGGTGAGAGGGTTTTCTTGGGGAGAAGCTGGCTTGGTCGAGCTTTTCTTTGCCTTGGACAAGTATTTCTGGGGGAGGATAACTCGTTCTGCTGTTTCCAGTTTGTGTTGGATGTGACTTCCCTTTTTCTCTTCCTTGTCTCGCTTTCATTTGTCTGTATCTTCTTTGTAGCTGACATATCTTTCATGTCGTCTTTCAGGTGTGGTGATTTGAGGTGTTCCATCCGCATCGGTGGAGCATTAGGGAGGAGTATGCTCCTTTGTTTCCCACTATGCTGACCTGGCAGAAGGAGGCTAGGAAGCCGGTGAGGAAAGTACCCGGGTGACTTATGAGGAGGTGTCCTAGGCCCTGGACCGGGACTTCTTGCCGAGGTGTGATGATGTGCCGCCGCCAAAATTTTTCTTTTCGAAAAATGGTTTAACTTTGAAATCTTTCGTTTCTTTGAAAAACCTATCGAAAAAGACCGGAGTCGCCACGCCATTTTTTTTTTAAGGGCCAAAACTTTGAAAAATGCCCGAGATTAGAGATTTGGGTTCGGAGGTCACGTTACATGCCGGGAAGGACGTTAGTGTGCACCCGGAATGCCTCGTAAAACGAGTCTTCCAAGCTAAAAATCATTTGTGTGTATGTGTGTGTGTGTTTTGGCCGAAATAAGTTTAAACTCAGAAAAGTAAAAATTTAGAATTCTTTATTAGACTTTGGACAGATCCCATGATTTTTGGTGTGATTTTTGGGTTGAGTTTTGGTACTCAAAAGATTTTTGAAAGTTGAAGAACACTTCTGCCAGAATGAAAAAGGCAGTGGACACTTGATTTTGAAATAGATTTAAGGGCTTCAAAACTTCATAATCTGAGAAAACTCAGAGAATGAAAGTTTCTCCAGACACCTCAAATAAGATTTCTGTGAAAGAATTTTTCATTTTGGAGATGATTTGAGGAACCAAAACCTTCTGGAAATCTCAGATGTGAAATCTGGATTTCCAGAGACTGATGAACTGACCTTTAAAGGAAAATTTGAAAAATGTATTTTTACTCACGCAAAAAATAAAGTAAAAATATGTATGGAAAGCTCTGGATGTTGGCTACAAAAAGTGTTTTGTAGTCAACACCAAATTCCAAGTTTATCTGTGTCCAAAAAATTAGACCATGGACTAGGTTCTTAGAAAATTGCTACTGGACAGCAACTTCTCAAGAAGGAAAACATGATTTTAAAGGGGGTTTTGCATCCATGCTTGTCCCCATTTCCCTAGGTTTTGATTAGTAGTCACTAGACATTTTAGTGGTGATCTACTATATCAAACCATCCTTGGGGTACATTAGGACTTAAGCATTTCATTTGCTTGGGAAGGGGAATTTTGTAGAGATGAAATTAAAGAGAAAAATCAACTAGAGATTTAACAAGAAGTTAAAAGGGAGTTTTAGGGTTTAGAGAAGGAGGGCTTTACCAATGGTGACACCCTATCTTCCTAGGCTTGGAATTTGACTTGAGGAGTATCAAGATTTGGTGTTTGACTTGAGGAGTATCAAGATTTGGTGTTTGGATTTGTGTTTGGGTGGATTCAAGGCTTGAATGTGTTTAGGGTTTGATGATAGAGTTGGTCAAAGAGAAAACAAGTAGATAACACTTAAGTCCTCTATGTTTTCTCTCTAATCCTCCTCCTAAGGGGTGATTTGAGCTTGGATTGGTGTATGTATGAGAGTATGTATGAGAGTGTTTTGAAAGTATTTTGAGTGAGAGGGGTTTGGGAAAGATTGAAGAGAAAATGGTGGCAATTCTAGTGAATTCCCACTGTTTTCTCCCTATTTTTCGCCGTAATACGCCTTCTATGAGCCAATTGTGTTGTGTAACCGAGAGAGGAGGGTCCAATTTATAGGCCTCTGGAAATGTCAAACATGTCCGCGCGGATTGGGTTGTAAACGTGCACTATTCATTAAATGCAGCTCCAGGCTTTGGACAGGAAGAATAAAATTCAAAAATCCAGCAGTTTATGTTTTTCAACTTGCCCAATTCGGATTTTTCCAATTTCTTTTGCTTTTTTGATTCCTTTCCTTGGTTTATCTTTTTTTGGCAATCCCTAATCTACCCTTACTTGGTTAGAAATGTTAGGAATGTTAGGAATTGTTAGGAATGTTATAACTTTCGTTAATTTTCTAACGAAAATACTAACAAGCTCAAATTGGAGCACTTACAGTAGCCCCTCGGCGACGGCGCTTTCGAAGGAAGCGGGGTCATCGATAAGAGTAAGGCTCCATATTTGGCAGGATGATCAAGTGATCGAGTGGCTGAACCTATTTAATAGGCTACCTACATATCCTTAAGAGGAATCAAGCCGAGCGTAGTTCGGGTCTTTGACCCTGGAGATGATGGCGTTTTAGGTGCCTCGAACCTGATGAGCGAGTTCTGCAGTCGGTTGCTGGGAAGAAACTCTGCTGGGGTAAGAATGACCATTTTCGGTCGGATGGCTATCCGCTCTGCCGGGGATAGGAATGACCATTTTCGGTCGGATGGCTATCCGCTCTACTGGGGATAGGGATGACCATTTTTGGTCGGATGGCTATCCGCTCTGCTGGGGATAGGAATGACCATTTTCGGTCAGATGGCTGAACCTAATGATAGGCTACTTACGTATCCTTAAGAGGAATCAAGCCAGTCGTAGTTCGGGTCTTTGACCCTGGAGATGACTATTTTGAGGCGTCAACCTGGAGATGATGGCGTTTTAGGTGCCTCTGACCTTGATGATGGCATATTAGGTGCCTCGAACCTTGATGATGGCGTTTTAGGTGCCTCGAACCTTGATGATGGCGTTTTAGGTGCCTCGAACCTTGATTTGAAATGGCCTTTCGGTGGACTTTGTCTGCTGCCGAAGGAGAGGGTGACCGTTTTGGTCGGGGGGCTGGACCTAATGATAGGCTACCTATGTATCCCGAGTGGGAATCAAGCCTGGACGTAGTTCGAAAACTGCTGGGGATGATTTGACGGTATTTGGGAGTCACCCGAGGTTTGACTGTTTTTTGGGAAGTCGCCCTAAGATTTGACTATTTTTGGGAAGTCGCCCTAAGACTTGACTATTTTTGGGAAGTCACCCTAAGACTTGACTATTTTTGGGAAGTCGCCCTAAGACATGACTATTTTTGGGAAGTCACCCTAAGATTTGATGATGATGTTCTTTTATAAAAGTAGTTGACTAAGATATGCTTTCATACCTGTGGCCGTGCTTACACCCGTAGGCTGCCTGGAAGGACCGAGGCTTCGGGCGATGTTTGATGAAGAGTTGTTGGGTTGCGGTTTCGCCGACGATTTCTTTGTCTTTGGAGGCATTTTGACCTGAAGGGGGGAGTTTGGTTGAGTCTGCATCTTGCTGGTGATCGTCAACCTTGTAGAAGTTGTTGAGCTTGTCTTCACATTGGGACTTCTTGCTTTTGAGAACTTGGTGTCTCTGACCGATTTTCATTTGAGAACTTGGCGTCCCTGACCGATTTGCATTTTGAGAACTTGGCGTCTCTGACCGAATTGTATTTGAGAACTTGGCATCTCTGACCGTATTATATTTGGGAACTTGGCGTCCCTGACCGATTTGCATTTTGAGAACTTGGCATCTCTGACCGATTTTCATTTGAGAACTTGGCGTCTCTGACCGTATTATATTTGGGAACTTGGCGTCCCTGACCGATTTGCATTTTGAGAACTTGGCATCTCTGACCGATTTTCATTTGAGAACTTGGCGTCTCTGTCCGATTTGTATTTGAGAACTTGGCGTCTCTGTCCGTACTGTATTTGAGAACTTGGCGTCTCTGACCGATTTTCATTTGAGAACTTGGCGTCTCTGTCCGTACTGTATTTGAGAACTTGGCGTCTCTGACCGATCTGTATTTGAGAACTTGGCGTCTCTGACCGAACTGTATTTGAGAACTTGGCGTCTCTGACCGATTTGTAGACACTGGAGGTGATCTGCACATGTTTTGCCCGAAATCATTTCTTGCCGAAAAGGGGCATTTGATTTCTTGCGATTTTGTTGAAACCATTGATTTTGAGCTTTGGTAAATATCTCCCTTGTTGAGGGTAAGTCTCAATGGCGAAGGAAGATGGTCTTTCACGTTTGAATTCCTGCATTGGTTAGTGGAGAGGAAGATGCATATATGACATTCATGATGACAGATGCATGCATAGAACCAAAAATGATTGTGAGAGTATCACTGCGTATGTTCGCGAGATGATGCATTTACTTGCTTTCGAAGATGCACCTAGCCTAAGCTTTTGGCAGGAAAATTATGATTTATGATCTTCAATCACTTAGGATTTTTCCTATTGATTCAAGTTTTGCGCATGCTACATGAGCCATTGGGAGATTTTTGTGGGGATGCATGGTGATGAGAGGGGATGCATCGGGATGTATGTGTCTGGAAACTGTTTGGAACAGATTTTGAGCAAGTGGTGAGAGCCCTCGATCGCGACTTAAACAGCGGTACATGGACCTCAATTTTGATGAGATTGGATTCGGATCCCGGGTCTTGATTGGAATTTTCTCTCTCAATCTTGGTCATTTGAAGCTGATGCTGACAGGCTCTAGGGCACGTTGATATGAGTGAAGCTTCTTTCATTTGGGTGAGCTGAGACCTCGGCCGAAACCTTGTTCGGAGAATGATTTGATGAAATTGCTAATGCAAGGAGAAACCCAGATCTTGAATTCCGATGCTACGGGAAGCTGCTGTGTAACAAGTTCTGAAGCTGAAATTCTTTCTTGCGACTTGATAGAATTCGGGTCCAAAAGACCATCTTGACAAAGTCCCCCGGATCCTGAGTAGGCAAAGTCCAGATTTTGAAGAAGTGACTTGGCGAACCTATCTTGTAGTGAAGAACCCAATGTGGACCCAAAGATGACTATAGAAGCCCCAACTTGAGGAGCTGATAGAGGAGAACCTGGGAGAATCGCTTAGCAAGCCCCAGCGTGAAGAAATTCAGAGCAGTCTTATTGCAGACAGAGTCATCATGTGAGGGGGCGCCCATCTTTTCAAATCTTAGTCAACCAGTTACTGGACAAGACTCAGGAATGTTTACGTGCAGGGGCACATCTTTCGAAAAGTGGGAATTGAATCCCGATTTTGTGTATACACACTCGCTTTAGGTTTGACTCTTTTGAGAGAGTATCACAAGGTGTGGAAAAGTGTATGGAAGGCGCTGACAGAAAGACAGTGTTTGGCTCTATTTCCCTATGATGGAGAGAGAGAAGACTTGTCGAGACACTTGAAAACTTGTCTTATTCATGATGATCACAAGGCTGCTTAAAACCCTTTGTTGATGTTCGGGTTATTCAACTCCTAAATCTGATATGAACAAATATTTTGATTAATCACGAGGAGAAAATCAGCTGATATCGAGAATCAAGCTCGAAAGAACGGAAAGTGTATAGGGACGATCCTTGATGAGACCGGATTTTTTTTTTGAGGTTTGTTTGTGATTTCGACCGGACCATTTCTGGTTGCCTACGTTCCCTCCATTATGAAGAGCTCAGGTCGCCGTACTTCGGGCCTATCCCGAATGAAAAGAGAACGAATATTGAAATTCGAGGATCTGAGGACCTTTGGGGATTTTGAGGATTTGGAGGATTGAATAACATATCCCCTTAGAGTGTTCATGAAAGACACGGATGCGAAGCCCCAGTGGGACATCCACGGCAAGTGTTTGTGGAGTAGAAATGAATTATGCTCACATGAATCAAATTCGAATTTGCACAACCTTTGATTGGTAATTTTGAGCCAAAATGAATTAGATTCCAATTTAAGCAAGCAATGAACCATTAACTTGATTTAGATTTTACGATGAAATTGCTATCCGATAGGAATTGCAGCTGGGTTTCCGGGCTTCGATCGGCCATCGGGTAATTTTGGGAGTTATGACCTCTTAAAGTGAGGGGTCTGGGCCTTTTTGCCGAACCTCTAAAGATGAGAGGTTGGCTTGCAGGGATGTGTTTGGAAAATCTATGGCAGGGAAGATTGATTGCCCCTAAGGATGAGAGGTCAAATTTTGACCTTGGCCAAAGGCGAGGGTAATGGTGATGGGAGTATCCTCTAAAATTAAGAGGATGGCTTGGGATTGGTTTAAGGTAATGATAAGAGGAAGTCCAAGCTATCGAGAACTTTTGTGAACTTGCGAGAATTCGGGCTCCTTTTCGATCATTGGAGAGCCTCTTTTTTTTTTTTTGGAAGGCTTCCGGAGGAGCTTGGAATTATATCCGAGATTGTGAGGATTTTGAAATCATTCTTTTGAGAATTCGGAAGGCCTCTTTGAGGAGTTGAGAATTATCTTTCCTTCCTTCACAACTTGAACATTTTATGCATCGCTGACTCTCGAAGCTAACTTCTTTGGCGTTGCTTGGACTTCTCTCAATAAGGAGCAAAGCTGATGGCTTTACAGGGTTTCAAAACATGCCGATCTTGAAATGAAAGGATATTGTTTGGTGAGGGTAAGGTAATGGATTTCCTATGGGTGAAAGGCTTCGACCGCAATCCTTACCGGATGACCTAAACGAAATTAAGTCTTCATTGCTTGCTTAAGCTTTAAATGAGAAAAGATCCATGCAAATTCATCGAGCAACGAGAGGATGATGATGAAAGGGATGTGAGCATATGAGATGCAAGATGGGGAGTTGGTAAGCCCCAATTTGGGGAGGATATCAATTGATTTTCTCACTCCGATTAATTTAAATATTAATCATTTCAAAGAATTAGTGGTTGAGCAGCACAAGTGATCATCTAGGATAAAACCATTTCAATTAAGCGTAACGTGGGTGTGCAAGTGATGTCTCGAGTCTAGCAAGAAAAGAGAAAAGACTTATATTAAAAGTTAGACATTTAACTACTATGTCCAAAATGGACTACAACGACAAATGTCCAGGAAGGACTTAGGTGAAAGAAAAGTACTAGAACCTACGAAGGTTGACTTAAAAGACTATTTTAAAGATAGGTTGCCCCTAGTCTAGCCGCTATTTGTTGTTGGACCATGCATCTACTCTTCGACGCTGGAGAAGGGGGCTATTGCAGATTTCTTTGGCAATCTCTCGCTTAATCCAACCATTTTCATCATCTGCGATGGTCGGTCCACCGACCTTACAAAGGGGTGGGTCAAATTCCATTATGCCCACAAGTCTCGAATCACCAAACTCGACCATGTTGACATTCGGGTTGTTGTTTCTAGGGAATGGGTTACCGATAGTATTGGGCCCTTCAGGCACCTCTAACCTCCCTTGTTCAATCAAACTTTGGATTGCCTTTTTCAGGGGGACACAATCATCTGTCAGGTGCCCATGGTACTGATGAAAGGCACAATGCTTGGAGGTATCCAAAGGAGCATTGGGGTTTCTAGGCTGATAATTTTTCAAAGACCGGAGCAAACCTTCTCTCACCAAACCTCTGAAGATATCACTCAAAGGCATCCCAAAGTTTCTCAAGTCTTGGAGCCGGGATCTGGATGCATCAGGTTTCTTGGGAACAAAGGAAGTGGCATTGTTACGATCTGTCCCGCATAGCTAATCACTTCTTTACCTTTTGGTTGGGCGGGGAGGCTGTGTTGGAGGTGGAAGAAACCCGGTATACGTAAGCGAGTGCGCGGTCGAGCTGTGATTGTAAGCCTTTTCGAACTTAGCCCGGAATTAACCATTGCACGCAAGTCGGTGTAGGGGAAGTGACCGAGGGAAGCCCTCAAATGCGGCTTCAAGCATGACCGAAAGATGTCTAATCGCTCCTCGTCGGAGGGAGGAATGGCCATTTCACTAAGCTTCGGGTTCCACCTTCTATAGAAATCTCCAATATTCTCATCGTGGCGCTGCACCGTTGTCTGCAGTCAACTCTGTTTGTTTCCCATTCCAAGTTGGCTTTATACTTATCTCAGAAAGTGCGGTAATCTGTTCCCAAGTAGCCCTAACTTCGGGATGCAATCGGAAAAACCATTTCAAAGCCCCCGACTTCAAAGAGAGATCAAGTAGTCACCAACCGCCGGTTTGTGCATCCCTTAGCTTTCATTGCCAAAGTGTAGGTGTCCAAGTGAGTTTTAGGGCACGCACTTCCATCAAACGCTTCGAGATTGGGCATCACGAACTTGTGAGCGAGGGTACAATTGAGTCGGGATCCGTAGGCCGAAGAGCGGTTTTCTTGGCGATCAACTCGGCGATCTGCGCTTTCATTTCCTTGTGTTGTTCCATGAACCAGCCGATTGAGGGTCTTGTGGCGGAACCATGGCATTCAAGCTAGTGGTGAGCTAGGAGAGAGGAGCTACCACCGGCGGCCCGGGTGGAGGGAACGGCCGATCCGGGACGTAGGTGAAAACCCATCCTTGGCCCAAATTGCCCTGGGGAGCATGAGTAGGAGCTCAGGCGAAGGGATAGAACCTTGCGGCCTTTGTTGATTTTCAACCGGCAAAGTAGGGAGGCGGCCCAATGTGGCCGGATAACTTGGATTTCGAGAATGGGGCCCATAAGTAGGCTTAGGTGCAGTGCTGTCCCCCATTGTTGAATTGTATGGTCAGCCGAGGCGAGGGTGTATAACCCGGGGTACCTTGCGGTCTGGTGATTCTGATGACACCGGGATGGAGGCTTGGTAACCCATAGAAGCCCGGGAGCGAGGAACGGATTTGTGTGAGGAAGCTGAAACTAGTACTATTCGAGGAGGGCTCTGACCGTGGCCCCAACTGCCGTGGCGGCATTCCGAACCGTGGCCGTTGTGAAGGTCCGATTGATCGGTTCCGAACTGAGGTGGCATTCCAATTTGTTGTTGCATTCCGAGATAACCCCAACCATGAGAAGACATTCCGTGCGCTTTGTCCCACCGAGGCTGCGGCGGTTTGTACCGTCGGGCCGCGTGGATCCAGTGTCCGAAGCTGGGGAGCCGGCGACCCGAAGACCGAGGAGCATGGGTTACGGTAGTGGTACCATAGGAGGTGGGTGGTGGCATCCTGGAGTAATCAGAGCGACCTGAGAGTGGGATTGGCATCCTCGCTTCTTCCACGGTGAAGGTGCCATCGGGATTGAGGCCGGCGGCCAAACCATGGCTTTTGATAGCCTCCATAAGGCTATTCAGCCTGCTTCCTGTCGCAACCTCATCTATTACGCTAACCGATTCCACCGTTCGTCTGAGGGTCCCGGGAGGCGGAGTGACGTTGTCCCCATCATTACCGGCTGATGCAGACATTCGTAAACCCGGGGTCGGAACAAACGGCGACGCTGATGACGCGCTTGACTCTTCCCAACTAAGCAGACGGTGAGCCGGTGTCCGAAACCAACCTTTGTGAGGAGCTGCGGGGAAAGACACGAGGTTCGGATGTGCAGGAATTGAAGGAAGGTAGGTGTTTGGGCTTTGGGCTCATGCAACATGCGCTTATTTGTTCCCGTTTACTTAAAACATGTTTTATTAACCTAATCGGTTGGAAAAGATTGCTCTTCTTTTCGCAAACTACTCTGGATCTGGATCGGTGGGCCCCGTCACTACGTCTATAAGCCCCTCGTATTCCACCCGTATTTCGACCTCCCGGGGTGGGACGGCCCGGGCGAGGGTCCTATAGGACAAGCGGGTCCCATCGACCGAAAGAAAAACGATCCTAAAAGTCTGGCAGGTAATCGAGTCTTAACGAGCATTCGATGTAAATTACGGACAAAGCTGGCGTCAAAGTCAAGATCATGTCCGAGGGCTCGACGAAAAGTTGGCATGATTTGGATTGATAAATGTCCACGATTGATCTTGACTTGTCGTCAATTAGTCCGTAATTAGGCATGGAATAATCATTAATCCTTGATGACTCAGTGTCAATGCTGGGAGTCAGTGTATAATTTGTGCCAGTCAGAGCCGAAGTCAAGGCGCCGGTCAACATCTTGGTCAAAGTCTGCGGTGGAAAACCGGCAGAACTTCGACTGATTAGGGTCCCCGAAAGATATTGAGTCGGTATGCCGACAAAGGCTTGAAAGGAAAGGTCTATACACAGAGCGTGGCATGACACAGCACTGGACTAAAAACCAGCCGGGTCTCGAACAAAGTGTGTCACGGACAAGTGCATGGTCGACACGAGGCTCCATGGGATGTTTGGGTAGTCATGTGCTTGCACCGAGAGGCGTAATAAGACCAAACGGGCCGCGACAAGGATTTCCCCGGATTAGGGACGTAGTGTGCAGTGTAAGGTCACGTGCGCGTAGTGTGCAAGCGATCTATTTTCTTTTACGAGTAAAATAGAAATTTTTTATGTGTCTTAAAAAGAATGATGCATGATTTTTTTTTTTTGAAAATTTTCTTTTTTTTTTGAATTTTTTTTTTTGAAATGAGCACATAAGCACATAAGCACAAAAATTCCGACAGTTAGGGACATGATTCCGACAGTCAAAATTTTGACTTTTTCCGAGGCGGCCAAAACAACACGAAAATGTGCAAAAATCAACACACACAACAAATGATTTTTAAATGCCGGGACGGAAGCTTGACCCTCAAAAGCTTTTTTTTTTAAAACAATGATACCGGTACGTGGAATTGTTAAACCACAATTTATCCCCGACTCGGGTTAGGAGGCGATAACGGGAAGTTTAATGGTTTCCACCAATATACCAAATATCATTTTTTTTTAGAAAAAGCTTGATTTTTCCCCAGCGGAGTCGCCACTGTGATGATGTCCCGCCGCCAAAATTTTTCTTTTCGAAAAATGGTTTAACTTTGAAATCTTTTGTTTCTTTGAAAAACCTATCGAAAAAGACCGGAGTCGCCACGCCATTTTTGTTTTAAGGGCCAAAACTTTGAAAAATGCCCGAGATTAGAGATTTGGGTTCGGAGGTCACGTTACATGCCGGGAAGGACGTTAGTGTGCACCTGGAATGCCTCGTAAAACGAGTCTTCCAAGCTAAAAATCATTTGTGTGTGTGTGTGTGTGTTTTGGCCGAAATAAGTTTAAACTCAGAAAAGTAAAAATTGGGAATTCTTTATTAGACTTTGGACAGATCCCATGATTTTTGGTGTGATTTATGGGTTGAGTTTTGGTACTCAAAAGATTTTTGGAAGTTGAAGAACACTTCTGCCAGAATGAAAAAGGCAGTGCACACTTGATTTTGAAATAGATTTAAGGGCTTCAAAACTCATAATCTGAGAAAACTCAGAGAATGAAAGTTTCTCCAGACACCTCAAATAAGATTTCTGTGAAAGAATTTTTCATTTTGGAGATGATTTGAGGGACCAAAACCTTCTGGAAATCTCAGATGTGAAATCTGGATTTCCATAGACTGATGAACTGACCTTTAAAGGAAAATTTGAAAAATGGAGTTTTACTCACGTAAAAAATAAAGTAAAAATATTTATGGAAAGCTCTGGATGTTGGTTACAAAAAGTGTTTTGTAGTCAACACCAAATTCCAAGTTTATCTGTGTCCAAAAAATTAGACCATGGACTGGGGTCTTAGAAAATTGCTACTGGACAGCAACTTCTCAAGAAGGAAAACATGATTTTAAAGGGGGTTTTGCATCCATGCTTGTCCCCATTTCCCTAGGTTTTGATTAGTAGTCACTAGACATTTTAGTGGTGATCTACTATATCAAACCATCCTTGGGGTACATTAGGACTTTAGCATTTCATTTGCTTGGGAAGGGGAATTTTGTAGAGATGAAATTAAAGAGAAAAATCAACTAGAGATTTAAAATGTGGACCATTTGAGATGGTCATTCATGAAGATGAACTTCAAGATGACCATCTTAGGTCAAGATTTAAGTTAAACTAGACATAAAGTAAATCAAAGTAAGAAGAACAAGATGAACAAGAAGTTAAAAGGGAGTTTTAGGGTTTAGAGAAGGAGGACTTTACCAATGGTGACACCCTATCTTTCTAGGCTTGGAATTTGACTTGAGGAGTATCAAGATTTGGTGTTTGACTTGAGGAGTATCAAGATTTGGTGTTTGGATTTGTGTTTGGGTGGATTCAAGGCTTGAATGTGTTTAGGGTTTGATGATAGAGTTGGTCAAAGAGAAAACAAGTAGATAACACTTAAGTCCTCTATGTTTTCTCTCTAATCCTCCTCCTAAGGGGTGATTTGAGCTTGGATTGATGTATGTATGAGAGTATGTATGAGAGTGTTTTGAAAGTATTTTGAGTGAGAGGGTTTGGGAAAGATTGAAGAGAAAATGGAGGCAATTCTAGTGAATTCCCACTGTTTTCTCCCTATTTTTTGCCAGAATACAGCTTCTATGAGCCAATTGTGTTGTGTAAACTGAGAGAGGAGGGTCCAATTTATAGGCCTCTGGAAATGTCAAACATGTCCGCGCGGATTGGGTTGTAAACGTGCACTGTTCATTAAATGCAGCTCCAGGCTTTGGACAGGAAGAATAAAATTCAAAAATCCAGCAGTTTATGTTTTTCAACTTGCCCAATTCGGATTTTTCCAATTTCTTTTGCTTTTTTGATTCCTTTCCTTGGTTTATCTTTTTTTGGCAATCCCTAATCTACCCTTACTTGGTTAGAAATGTTAGGAATGTTAGGAATTGTTAGGAATGTTATAACTTTCGTTAATTTTCTAACGAAAATACTAACAAGCTCAAATTGGAGCACTTACACGAGGATAAACTTGACTTGGTGGAGCCAGTTTGATCAGGTGGTTGTGAATGCTACCAGGGAGGTGACGACCCAGAGGAAGCTTTTAGTGGGGCTTCATTGTGACATTCTGTATCTGGGCGAGAGAGTGACTTGCCAGTACGCTCCGGGATCGGGTCCCATAGTTCCGAGGGATCCTCCCCTCCATATGCTATTTCCTTTGTCCATAGCTGGGGAGGAGTTGCAACGGTACAGGCAGGGAGAGCCTTTTGCTGAGAATGTCATTGAAGAGGCTGACTTTGACATTTTTCGGAGGATGAGGTTGAGGAGCCCACAGGTGCTGGCCAGAGAGGGTGAGGACCATGCACATCCTAGAGATTATCCGATCCCCCGCACTCGCTTTGCATATGAGGGCGTTGGTGGTTCTCGCAGGCGGTTGATGATTTCCATCCCTGAGCAGGCAAGGCCTCGATGTAGAGTCGAGCCTAGTGCTTCGGTGAGTATCTTGCCGATTTTCTGTACTGTAGCTGCTTTCTGCAAATGTTGCATCTGTGCAGTTCTTTCTGTACTGTAGCTGCTTTCTGCAAATGTTGCATCTGTGCTGCTTTTTCTGTACTGTAGCTGCTTTCTGCAAATGTTGTATCTATGCTGCTTTATCATGGGACCGAAGGAGTACATTGATATCAGCGATAAACAACAATAATTAATCATCTAATTATTAGTACCGTATCAAATAATTAATAAACAGTCACTCTTATATAGGAGTAATAGTTAAATAACAATAATTCTCTCAAGCTTTATGATCACAAACAACTTGAAGATATACAACAATGGCGCAGCAGACCCTCAAAAACTACTCCCTCCGTCCCAAAATGAACATCCATTTTTGTTCTTGATCAAGAACAAAAAAGGATGCTCAATTGTTCATTTTGGGATGGAGGGAGGATTTTTTTTGTTGTGGCTGTTATTCGGAACACTTAAATCTAGAAAATGGGTTCCAATAGAGGATCAGAGAGATGGGGAAGACCAGGTCTAGCTCCGAAAGCTCGACAACATGCAGCTGCCTGCATTAAGAAATTAAGATATCAGAACCACAATAATCTTGCATTTTATTTAATGTATCGGTTTAAATTAAATGTGTTATTGATAAATATCATAGTTAATTAAAAATGAAAAAAAAAAAACATAATTAAACAAGTTTACTCACCACTTGAGCTGCAAATGGTAACATTGTTTCTGGTGGCTTGTTGGTGCAAATAGCTACAAATAGCATAAGAAGCATGGTAGAAATGAGACTAGTCCAAGGGGTAAAAGAAGAAAAAAAACCCAGAATATTGAAACCATGAGGGGGAATGACTATATTGGATTGTTTCACATTCACATACCCTGCAGAACTGCCCCTATAAATGCATCACCAGCTCCAGTTGTATCAACAAGTTCTAAAGACGGTATTTTCTCTGCTGTTCCCAAAAATACCCTCCCGCTCACTACCCCAACGCCATTGCCGTGTAACCTCATCACATTCTGCAGCATTATTCTTAGACTTCAAGCACTACTAAATTCAGTTTCAGGATTAAAAAGAGAGAGATCAATATGGTTAATATAATGAATTCATCCCAGTTCATAAAAACATCAGAGTTTGACTCTTTTTTCTTTTTATTTCTTTGGTTTCTTTTTCTCGTAAGCTTTCTTTATTCCTTTTGAGATAAGGAATTATGTCTCCTACTTGTTTTGTGATGGTCAGGTCTAGTCCTTATCACCTTTTGTTTTCACTGTTAAATCTTAATAAAATTTAGGGGCAACACCATTTCCAATTCTAAACAAAAAAAAAAAAAGAAGCATTTTCAGCTTATGTTCACATCATTATACACAGTATATGTGTGTGTGCGTATATATATATATATGTATATATATATATATATATATATATATATATATATATATATATATATATATATATATATATATATATATATAAATATGGAAGGGGGAGGAGGGGGAGGAGGGAGGAGGGAATTACCGATGAAATGCATGTAGGGGTAGCTGTGGAGCTAATATCAATTTTCAGCTTCAATTGTTCTACTAAGTCGTCGACATTCATTTCTTCACATTGAACACCACCCTCAACTACGTATAAAGGCGAAAAGTTCAGAATCCTTGCTGTATGCACAACATGATTTAATAGTACTGCCTCAAAAGGAGCCCTTTTCACACACACACTATATTAAACCGACCCTTCGAATAACAGTCAAGAAGGTCTTATGAAAATGAAACACTTAAAGCGAACCAGTAAACGCACCAGATGATAGACTTCTCTCAAGCATTATGCATCCATATTCTCCTAATGTCACAATGACATATTTGACCTTTGGCAATCTCAACAGCATGGAAACAAGTGCGCTTGGACGTGTAGAGGCCTTAGTCCATTCCTGCAATTTTACCATTGTACAAGCAATGTATAAACAAGTAAAACACACTTTTTTTAAAAAGTTGACAAGTCAAATGTGACATTTATTTTGGGGCGTATGGCGTAACATTGAAATAATATAGGAGAGACGGGATAAATCTTGCCTGTGGAAACATGGATGAGCACACAATATATGTTGATAAGTGTAGAAGAACATCCAACCCTTCGCCAGTCCTTTCTGCATCTATTAGAACAGGTATATTCATCTGATTTGCCTGCAGATGTAGAATTTAAAAGGGCTGGTTTAAGTTAAGAACCGAATTTGTGAAGGAGAGAATAATTCTTATTTCCCTTCAAAAGAGAAGGATTCTATCTACACATGACTTTCCTAATTGGAAAAGGTTTCTACTATAACTAATGCTAATCATATATTCTACTTTCTTAGTTGAAGAAGAATTCTACCTAATTTACATATATCACATAAGGAAAAAAGATCACACGGAAAAGGAAAAGATATTGACAAATTATCTTTGTCAATATCTCAACCCCCCTCCTCAAGTTGGAGCGTGTAAGTCACAAACGTCCAACTTGCCAAGTAGATTGAGAAATTGTAGACTGCCTAATGCCTTGGTGAGTACATCAGCCAATTGTGCGGAGGTGTGAATATACCGAGTTGTGAGGACACCTATTTGAACAACATCACGCACAAGATAACAGTCAACTTCAATATGTTTCGTGCATTCATGATGTACTGGATTCTAAGCCTTATGTAAAGCAGATTGACTATCACAGAGAAGGGGTATTAAAGTATCATGTTTAATTCTGAAAGACTGAAGAAGACCTAGTAACTATTTGAGCTCACACGTGGCACTAGCCATAGATCGATATTCTGCCTCAGCCGAAGAGCAAGAGATCGTACCCTGCTTCTTTGTCTTCCACGAGATCAGAGAGTCACCAAGAAAAACAAAATAGGCAGTGAGAGAACGTCTCGTGATGGGACAACTTGCCCAATCAGAGTCACAGTAGGCTCATAGCCGTAAATTAGAGAATGTTCGCAAGAGAATTCCTTGTCCAGGATGTGCTTTCAAATAACGAACCACACGTAAAGTAGCTGCCCAATGAGCAATTTTAGGCTTTGTCATAAATTGTGCAAGAATATGCACACTATAGGACAATTCCAGGCGTGCAATGGTGAGATAGATAAGACGCCCCACAAGACGTCGGTACGGCTCAGGATCACGTAAATCCTTGTCTTCAGTCAAGGCTAAATGATGGTTTTGTTTAATGGGTGTAAGTGTCGAACGAGCACCAAGGAGTCCTGTCTCGGAAAGAATATCAAGGGCATATTTTTGTTGAGAAAGAAAAATTCCATCTGGATGTGAAGTAACTTCAAGACCCAAAAAATACTCAAGATGTCCCAAGTCTTTCATGTGAAAACATTTACTGAGATATGCCTTGAAGCATTGAATCACCTCATGATCATTACCACCAATAGCCAGATCATCCACGTACACGAGGACGTGTAGCTCAGCAGCGGAAGTGTTGTAAGAGAAGAGTGAATAATCTGAATATGACTGACGGAAGCCATATTTCTTCAAGGCAGTGGACAACTTTGCAAACCAACAACGAGGTGCTTGACGTAAGCCATATAATGACTTCTTGAATTTACACACCTTTCCTGAAGAAGAAGCATGATGGCCCAAAGGAACCTTCATATAGACATCTTCACTAAGATCGCCATGAAGGAAAGCGTTGTGAACGTCCATTTGATGAAGTTCCCATCCACGAACTGTAGCAATGGAGAGAAAAACTCGGACAGTGACCATCTTGATTGTTGGTGCAAAAGTTTCTTTGAAATCCACACCTTCAACTTGGCGGTTTCCTAATATTACCAAGCGAGCTTTGTAGCGTTCAACAGATCCATCCGCAATATACTTTATCATATAGACCCATTTGTTGCCAATAACCTTTTTGTCAATGGGAGAATCTACTAGATCCCACGTACCATTCTGGTTAAGAGCAGCAAGTTCTTTGTTCATGGCCTCACACCAATGGGGATATTTAACTGCTTCTCCAAAATTCTTTGGTTCATGTCCTAAGTCAACAGCAGCCAAGAAACAACGATGTTCTATAGAAAATTTAGTGCAACTAACAAAGTGTGATAAAGGATAGCGAGTACCGGAAGATTTCTTTTCGACATACGAACTTGATGGGGATGGGACTTATGCAGTGTGAACCTTGCCGAACTCATATTCGGTTGATAGATACTATGAAGAGGGAATCTTAGCTCTCTGACCTCGACCCAAAGTCTCTGCTGCAGATTGTTAATCCACCAGCAATTGATCAGGAATGTGTTCGGGCCTCTGAGCAGAATATGTAACCGGTTGTGCAAAAACTTGTGCAGCATGTTATTTAAACAACTGTTCAGACAACTGTTCAGGCTGTGCATCAGATTGTTCAAACAACTGTACATGCAGCTGATTGCCCACATGAATATTGTCTTCTTCATAGGTAACTTAATCTGTAGGTGCAAAAAGGAATATATCTGAATCCGTATAAGCTTTTTCTGGATTAGTCCAGTCACTAGCAAATGGAAACTCTTTTTCCACAAAGACAACATCTCGAGAAATAAGCATTTTATTTTCATCAAGATCATACAATAAACAACCTTTCTTCCCAAAAGGATAACCCAAAAAAAACACATCGTCTGCTTCGACTAGCAAATTTATCATTATCTTTTTAAGAGTAATGAACATAACACAGAGATCCAAAAACCTTAATGTGTTTGTAGGAAGGGGGTTTTCCAAAAAGAGTTTCATAGGGGGTTTTCCCACGCAATAATTTTGAAGGGGTATGATTAATTAGGTGTCCTGCTGCTATTATACACTCTCCCCAAAATTTCACCGATAATTTTACTTGAAACATTAAAGCACGAGACACATTCAAGATATGTCTATGCTTCCTCTCCACCCTTCCATTTTGTTAGGACGTACAAATGCAAGTGGTGTGATGCTCAATGCCATTTTCAATAAAATATTTTTCTAAACAAGTAAATTATGTCCCATTGTCACTCATAATTTTCTTGACACGTTTATTAAATTGTCGTTCGACCATGACAGGAAAATTTTTCAAGATTTGAGAAACATCACTTTTGGATTTAACTAAGTAACCCATATGGCACGAGAACAATCGTCCACAATGGTCAAAAAATAAATAGCTCCACACATTGCAGGCTTTCGATAATCACCCTAAATATCACAATGAACTAAGTCAAAAATTTCAATAGAGTTACAGTCACTAAGCAAAAACTTGTCTCTACTTTGTTTGGCTTGGCAGCAAATTCTGCAAACGTATTTATTAATACTACTACGATTAATAAAAGACAATAAACCAACCAATTCACTTGATGGATGTTCAAGTCGCTGATGCCACAACTGATAGGTTCCAGATTTTTTGATGTTGCAAGCTTGCGTCCCTGTTTATCCCCTCAATTAGTATAACCCCCCGTCTCATTCACCCGTTCTAATCAAAATCTTCGTGGCTCGGTCATGTACTACACACAATTTTTCAGAAAAATGCACTACATGATTTGAATCATTAAGTAATTGAGAGACAGATAAATGATTGCAGTTAAATGTGGGGGCATATAAAATATTTCTCAAGTGTAGATGTGAATGTGCTTCAGTGTCTTCCCGTGGCCGAAGTGTTGACTCGTGGATTGAATGTGCTTGAGTGTCTTCCTGTGGCCGAAGTGTTTTGGGCTCCGCCTTGTCCCTTCGTGTTCCTCATGCGCTGATCTCCCCACCATTCTGGATACCCACTAGCCTGTAGCATGTATCTGTATCATGTCCCTTCTTCTTGCAGTGAGAACAAACAACATTGTTCACCTCCTTTATTTCCCCTTTCGAACCAGTTATGCGATCAGTTGTATGCACACTTGTTCCCACAACTGTCTGAACAACAAAGCTGGCAGGTGCGGGATAATCTTCATGCATGCTGCCCCAAACTCATTCTTCTCGTACAACCATGAAATATGCCTTATTAACATTAGTCAAGGGTTCTGTGTTCAGTACGAAGGACTTCACGTTCTCAAACCTCGGTGTATCAAGGCCATAACGAATTGATGAACCCTCTCGTCTTCACGTCGTTGGACTAGCTTCGTGCTGATATTGCACCTGCACCCCGCACATGAGCAAGTCAGGAGTGTGTCAAAGTCATTCAGGTCGTCCCACAGTTTCTTCACACGACCAAAATAGGCCATCACACTTTCACCTATCTGTTGTTTGCAGTTTGCTAGATCCATCTTCAATATTGTTGAACCCTTGGTCCGTTTCCAACCAAAAACCTCTCCCGCAAATCGTATCACAAAGTCTTTGCATCATCCACATAGCTCACCGTGGAATGAAGGCTTGACTCAATAGTGTTAAATATCCATGAAACCACCATTGAGTTCACCGTTTGTCAATGTTTCAATTCATCTTCCACGGTGGGTTTTTCAATGGTTTCATCAATGAAGGTTGTTTTCGTTTTAGCCCTCAATGATCCCTTGAAAACCCTAGCCCATTCTTCATAATTCTCTTCCTTCAATTGGACATGGGTGAGAATCAATCCTGGATTGTCACTTGTCGAAAGCAAGTATGGAGAGTGCCTCTCATATCCATGGCTTTCTTCTCGCCGCTGGCTTCGATATTCATGGCTCAGATACCAAGTTAAGAACCGAATTTGTGAAGGAAATAATAATTCTTATTTCCGTTAAAAAATACCAATGATTACATCCAAATATATATGCACCACATTCCTATTTAGAGAAGAATTCTATCTACACATGACTCTCCTAATTGGAAAAGGATTCTACTATAACTAATGCTAATCATATATTCTACTTTCCTAGTTAAAGAAGAATTATGTCTAATTTACATATATCAAATAAGGAAACGAGATCACATGGAAAAGGAAAAGATATTGACAAAATATATTTGTCAATATCTCAACATAATTATGATTTTATGCAGACAATGAAATGAATCAGAATTTCAAGCGAAGATATTTGTACCTCACGAGCAACAAAAAGAGAAGTTTCGTATAATAATGTGTCGATATAGACAAGTTTTGTTCCATTTAAAGCGGCAAGAATACTCGACTTTGATAAATCACCAGGAGTCATTCGTGGGTAGCCTTGAGTATGAATACATGTGCGACTTTTACTGAAAAAAAAATTCACTTGCTCTATTAAAAAAAATACAACTTCAAATACAAAGTTCATAGACATTTTCAAGTAGTTAATGAGTTTAGGAAGATAATAAGAGGCACTTACGTTTCTTTGTCAACAATTATATAGGTAAACGGGGTGTTTCCCTCTTCAGAAATCTGTAACATCAATAAAAAGGCTCGATTAATCCGTCCCAAAATGAATATCTATTTTTTATCAAGAGATATTCTGCAAAATGTTTAAACTTAATGGTAAACATTATAAATATTTTTGTTATCCACTTCTTAGTTTTGCAAGTATATAATCGAATGTGTGTTAGACAAAATCTTACAATAAGCACAAAATAAGAAAAGAATTACAATATATTGAAATACAAATTACAACGCAAAATTAAACGAGGAGAAACAGTAGAAGAAAATCCGTTTATTGATTTTCTTGATATTGCCCGAGTCGTGTGTGACACACACTCTCATTAATACAAATTCGCCCCCTCACCGAGTTGTGATTGAGATTGTTTTGCACGTTCGGCTCCCGGAATAAAACAGACGGACCGTACTATTATTACACACTAGAATCTCCGGCGAATCTCACTATTATTGGACAAAATCACAATGAATAAATTTTTACAAGGCCAAAGAAAGAAGATGAACAAATTGCAAAGGGGAAAAGGAAGATTGATGGAAAAAATTGTTTTCAATTTGTTGTAGGTTTCTCTAGTTATAGTTTTAATAATAGTGTTATGAATTCTCAATTAATCCTTATATTAATATATGTGAGTCATTACCTTGTATTAATTGGATTTAATTTCACACTTTGTAACCCCTAATACGAAGGTAATGATTCAGATTAATCCCTCATTGATCTAGGAATCATGGGAAATCATAGTGGTGTTAAATTTTAAAATTCACATTTTAAACCCATCAACTTTGAGATATCATATCTTTCTCATTCAATCTCAAATTGAAAATATAGATATACTATTTCAATGTTCACATGCAATGTAACATGAACTAATAATAATATTTGTCAAATGACAAATGATTTATTTATGGAAAATACACAATTTCCTTCACACACAAAATATTTTTCCAACAATGTGCAATAAAATCGGTAAAAACACAGTTAAGGACAAAGTTATATACTCCCTCCGTCCCACGTGAATGCAAACTTATTTTCATTTTAGTCCGTCCCACGTGAATGCAAACTGTCCAAAATGGAAATAAATTTATTATTTTATATTCACCCTGCCCCACCCACTCATTCTCTCTCTTCATTTTTCACCATACAATTTATTCAACCAACCTACTATTAACTCCACTCATTCTCTCTTTTCATTTTCTACCACACATTTTCATTATCTTAATAATATTTCTTAATTATTGTGCCCAGAAAAATGGTTCACAATGACATGGGACGGAGGGAGTATTCATTTTAAGACAAATTTTTTTTAAAAAATAGACATTTATTTTGGACACACATAGCTAGTTCATCAAACAAATGCATTCTTATTGTACCATGATAAAAGAGGTATCGACACCATCAGCTTCTAGTTCCTCCAATATCTTCCTCCCATAAGCATCATTGGCAACCTATAACTCGTTGAAAGCGAAACAAGGTGAATAACCAAAAAAGTTTCAAATTTGCTCCTAATTTTGTAAAGCTTTTGATCATTCGTTTTTTGGATGAAAGGAATTACTGGGTACGCCTAGACATGGGCAAACTAGAATAGGAACCGGGATAAACCGGGAACTGAACCGGAACAAGAGCCGACCGAAACCGGCGGTGGACGGTTAGGTTTCTATTTGATCCTTTTAAAAACCGTGAACAGGCTGTTCGGAACCAGCAGGAACTGTGGTTTAACCGACAAGGTTGACATTTTTTCTAATTTTTTTGTTAAAAAACTATCTAAATTTGTTTAAAAATTAACTAAATATGTTCTAAAATGTTTGTTTATAAACAGAACATGTTATGTTTTAACAGATTATGTTAGTTTTTTAACAGAATCTAATCAAAACATAACTTTTCCTTCATTTTAAATGAAACCTGTTACATTTTAACAGATTCTGTTAAAAAAATTGACAGAATCTGTTAAAAAAATATCACAATTTCTGTTGATCTAAAAAAGGAATGAACAGGAAAACCGCCAGAACCGGAACTGGCACTGACATTACAGAACCAGAACCGGGAAACACGGTTAGGTTTCGGTTTCCTTGATCCCCAGAACCGGGAACAGAACTGGTTGCCCATGTCTATTGCACTGCACCCATTATCTCTAACATAGATCCGCCCTTGGTTATCATTAGCTAGCATGTTTGAATCGGCATACTGCATACCTTGGATATCTGCCTTGTGCGAACTCCTAAACGTGATGCACATGTTAAACCATTTCCGACATTACCACCCGCTTGAACCTATGAAAACAAACCTACGAGAATTAGAAATCACATATATCTCCTCGTTATTTTCTTCATTGATCATAATAAATTCCTTACTTTCCTAACGTATAAATGCAACGTATAAAGTAAAAACAAGTAATCTTAATAACAAAGAAAAAAAGAAAAAAAAAATTACGTTGAAAAATCAAATACTATACTCCCTCTTCTGTCCAGAATAAAGATTATTGCTCAAATGTTTTTCGTACAAATAAGAGCTACATTTATTTTGAAAAAGAGGGAGTATTTATTATGGTACGGAATTGAAATTAAATACCATCAAGTTGGTGCTTTGGATCTTGTCATCAAGCTTAGGAAATGAATTCACCTCTGCCAAAATATCCACCATCGAGCAACCGACACCCAACTGCAAGCACACCAGCCTTTCACTCTCATCAGCTATACATATGTAAATAAATTTTACATCTACATAGGTAATGCAACAAGTAGGAGGGATCAGGATTTTGGCAGTCAGCCACCGGATCCGGGCCCATGCAGACTGCACAAGTAGTTCATATTGGTCTAGACTATTTCATTAAAGGTACGATTCGTCTTTTTAATCTTCCACTTTCACCAACACGTCATTCATTAGTAAAAGATGAGATATAGGACGTTGATCAACCCGGCTTCTGTGAAGTCGGACTCATTATCCTTTAATCAAATGAACGCCCACGGTGATACAGTAAACAAGATCATCATGCCTTTTAAACATGATCCTTCTGAACATGAAATGAAAGTCTGACACCGTCACTGTTACGCAGTTTGATGTAAGGCGATTCAAATTCCGGATATGAGTGCAAGTCTTAATTAACCAAGTTGCATTAGAACAATCTCACAAATATTGCTGGTCATGATCGAACTTTGTGTGTGTGTGTGTGTGTGTGTGAGAGAGAGAGAGAGAGAGAGAACTTACAACGGTTGGAGTTTCAGAAGCAGGGAAGGTTGACATTTTTATTTTATTTTTGAGTAATAATTCATACTCCCTCCGTCCCGGTAAGAGCTTCCCAAAACTTTTTATGCACGCAAATTAAGGAAGTGGGAGGGAAGTAAAGATGTTGTGAGTGTAATTTGAAAATAGGAGAGAGAATGAGTGGAGGGAATAGTAAATTATAATAGTGTTGTGAGTATTAAAATAATGAGGAGAGAGAATGAGTGGAGGAAATAGTAAAGATTCCTTTGCCAAAAAAGGAAAGTGGAAGCTATTAGCGGGACACCCAAAATGGCAAAAAGGGAAGCTCTTATTGGGACGGAGGGAGTATATGAAAACATCCACAAAACATACTAACTATCTTACCTATATAGTCCTTCAAAATTAAAAATTATGGTCCATGTTACGTATATAGTCCTTACAAAATTTAATACTCCGTACTATGGTCCATGTAAAATCAATATTCACCACATACTTTAGCTTTTTCACAAAAATTTAAAATTATGGTCCATGTTACGTATATAGTCCTTACAAAATTTAAAACTATGGTCCATGTCATGTCGCGTACATGTCAAATCAAAAAATTATTATTGATAGTAGTTTTAATGAGGTTAATTTTACTGTCTACCCCTGAAATTTGGGCAAGTCTCGGTGCCCCCCCTTAAAGTTTGAATTCGTCTCATTGACCACCCTTTTGACAATTTTACCCCACCTTCATAAAAATATTATCTTTATCTCTCATTAAATAAATTAAATTATTAAATAACTTCATATAATAACAAAAATGATTTTAAATATAAGTATTATATTTAAGTTTATTTAGCGCGTAAATTATGTAAATAAATTAATAATTCGCAATCAACTATTTCTCACATATTATTTTTTATAAATTAACTCCAAAATAATTTATTATAATAATTGAAGAAATAACCATATAATTAACTCAATAAAGTATAAATTCAAATAACATTCTATTTTTTGGGCAATTCAAATAACATTTTAGAGAAACATTAACCATAATATTTATTATCATGCAAAAGATAATAATACTATCGTCTATTAATATTTGATGGCCTCTTTGTCCCGAAATAAATAAGGTTAATATTTATTTAATTTTTTTAGTTCCAAATAAATGCTTTTTTTTTCAGCTAAGCTTCTCAATGCTATTGTCCGAAAAGGTTTATGAGCAGGGGCAGATCTAAGCATCAAGGTGGGGTGCACTTGCACCTGGTTGAATTTTATAACTAGTTAAAAAAATCCTCAACAACTAAGTGCACCCCACCCATGACCCTTCGTAATTAATTTACATTGATAACATTACTATTAACATTTATGTTCTAGCAGAAAGTTGGCAATATTAAACTTGACTAGGATTAGATAGATTGATTGCGGTCACCTTATCACATAAACTTGACTTTTGTGATTAAATTCAAGATTGAAATTAATATTTTTTTTTTCTAAATTAATGGCATAGTATTTTGTAATTAAATGAAATCCAACCCATGAAATTTTTTCTTATTATTGTTTTAATCTCTATTTGAAATTGCTCTCCTTGTTTACTTGTTCTTCCCAACTTTAATTTTAAATCTTGATTCTTGTAGTTGTTTGTTATTTTCAACCCCCCCCCCTTTTAGTCCTTTATTTGTTTAATCGTGCATCTTTGTTCTAAAACAAGCAACCCGAGTCCTTGTGGTTCGACCCCTATAAAAATATATTGCTATAAATTGGCACTCATATTTGCGAGAATCTATATATTAAAGCAGGTCATCCAATGAACAGTAATAGCGCCAAAAATTTTGCCAAAATTTCAGGGGCAATTTAGTCATTTCCTTCCATGACATAATTGGAGATATGCTAAAAAAGTATACGTGGCAAGTCGTGATTGGGAGTAAAATGGCGTGTGCAATACACGCGCCGACAGAGGCGCGTGTATGCAGGCGAATTTTCTTTTTTTTTTAATTGTGACATAGGATCGATAAATCATTTAATGTAGACAAAAAAGGTTGTCACCGTTGGAATGGTAACAAGGATCGGTAAATCAAAATAGGTTGTCAAGGATCGGTAAATGGTAATCAAAATAGGAAATGAAAACCAAAATAGGATTAGTTGTCACCATTGGAAATGTAAACCAAAATAAGATCAGTTGTCACCATTGTAAATGGAAATCAAAATAGGATCAGTTAAGTTCAAGTTTATTATTGACCGGTCACCATTTCAATGATTTATCGATCCTTGATTTATCGATCTTTGTCACAACCGATCCTGACCGTTAAAATCGCTACACGGTGTAGCGAATTTAAATTTGCTCAATTTTATTTTAATTTATGCTATTAAAAAAAACTAAAATTTGAACTAGCTACAGTGTAGTGTAGCGAGTTCAAATTACCAAAGCAGGCCACAACCGATCGAAACATCCCCAACCGATTGAATTCATTAAATATTCTTTCTGTACTCTTACAGATTTGGGTTCCAAGTTATTTTATATATATGTATGTATGTATATTTTAATTGGGAATTGCTGTCTATCATGTTATCATTGACAATTTCGAGGTTGTGACCGATCCAAACAGCTCCAATCGATTCAAGGCCACAACCGATTCAAACTCTGTCTCACATTAAATTACAAAATAATAATTATTAATAAAGAAAACTAAATAGAAATACTCCCTCCATCCCACAAAGAGTGTCACCGTTTTAGGGGTGGCACGCAAATTAAGGAAAAAAAGGGGGAAGAAAAAAAGTTGTGAGTGTAATTTGAAAATAGGAGAGAGAATTAGTGGAGGAAATAGTGAATTTAAAAAGTGTTGTGAGTGTAGAGGAGAGAGAATTAGTAGAGGGAATAGTGGATGAGATAATAGAATATTAATAAAACATTTCCTTTTTAGGAAAGGTGATACTTCAAACGGGACGCCATTTTGGGTAAAAAGTGACACTTGGAGTGGGACGGAGGGATTATTATTTTTTCCATCTCAAATAAATAGTTTAAATAAATATACTTCTATAAAAAATTATAATCTTCATTACAAAAATAAATATTACTTTCGACTCAAAATGTATAACCAAAAAATAATACTACATTTTTTTATCTAAATTATTTTATAGTAAATTAATTATTTTTTACACCAAAATTCATAATTTTTTTCTCTATAAATAGAGATTATTTTCATTTGATTTGGACACAGGATCGAATATGGGTAAATTAAGGGTATCGATAATTGCTATGTCACGGCTCAATCGATGTGTGTGACCTATTAGTTACTAGAAAAGTATGACCGATGATATCTTTGTTAGAGAAGATGACCTGTTGTGTGAAAAAAATTACTTGGAACTCGCTATGATCCACAACAAGTTTTTGACTTCTTAATATTAGATTTTGACCGGTTAAGTATCAGTAAAATTAATGATCCTACTCTTGATGAATTGAATTGAAGGAATTATGTACTTCTTTTACTTCTTAATATTAGCAATTTGACCGGTTAGCTATTGCTCTTACTCTTGATGAACTGTATATTAGCTTTGACCGGTTAACTGATGTGACCGATGATGTCAAGAGTAAAATTAGCTTCATACTATCCACATTTCCATCTGCTCATAGCTTCCAATGAATTGAAGAAATTATGAATATCTATACATCGGTCACAACAAGTTTTTGACATGCTCCTCCTCAACCGATGTATCAGTAAAATTAGCTTTATCGGTTAATGGATGATTTGGCCTCCTCATAGGTTTCAAACCCGCAAATCATTAGAACTCGCTACACCGTGTAGCGATTTTGATCGGTCATTCTGTAAATTTAAACTTGCTCAATTTTATTTTAATTTATGTTATTAAAAAAAAAACTAAAATTTGAATTCACTACACAGTGTAGCGAGTTCAAATTACCAAAGATCCAAACAAGGCCACAACCGATCCAAATCAAACCAAAGATACAAACTACGTCTCACTTTAAATTACAAAATAATAATTATTAATAAAGAAAACTAAATAGAAATATTATTTTTTCCATTTCAAATAAATATTTTAAAAAATATACTTCTATAAAAATTTATAATCTTCATTTCAAAAATAAATATTACTTTCGACTTAATATTAATAACAAAAAAAAATACTACATTTTTTGTCCAAAAAAATTAACATTACTTTCTTCATCCCAATGATTATTTTAAAAAATAATAATGCTTCATTTGCCTCAAAAATTAATGTTTGTAATGTTAGTGTCTTCGTTTCAATATATGACATTAATTTTTTAAATAAATGAAGTAATATTTTATAAAATATTCATTGAGACGGAGTTTGTACCTTTGGTTTGGATTGGATCAGTTGTGGCTGGTTTGGATCGGTTGTGTTTGGTTTGGATCGGTTGTGGTCTGGTTTGGATCGGTTGTGGCCTATTTGAACTCGCTACACTGTATAGCGAGTTCAAATTTTAATTTTTTTTTAATAGCATAAATTAAAATAAAATTGAACAAATTTAAATTCGCTACACAATGTAGCGATTTTAACCGGAAAAATTATAAACTGGCTACACCGTGTAGCGAGTTTAAAAAAGTTGATCATTTTGGCAAATAGTTTCAAATGTGAGTTATTTCGAAAATTAAACTTTTAAAATGGAATTATTTGAAAAAAAATTCATGATTTTGTCGTGCATCGCACGGGAGTACTGCTAGTTTTTATAACAAGAAGTAGTGAGTATTAAAAAAAAAAATTAATCAAATAGCTGACTTTTTTTCCCCACCCCAACAACTTTTGAAGCCTAACAACTTTTGAAGTGATAGAGCGGTTCATATAGAGCTATCGAAGCGCTATTCAATGATGGGGCCGATAGCATGTTGTCAGTGTTGTTATTTTAAATATGGTGGGCCATTCTCCCCACAAATAATTCTATTTCTTTAAAAAAAAAAAAAATTGAAAAAGGAATACTCATCCACCAATACGCTACCTGTTACTGTTACTAAAGATCAAAAGAAATCATATGATATTTCAATCTTCATCAACACAAAATAGGTGTGGAATTGTGATCCATCTTACCTTTACCTCTGGCACAACCACAATAAGTGCATGTTTTATTATTACATTAACTTATTATTTGTCCGAGCAATATTAGGGGAACAAACGAAAGTTATAATTTTTATTTTTTTTTCACTACTCACACACCCATAACCTTCTGCGCCAGCCACGAGCCTCCGACCACTGCGCCGCCAGTTCATGAGCCTCGTCCACTGCGCCAAAGCCTGATGGTTTAAAATCTTGTTCACATTTGAGTTGGCGATATTTTACTGCTGCTAATGTTGGGACCGCGACCACCCCACCACTCCACATTAGTATGATATTGGCCGCTTTGGGTCCAGCCCGCACGGATTTGCTCTTGGGTCAACTCCCAAAAGGCCTCATACTAATGTGAAATGGGCGACACCTTTATATACTGGACAATTCTTCTTTCAATTGCCGATGTGGGACTTGGGTTGATACCCCAACAATCCTCCCCTCAAACCAAGAACCACCTCTAGCGAATCTTGTACCGCCGCTATTCACCACCTGCGGGACACGCCGCCTAATTTATCACCAATATTAGGAAGACTTTCGACACAAGGCACACACAGTGCTCCATTCGCGAGGTCACACCACTAGAGAAAATCCCACATATCTTCCACACACGGTCCACTGCGTCAAGCCCATCCACTAACCACGGCTCTGATATCAGTTGTTGGGACCGCGACCACCCCACCACTCCACATTAGTATGATATTGTCCGCTTTGGGCTCAGCCCGCACGGATTTGCTCTTGGGTCAACTCCCAAAAGGCCTCATACTAATGAAGTGGATGGACACCTTTATATACTAGACAATTTTTCTTTCAATTGCCGATGTAAAACTTGGGTTGATACCCCAACAGCTAAAGTAATTATTTTTTTGTTTTGAAAAAGTTATTCCAATATTATATTGAACAAATTAAAGGGTAACAAGGAAAATAAAGTCTTACATTATTGAGATGAAGGAACATGTAGCATAATAGTAACTCACATGGAGTAGTTGACTTAATGGGATTCGATTAGATACAAGTGGGAACGGCAATTTGATCTAATCTAATCGCGATTTGATAAAAAAAAAATAAAAAAAATTAAAGTTTGGTTTACAATTTTTAAAATTTGATTGAGTTTGGATTGAGTTCGGATTACGCTGCCGATCCGCCTGTAACCCGATCCGATTATGCCCGAACTCTATCTATCCGCCTGACACCTGACACGTTCCCACCCAAACACTAAATAAAAGGTTAATCTAAAATATAAATATAATATATTTAATATTTTACTGAGTTGTATTTCTTTATTTGTGTTTGTAAGTGAAATTTTGATGCTTTTGTACTATTCTTTATAGAACATTAAGCATTATAATTAAAAATAAATTTTACTCAAACAAATTTGGGTAACTGATTTAATAGGTAAATAAGTACCCACTATGTTCTGTCCTAATAAATATTTATTCCGAGACAAATAGAGAGTGATAAATAAATAATTAAAAATGAATAATTATTAGTAAAAGAGAATAAAAGAATAGGGAAAAAATCATTATCTTAAAAAAGGTTCTTTGTATAGGGAAAAAATCAACAAAAGAAATATTTGGTCAATAATGTTATGGTGGAGGTGTGTACCACTTCTAAGTGCTTCTGACATATTAAGGGATAGCAAAGAAGCAGAAATTTTAACAAATACTCCCTCCGTCCCACCAAGAGTGTCACCCTTTTAAGTGTGACACGCAAATTAAGAAAAAAAGTGAGAAGAAAAAATGTTGTGAGTGTAATTTGAAAATAGGAGAGAAAATTAGTGAAGGAAATAGTGAATTTAAAAAGTGTTGTGAGTGTAGAGGAGAGATAATTAGTGGAGGAAATAGTGGATGGGATAATAGAATATTAATAAAAAAAATTCTTTTTAGGAAAGGTGACGCTTCAAACGGGACGCTATTTTGGATAAAAAGTGACACTTGGAGTGGGACGGAGGGAGTACTCATGCCACAAATGTCCAGTACTATACATTATAATATTTGTCCATCTTACCTTTACCTCTGGTACAACCACAGTAAGCACATGCTTTATTATTACATTAACTTAATATTTGTCCGAGCAATATTAGGGGAACAAACGAATTGTTCACATTTGAATTGGCGATATTTTACTAATAGCATTGATATTGAAATCATTACATTTAATATTTTGTAAATAAGATTTTGTGACAATTTTGTGTCTCTGATATTAAAATTATTAGATTAATATAAAATTATAATTCAAAGTATATTCATATTTGTCAAACAAAAAATATGGGAATGCCAATGCTTTGCTCTTCATAAACGAATGCCAATACTTAATCTAAGCTCCAGAAAAGGGCACACGCTTGGCTTCTAAGAAAGATATAAAGAAAGCTTTATCATAGTAGAATAACTTTAAATAATTGTTTTAATTTTTTTTACTTGATAATGATATAAAAGCTATCAAAAGCACTAATTTCTATGTGTTCTATAATAAATGTCTTTTTTTATGTTAGTACAATAAATGTCATTTTTTTATGTTAATACGAAAGAATTGGAGCATAATTTTACGTTAATTTAATTAATAATAATAATAATAATAATAATACTGATAATACTAATAATAATAATAATATAAAATTTGTTATTAATACATCATTATAAATATCATCAATAAACAATTTTTAAATTTTCATAAAATAATTAAATTAACTTAACATTATTACACAATTTTTTTGTATAAATATAAAAAAAAAATGTAATATTTATTATGAGACAAACAGAAATAAAAATATATAAAAAAAAGCTTTTTTTCCTGTGGATGCGCTCTGAAATAGTACTCCTATATTAATCACACTGTTGCTTTGCTTGGCATTTTCTCCGAGAGTCCGAGATAGATGTGTTGATATATCTTTAACAAGAAAACTGAGGCAATTCCTAAAGCTGTGGGGTCGCTAATATAAATGATGACAAGAATGACAATCAAGCAGCTTTAGCTTTAGCTTTAGACTACCCACAATGGTTTCAACTCATTCTCCCATTTCATCTAACACTTTTTACACTTTTTTTCATCCACCTAATATTTCATCAACTCATTTCATCTACCCCTACAATAACTAACTTAAATTAAATTTCAACTCCCTCCAACTCATCATTCTATACCCTACCACTTTTATTTTATTTATATTCTTTGTGTTTTTGAAAATTGAGTGTTTTTTTTTTTGTGTTCAAATCAAATGAAACTTATATCAATTTGTAGGGGAAAAAAAATGATGAATTTTGGGGAAAAAAAAATTAAAAAAAAATAATTTACTAGGTGATAATTTAGCTCAAATTGAAAGCTAAGTGTTTTTTTTTTTGTGTCCAAATCAAATGAAACTTATATCAATTTGTAGGGAAAAAAAAAAGATGAATTATGGTGAAAAAAAAAATTAAATAAAAATTAATTTACTAGGTAATAATTAAGGTCAAAGATTTGAGAGAAAATTATTTTTTCGAAAATCTACCTGACCAATAAAAAGATGACACTTGTCGAATTTAAAAAAAAAAAAAAAGAAAGGATTTCAGCTGGATGAAAACTTTCATCCAGCCACTCCATTCAACTCCCTTCCAAACCTCCACTGCAGCAATTCAATCAAATGAAACAACTTTCACTTTCATTCACCCTTTCACACACCCATTGTACACAGTCTTAGAACGAGTGGTAGCTAATACTTCCTCCGCTTCTCGTTTGACTTTGCATATTTTTTAAGGGGTTTTTGTTTTTTTAAAGTGATAAGTGTTGAAATCTTATTTCAGTTTTGAAAATGGCTGAATGATTAAGAGGCAGCAACTGAAAACTGAATTTTGAATTGGATAAGTTGTTTGATTTTCTATCTGAATTCATTATCTGAAACAGTTAAAAAAAAACGTAATGCAAATACGTATGAAACAAGAACAGCTTTAAAAAATTAACCAAAATCAAATATGAAACAGTGGCTTTCAGAGGCTTTCAAAGGCAATTTAGCAACATTTTAACCACTTAAAATTAATAGGACTTTAAGAGCCTAACAAGCCTTATTTCAAAAAAAAACAAACACACTTATTTCTCTAATCCTCTTAATGAATAAGTGTTAAGAGACAAACAAGACTCAAAATCAAAAAAACAAACGCCCCTTAAACAATGTGGCTCATGGCTCATTTGTTATACAAGAAACAATTACACATTCACTATTGCTATCCCATTTTCTCTTTACTACTAAAAACTATATCCGTGTTCAAGGATACGTATTTTTTTTAAATTAAAAAAAAATTAATTTAAGAAAAAAAATTTTAATGACAAAATGGGAAAGGAACAATTTAGTGAGGGCAAAATAGAAAATTTGGTCATTGGTACTGTTCATTTAACTGTAGCACGTACAAGTTGCCATTTATACTATAGATATTATCAACACTTTAACACCTTAATATTATACTTTGCATACCACTTTGATTGATGATGTTAAAAACGTCGTATCAGACTAAATCCAGTTATTCATATATATCATGTATGCTTGAATAGAATGTAAAAAGATTAACAAACACGTAAACTAATTCGGGCTTCCACCGGCGAATGTCCTTCGGCGTGAGAGTAAGTATTGTTAGACCAAATCGTACAATCAGCACAAAGTAAGAAAAGAATTACAATATATTGAAAAATAAATTACAACATAAAATTAAACGAGAAGAAACCGTAGGAGAAAATTTGTTTGATAATCTTCTTGATGTTGTCCGAGTCGTGTGTGACACACTCTCCTTAAAACAAATTCGTCCCCTCACCGAGTTGTGCTTGAGATTAAACGGGACGTTCATCTCCCAGGATAAAACGAACGGACCGGACGGTGGTTGCACAATAGTACCTCCGGCGAACTGAAGTCATATGCTTGGACAATATCACCAACGATGCAATGCAGGAGGCCAAAGAAAAAGAATACTCAATATGCTTCTGAAAATGGAGTGTTGAGATTATGGAAATCAGTGTGTTTCTTTGCTGTTGTTGTTCTTCCCTTTTTATAGTAGACAAGGGAATAAAAACTGCTAGAAAATTAAAATCCTTTTTAATTTCCTTAATAACTGCATTTATTACGGCAGTTACACATGCTGTTGAAATCAATCAGAAACGTTTCTGGTACGCAATCGTGGCACACGCTGCTTGTGCCCAGCCTGCGATGCCCGGTCTGGCGATGCTCACACTTCTGGTGCCCAGTATGCTTGGTGTCCGGACGCCTGGCAGTGTCCGATCCAGGCTCTGCTGGTGTCCAGCGCCTTGGTGTCCATGCTCTGGCCGATTCAACCCAATAGGCGCCGATTAGTGGGTCAAGTTTAAAAGAATGTAAAAAGTGGGCTAGTGCGAGTAGGCCACTTTGGAGCTACATTGCCTCTATGCTCCACAATCTTACTCCCTACTAAAGTGTAGGAGTATATAAACTAATATCATTTTACATTCCTTTCTAATGTGGGATAACCACATTTCCCACTTTCAACCCACTTACTTTGAGCCTTAATATCTCATTCATCCCTCAACCATTTTGGACAAATGAATATATGATTTCAACGTTTTCATGGAGTAGAACACAATCCAACAACCACTTTGGTCATTTAACAAACAACCCATTTAGGAAATAATACATTATTTCCTTCAAACACACATATTTTTCCAACAATCCCCCACATGAAGGAAATAATGAGGAAATGGTGATAAAGTTCGGCAGACGAAAACTTGCATACGAAGATGTGGGAATGCCCATTGAATCTTCGCTCGTACAAGCATATTTACTCTACTCGCAAATCGATAGACGCGATGTCCTTGAATCGTTATGCTTTTTGTGTAGCCGATCATATGCTTGACACAAGTAACGTCCTAACATACTTCAATTCTCATAGCTATGTTCAATCATGGCCCTGAACATATGCCTGGTTCTGCGAGAGGGTCTAAGAATTGAGCCTCAACACAATTCTCCTCGAAGCGGCCCCACTTCTCTCTCACATAGGTGATTTCTTAAAGGTAACCCGTATTACCCCGCTCGAATTTTCGACGCGTAAGAATCATTAAAAGCCATATGCTTATCCTTGTCCTTTCGGGATGTCACTAATAGGAATGGACTTGGGGTTTTGTTTCCCCCACAGTGACGCTACAAGTCTTTTAACAGTTAGGTGGTCCCATTGAATCTAGTTCTTGGGATCTCCAGTCATCTAGATTGGGTTTTCCGTTGTGTTTAACTTTCAAGAGGCTTAAGTCTCATTCCCCTCCGAATTTACAACTAACTCTCGATTTAACCCTTTGGTTAACGGATCCGTTTATCATTTGACTTCACATAGTCAAATTAGTTGAGAGTAGTTTTCTAATGGTATTATGTCTTAGACATATATGTTTAGACTACCATTACACATATTGCTATATGTCTTTTCAATCATAAATTGACTTAGCAATATACCATCTTGCTAATACAAGATTTATCCATTTGATAACTGTTAACTCGCGAGTTCGATTAAATCCCGGCTATTCCATATTGATCCTTTCAAATAATTCAAGAATATCCACCTAATGACTTGTTTAACCACGAGTCCATTAATTTTCCTTGAATTTGAATCAACGTATCAAATTGACTAGAATTTTCCTTAGTTAACATATCGTTTTTGGATTTAATAAACAAAGTGACGTAGCCACTCTTGTTTAAATCCACACAATCAAACCTTTGATGTCTTTATCTTTGTACTTGTCTCAAGTCATACAATGACTTTACAAACTAGACAAACTAGCACATTTTCTTCTAAGGTTTCATTTCTTGAACCATTTCAACACTTTGATCTATTTCATTCAAAGTATCATTTATTCACTTTCATGAATTTGACATCAATGCTTGATTTTTATTGATTTTATTTTCTTTTTGATTTTTATATATATTCAAACTTATTGAATCATATATAACAAACCAATATGCACAATTGTTATGAACATAACTCTTGAAACACAATCCACCATTTAATAATCAAATTCAATTTCTTTGATAATTGGACTTGCTACTTTGCGAAACACCCCACATTCACAAGTGTACGTAGGCCTACGTTTCCATACTTCATATGGACATCTCATTGTTTTCTTGGGGAAACCTTTCCAATAGGTAATTATTTTCCAAAGTATACTCACCCCCACATTTTCGGGTTAGTCCCAAAATTAGCAATAATGCCAATTTTCACCATTTGATCATGGTGTACATTGTGGACACTTTGTTTCATTGTTCATGTACAAGAAACCCCTCGGGTTGTTCTATGTAAATTTTCTCTTCTAAATCGACATTTAGAAAGGTTATTTACATCCATTTGATGTATTTCAAATTCTGCTATGCAGCAATTGCAAATACAACTCTTTATTCTCGTGATGAGAGAATAAGTATAAAAGTAATCAAGTTCTTCATTTCCTTGTAATCCTCAATTACAAGTCTAGCCTTGTACTCATTGATTGTTTCATAGGTCTTCATTTCCTTTTTGAAAATTCACTTATATGCTAGTGATTTACTACTCGAAGGTAAATCCACTAATTTCCATGTGTGATTTTCCAAGATGGAATCAATCTCACTTTTAACGGCCTCTTTCGACAAAGATTCTTTCAAAGAGCTCAATGTATTTATAACTTTGTGATTCATTTTCTAGCATGGAGGTTAGAAAATCCGGGCCATAGAATTTTCTTATCCTACCTCATTTGCTATGTCGAGGTCATGCCTCTTTTTTATCATTCCTCATGATAAGTGTCTTCTTCTTCTTCTATTGAATCATGAATCCGTTTAAATGAGTTTGTCTCATCTCTTAATTTATACGGAAACATATTCTTAAAGAAAGAAGCGCTTCATGATTCCATTATTGAATTAAACAAGAATTCTATAATCACAACTATTATAAGCATACACAACCATATGCAACCAATAGTATTTTGTGTAACTTATACACAAACTACACTTAGTTGTGCTTTATCACTATCTCTTTATTAAGTTGATTTCCAACTTTTCCTTTAAAGAGATAAGATTCAACATTTTGCTTTTAACAAGCAACGTTAAAGGCAAAAATTTATATTTTACCATTATCTAGTGAATAATATTCACATCTCAAGAATCAATATGCCTTGATTATAACTTCAAGCACATATATGATGAGTCTTGTTTGAATCTATTTTGACCATATAAAGAGATTCATTCTCATATTGATCACTTGAACACCCTTCCGTTTCATTCATTTAAACATCATGAATGACATCACATTTGTCTCTCAAGACACAAGGTAAATGTTCAACTTTTCAAACAAGTTTGGCTTTGTAAACACGTTTGACTTTTCAAACGATTTTGACATTTCAAACAAGTTTGACCAACTTTGTTTTTGTATTAAGCATTTCGGCATGCTTCATCACATTTTCTTTTGCCACAAGAAATGTTAGACAACTTTTTCTCCAAAGTTCTATTCTCTTTTTCAACACAAAGACGAATAGCACACACCTCAACATTCATTTCCATTCATTATGTTTGAGGTGATTTTAAAATATTTTCAAGTGAAAAACAATTTCTCAATTATTGTCATCACTTGAGAATTTCACTCAACACCATCCATTCGACATGGTTTTTCATGGAAGACTATTTCCACTTCTTCCATATGATTTTTTATTTCATTTATGGATTCCACTATTTAAAATCAAGGAAGCGGATTACGATGATTTTCATTTCACCCGCATTCTCGATTTTATATATATAGTCCAACGACTTCCACAAATGTTTTGCAATTTTCTTCGTACTATATATGGTTTATAATGAATCCGACAATTCATTAAGTATATAGTTTCGATAAAGAAAATTCGCATGCTTCAACCGCACTCACGGCTTGAACATCCATCACATTTTCACCCAACTTTGTAGGATCTTTCAAAATAAACCTCTCTAAGTTCAAGGTGGTCAAGTAGAACATCTTTTGTTGCCATCACTTAAAGTCAAGGCCAACAAAATTTTCTAACTTTTCACTATGGTGATAAATTTTCTAACTTTTCACTATGGTGATCCGAAAACTTGGAACAACCACATTCCATTAGAGATTTGTCTTTACACAAACCAACCATTGGCTTTAATTTTTAACAATTATAACTTTGTTGTTAAAATTATAACTCTCTAACTTAATTAGAGAATTAACTTTAAAAATAAATTGTTAATTCAATAGGAGAATTAACACAATTTATTTCTTATAACCACGCATATTTATAAACCTTTGAATTCCTTAATGGAATTATAATTGAAGGTTAATTATTTCAAAACTTTAAAGGTCTCATCTTGGAGCACCTCTAAATTAGAGAAAATCATATTCTCATTTACAAAATACACAATTTCTTTTAGAAGTTCCCATTCTAAATATTGTGTGTTATTTGTCATCATCAACAACAATAAGATTTAACAACTTCCTTCAAGAAGTCTTATTGTTTTTATCTTTATGACATTAGTCACATATTTCCCCAATAGGTTTTAACAACTTCTTTCAAGAAGCCCTATGGTTTTAGTTCTTGTAACATTTTTCAATGTTCACAACAATAGAATTCAACAACTTCTTTCAAGAAGCTCTATTGTTTTTATCTTTGTGACTTTTGTCACTATTAACAATAATAGGATTTAACAACTTCTTTCATTTCAAGAAGCCCTATTATGTTAACCTTTGTGACCTTTGTCACCAATGCAATTAATAGGTTTTAACAACTTCTCGTAAGAAGACCTATTATCTTTGTCAACTAAACGTTGAAGACTTAATCTTCCAACGTTCTTAGTTTCAATGAACTTTCCAATCTCTTTACATGATGTATAACCACTACATGATCCTTAGCCACAATTGGTTTATACAATCATTGTAACATAGTTGATGTCACGGAGCATCAATCTTTCCATCTTTATTAATCTCATTAAACAGAAATTAAAAAAAAAATTAGTTCACAAAAACTGCTCTGGTCCGAAATTTTTATCTTCACTTTCACATTATAGATTCCGATCTCCACCGTTCAGAATCTTCTACTATAAGTCTTGAACATGCACGCCAAATTTCAGCTCGATCCAACGGTTAACGACTCCAGAATTGCAATTTTACCACAGCTGGTCATTGCAAAAAGTTGCTGGAATTTTCTTCCATCCGTCTCTTCCATCGTTTTAATCTTTTCTCCCGTGGCCGCCACTCCACCGGATTTCTCAAATCTGTAATCCTTTCTCAAATAGGGAATTTGTCTTAAGATTGTTAGACCAAATCGTACAATCAGCACAAAGTAAGAAAAGAATTACAATATATTGAAAAATAAATTACAACATAAAATTAAACGAGAAGAAACCGTAGGAGAAAATTTGTTTGATAATCTTCTTGATGTTGTCCGAGTCGTGTGTGACACACTCTCCTTAAGACAAATTCGTCCCCTCACCGAGTTGTGCTTGAGATTAAACGGGACGTTCGTCTCCCAGGATAAAACGGACGGACCGGACGGTGGTTGCACAATAGTACCTCCGGCGAACTGAAGTCATATGCTTGGACAATATCACCAACGATGCAATGCAGGAGGCCAAAGAAAAAGAATACTCAATATGCTGCTGAAAATGGAGTGTTGAGATTATGGAAATCAGTGTGTTTCTTTGCTGTTGTTGTTCTTCCCTTTTTATAGTAGCCAAGGGAATAAAAACTGCTAGAAAATTAAAATCCTTTTTAATTTCCTTAATCACTGCATTTATTACGGCAGTTACACATGCTGTTGAAATCAATCAGAAACGTTTCTGGTACGCAACTGCTGGTGCACACGCTGCTGGTGCCCACGCTGCTGATGCCCAGTCTGCTGATGCTCACACTTCTGGTGCCCAGGTGCTGCTGGTGTCCAGACGCTGCTGGTGTCCAGTCCAGGCTCTGCTGGTGTCCAGGCGCTGCTGGTGTCCATGCTCTGCTGATTCAACCAAGCAGCTTTGGCGCCAGTTACAGTGGGTCAAGTTTAAAAGAATGTAAAAAGTGGGCTAGCGCGAGTAGGCCACTTTGGAGCTACATTGCCTCTATGCTCCACAATCTTACTCCCTACTAAAGTGTAGGAGTATATAAACTAATATCATTTTACATTCCTTTCCAATGTGGGATAACCACATTTCCCACTTTCAACCCACTTACTTTGAGCCTTAATATCTCATTCATCCCTCAACCATTTTGGACAAATGAATATATGATTTCAACGTTTTCATGGAGTAGAACACAATCCAACAACCACTTTGGTCATTTAACAAACAACCCATTTAGGAAATAATACATTATTTCCTTCAAACACACATATTTTTCCAACAAGTATTTGTATTTATAAGAGTGAATCAATTGACAATAATGCAGAGCCAAAAGATGCGTTAAAAGAAAATTGTGATTTATTGCTTGTATTTATAGGTGTAAGAGATAGTATCCTTTATTGTATAGGATGTTAGGTGTTAAATCCTACTAAGATCATAATTTCTTGATGTCCTTGTTGGAATAAGATTAGAAGAGTACTTTGTACATATGCCGAGGAGACATGCTCCTCGACATTGGATGCTAGTCGTCGTTACGTGCTGGTCGACACAACAGCTATGTCGGGCAAAAGAGACGAGCAAGGGTAGGGAAGCACATTCCCCCTGTCACAAATGCAGCTTAGCTATTGTGGACATGGTCTTGGTCGACTTAGACTTGTGCCTTGGTCGGCATATTGATTTTATCTGGTCGTCATAGTCATAAGACTATTTTCCTATCTCTAGGTCGACATGGTGTCTTATGATGAGGAGAGTATGAAAATCATAGGTAGGGAAGCTCATTTTCTCTATCGTATTTAGGACTTGTGCATATTCTTCATTGTGCTCAATCCATTGGGCCTTGCCCATTTTATGGCCCATGATCGTACACGGTTTATACCGTTCCGTGGCCCCCGACTTTCTAGCTTGGATATGCCGGGAAAGAAGTGTACCTCATCCTCGACTTATGGATACCAAGAGACTTTTACCGAATTATGAATACAATTTACACTCTTAAAAGTCAAGCATAGCCTTTAATGGACCAAGGTATGTTTGGATTTGATTTAATCAAAAGGAGTCTGGGGTATAGCGAGTCGAAATTGAACTTGTAGTGGTCGTAGCTATTATTGCATGCCTAACGGGTGCATAAATTCAAAGCTACCACGTACTTGCACGCTCGTTGGTCACACGACACATTTGCTTCAATGATAGACCATGGATAAGAAGGCCATCGTGTGCGAGTGGGAGATGTTGGAAATAAAAAGGATCCGCCCAAGATGGCCCGAGCCCGAACCAAACCTAAGCCCTTTTTTTTAATTGGAAAACAAAATCGGTAAAAGAAAAACCGTCGTTGGGAGTTATAGGGAAGTTACAAACGGTTTTCGGATACAAAAGAATTGGACGATCAGTTTTGTAGAAATCACGTTCTATCAAATAACGCTTACAAGAAACTGGCTCTCTCTTCTTGATTCTCCCTTCTCCATGGCTGATCAAAACAGTAAACACGTGTTGTGAAATTGTGGGCAATTTCCTTTTGTGATTTCGCTCCCGACCTACGCTGCGAAGTATTGTACCAAGTTCTTATTCGGTGATCAAATTCACGGCATTGATCAATTATTCCGCACTAAGATTGAACAAGTAAGTTGTTCCTCCCTCAAATTCTTACATCAATACTCCGTATTCAGCATCAAATTAATATTCAACACATGTTTCTTGAGAGTCTCTAAGAGAATTCGACTACGTTCCTATAGCCATTCTAAGAATGATTCCTCTGGTGAACATGTACCTAAGATAAAAATTAAAATAACGTCTTAAACCTAATAGGAGGCCAAAAAGGTCAACTGGTTTGTTAAAAGAGGCACATATTCTGTCAAATACGGACGTATTGCAAAGGAATGAATCAAAACAGCTGATCATAATCTGCTGCAAACTTCTTAGCTTATAGAACTTGAAATATAAGACATTGAGAGAGAAATGTATGAATGAATTGTATTATTTTTGTATGAATGAATACAAAGATCATTGACCTAACTTCTTTCTAACATCTTTCTGTTGGTAACTCTCTAACAAACACTTAACCACACTAACTATAATCAGTTAAAATATTTCCATGTCAACCTTTATCAACCTAAGTATTACACTCAGCCCCCTTATCCTTTATATTAGCCAATAAAACATGAACGATATAGAGAAAATTTACATGTGGTCTATAATATATTTTTTCTCTCCAGTGTGTCTAAATTGTGTTATATCAACCATTAATTCACATGCTCTTTCTTTTTCTTGATACTAACTACATTATGTGAAGAAGAAGCTGCTGTGAGTGAGGCCCCAGCCTCGGCCCAAGTCTGGCGGCCGCCTCACCAAGACCAAATCTCGACTGAAGTCAATGCCAGTGAGGCGCCAGCCTCGGCCCAAGCCAGGCAGCCACCTCACAAAGACCAAATCTCGGCTGAAGTCACTGCCACTGAGGCGCCAGCTAGACGTGGCCATTTTACAAACTGGACCGGCCAATCGGGCGATTTTCAACCGGTCAAAACCGGCCAAAATCGATCAACGCCGGTTGACCGGAACCGGCTAACCGAAACCGGTAAATGGGAGGTTCGGTTAAGGTTTGTATTTTTGAAAAACCGGTCAACCGCCAATTAACCGCCGGTTTTATGAGTTGCTCAACCGAGTCATATGAGTTGCTCGGCCGAGGGGTCATTTCCAGTGTGTAAATTTCCAATAACGGTCATACTTGGCCGAGTCATATGAGTTGCTCGGTCGAGCAGAAAGCCAGAACCCATTCCAACGGCTACTTTTTCAAACTAGCCGTTTTGTTCGTCAGAACTTTAAATGGGGGCTGACAAAAATTAAAAAAAAATGTTTTTTTTGCCTAATTTACTAACTATAAATATCACCTCATTCTTCCCATTTTATTTTCACATTATTTCTCTCTACTCTTTCTCTTCTACTCTCAAATATTCACATATACTCTCACTCTCATCCAATTTTCAGTTAAATATTGTCTCATTTTCAGTTAGTTTTCTAATGAAATTAGTGTTTTTCTTCACTTTCATCCATTTTTAAGCTCTGTTTCGTTTTCAAAGTTCATTTTATCTTACAAGAATGGCTGAAAATCAAAGAAGAAACAATTTAGGCAAGTCACATGTTGGTTCTTCCTCCCCCAACGATGATTTTGATCATCAAAATCCAAATATTCAAAAAAATATGGAAGAAGAACAAGTTGAAATTGAAAGTGGTAGTGGTAGTGCTAGTGCTAGGAGGGGTAGGGGCAGCCGAGCTTCTAGGGGAGGTGGTCGGGGACAACGACAACCTCCTACGGAAGGAGCGCCGCAATCCGATACCTTCGCCATCCATTTCACCAAAAGAAAAATTAATGCCGATGATGATTATAATCTTCGAGCATTTTGCAACTATTGTACTGCGTCTTACTCATTCAAAAGAGGCGGAGGGTATGGGACGCTCAACGGGCATACGGCGTCAAAACATCCCAAGAAACTTGGCATTTCCGCTATGCAAACTTAATTACAATTTCAACAACGTAGTTCGGGTTCGGGTGCACAAGGTTCGTCTTCCCCTTCTTCCGTCCTTTTTAAATTTGATAAGTGGGTTTATAGGATTGAACTAGCCAAATTTATTTGCGTTAAATGCCTACCTTTTAATTTTACGGATTGTGATTTTTATGAAAATTTTGCTCGCCTTTCTTTAAATCCCGCCGCCACGAGAGTACCACGTACGAATCTCGTACGTGATATTACTAGAGTGGTTCAAATATAAAAAAGATTTAATTGGTGTTTTATCAAAATTAGAAAATAAAGTTTCAATTTGTGTCGATGGTTGGAGTGATCATTGGCAAAGAAATACTAATTTGGGCGTTACTTGCCATTGGATAGATAATTCATGAAAAATTCAAAAAAAGATTAATTGCTTACAAAGATTTTGAGCCACCACATTTCGCGGAAAATATTTTTGCGAAATTGCTTGAGATTTTTCTTGAGTATGGTATTTTAAATAAAATATTTACTATTTCATTTGATAACGCAAGTGCTAATATGGCTAGTTTATCCGATTTAATTATTGTTTGTCAACCCTCACTTGGGGGTAAGTTTTTTCATATTAGATGTTTATGTCATATAATTAATTTATGTGTTAGAGATGGTTTAGATGCATTAGAAACTTATGTTAAGCCAATTAGATGAGCTCTTCAATTTATTTCAAAAAATTTCAAAAAAAAATTCTAATACAAAAAATGGATAAGGTTTTTAAGAAGTAATAGTGTGCAGGACAAATATTTTACTTATGATGTTTCAACTAGGTGGAATTCCTCCTACAAAATGTTAACCGATGATTTTGCCTATAAAGATCTCCTAGCGCAATTTTTTATGTCAATTGGCTATCATGAACCTCTATTTACTTATCATTGGAATGCATGCATTAATTTATGTGAATTGTTAAAGCTTTTTAATACCGCTATTTTGGCTTTTTCGGGAGTTTATTATCCAACTTCCGTTTTGGTGCTAGAGAATTGTGTTGCAATTGTTACTATTTTTGACAATTTAAAAGAATGTCCTATTTTAAAACAATGCATTTTTAACATGAGACAAAAGTGGCTTAAATATTTTGACAATATTTCATCTCTTTTCTTGGTTGCAAAGCTATTAGATCCCCGAGTTAAATTAGATGATTTAGAGTCCATTATAACTTATTATTATATGAAATTATATCCCGATGGTGACGGTAGTAATGAACTTCCGTCAATTATTGTTAATGACACAAAAAATGATTTGATTAACCTTTTTAATGAGTATAATGCCTTATATGGAAACACTTCTCAAAGCCAACAACATGAAGATGATTCCTCTACTTCTCAACCAAGTTTTACTAGTGGGGATCCATATAGTTTTTTTTGCAAATTTGTATAGTAAAAAATATAATCCTTCTCGAGGTTCATCTTCATCATCATCAAACATTCTCGTGGAGTTAGAAACTTATTTCACTATAAACTTTGAATTAAATCAAGACCCAAATTCAAATGAATTTGATATTTTACAATGGTGGTCAAGAAGGAAAGACATTTATTCTATACTTTCCATAGGTGCTAAAGAAGTCTTAGCCTCTCCCGCTTCAACGGTGACGATTGAATCGGCATTTAGCGTTGGTAGAAATGTTTTGGATGAAAGACGTTCCCAACTAACAAGTGAAAACTTGGAACATCAACTTTTACTTGGCGATTGGGTTAGAGCGAAAAAAAAGCAACAAGACTTGCCTTATGATGAGGATCTATTGGATCCAAGATATCAATACGATGTCGAGGACTCCACGAGAAGTAGTGATGAATGATGTTTTAGATTAATTTTTATTTTAATTAGATTAGTTTAGACTTTAGATTAGGTTTATTTTTATTTAATTGTAATAGTTAGGTTGAGGTAAAGGCTCCTAAATGTCCCCTCTTATTTATAAAAGGGTAAGGTTGGTTGTTCTCCTCTTTATAATTTTATTTTAATTAATAAAATTTAAGAGTACCGTCCCTTTTTTATTTACTTTTATTTATTTAAAAATACTTAATTTTTTTATATAAATTTTTGTAAAAAAATTCAGGAAAAAACAACATCTCAAATACGTTTCTTTATCCAAAAAAAATTGAAAAAAAAGAAGTTAATATACTATATACAAGTTAACGAAAACTGTTAAAAAAAATAATTGTTTTCTTATCTTTAAAAATTCTTAACTTTTTTTATATAACTTTTTCTAAAAAAAAATTAGGACTAAACAACATCTCAATTAGTTATCTTTATCCAAAAAAAAATTGAAAAAACAAAAGTTAATATACTACATACAAAGTTACCGAAAGCTGTTAAAAAATTAACTGTTACAAGGTTGAAAAATGATATGTTCGGCCGAGCACTACTATAGACTCGATCGAGCATATGAGACCAAAAAGTTGGCATTTTTTTGAAGGGTATGCTCGATCGAGCAGTATATATGACTCGGCTGAGCAACCCTCAACACCTAAACCCTAAAAGGGTATGCTCGACCGAGCAACACCAAAAACTCGGCCGAGCAGATCCAAACCGGATAAATCGGAGGTTAACCGGAAAACCGTTAAAACCGTATAACCTTCAAATCGTAACCGGTTTATCCGGTTATCCGGTTCGGTTACGGTTGAGGTTTTTCCAAGGTTGAAACCGTCGATTTTCAACCGTAAACCGGCGGTTAAACCGAACCGGCCATGTCTAGCGCCAGCCTCGGACCAAGCCAGGCGGCCGCTTCACCTCTAGCCTGGAACGTGAAACCATGAAGTTTATTTAGGACTCTTTAGGATCTTCCTTTTTAAAATAGGAATCCTTTCCTTTTTCTTTTGTAACCTATATATATATTCATAAGTTGATCAATAAGAAAACCAAGAAAAATGAATAAAACCTTAGATTGATTTCCTACATGGTATCAGAGCCTCCATTATACAAGAGTCTAAATCCATCGCCGGCGACAATACTGTCACGCCGCCCGGCTGCGGCAACAACATCAATACTAACAATAATCCTCTTAAATTTGAATACAATTCTCCATTTTACCTTGGTCCTCGTAATAGGTCAGACAATTTTATTACTCCTGCTCGATTCAATGGTGAAAACTACGATGATTGGGCCAGCGATATGCAAACAACTCTTGAAGCTCATCGAAAATTTGGTTTTCTAGATGGTACACTTACTGAACCTGTTTTTCCGTGCACCATCTCTGATTGGAATACTATTTATGCCATGTTGATTTCTTGGATCATGAATACTATCGACTCTGACGTTAAAAGCACTCTCTCCAAATTCAGAGATGCTAAACATTTATGGGATTCTCTTAAAAGTTGAGATGTTGTGATTGATGGTCCACATATTCAACAATTGAAGGCATCGATTGCTCGTTGTTAGCAAGCTAAGGGCATGTCGGTGGCCACATATTTTGGCAAATTAACTGGCTTATGGGAAGAACTCCATAGTCATGAACCTTTAATCAATTGCACTTGCTGTAACAACTGCACGGCCGCTCAATAACATGCGGATCGCAGAGAAACAGGCAAGCTTCATCAATTTCTTATGGGTCTAAATTCTAAGTATCATGCTAATACTTGCACCAATATTCTCTCTGTGGATCCTCTTCCTGGTCTTGACCGAGCATATAAATTGGTGGCTCAAGATGAACGAGTTCATTTTGCTAAGCCTGTTCTTGATGAAGTGGTTAGTTTTGCTCTTCGTGCCAGTGGAGCTCGTAGTCGTGGCAATCCTGATCGATCTCATCTCATATGCACTCATTGTTAGAAGACTGGTCATGACAATGCCTCATGTTTTGAATTTAATGGATATCCGGATTGTGTCTTGAACAATGCAACAAATCTAATTCGCGTGGCAGTGGTCGTTCGCAATATGGCCAAGGCAGGGGTTATTCTCGCAGCAGTAATGCAGCTACAACAGCACCCGATCGCGGTCCTGTTACTGTTGGCACAGCAGCCGTGAGATCCTCTTCTGTTGCTTCTCCTTCATCATTCACAGCTGCGCATGGAAGGCTTTGGCAAGCCTTGTCGATAATACTCAAATTTCGAATGATCACCTTCATGGTAAGTTTGACACAACTTCATGGATAATTGATACAGGTGCTTCAAATCATGTAACTGGAAACGCCTCGTGTCTTCTTAATTCTTGGACTATACTGGCTTGTCCATTCGGTTTACCCAATGGGTCTTCTGTATTGACTCATACACAGAGGGATTTGTTCGTTTGACGGACACTATTACCCTCTCTCATGTTCTTTTTATTCCAAACTTAAGTTGTAACTTAATTTCAGTTTCACAACTTTCTGACGATATTCACTGCACTGTCCAATTTAACTCCTTTATATGTGCTATACATGACCTGTCGAGGAACCTGATTGGAATGGGTGTTAGGCGGGATGGACTCTACTACTTTAGCGGCGCATCTTCAGCACATAACATTTCAGTTACCGGATCATCTTCTTTGTTGGAGCTGTGGCATAATCACTTAGGGCACCCTTCCGAGAAAGTAGTAAAGCTTCTTTCCTCAGTTAGTCGTACTTTTGGCAGTTTAAATTAACCTTGCGGTACTTATTTTCGTTCTAAATAATCTAGAGATAGTTTTCATATTAGTGATTATAAGTCCACTAGAATTTTTGAGAAAGTACATTGTGATTGATGGGGTGCATACACTCATACTTCATCTTGTGGTACACGGTATTTTTTAACTTTGGTGGATGATTATTCCCGAGCTATCTGGGTCTATTTATTAGTTGATAAAACAGAAGTCTTTCGTATATTTATGGCTTTTATTGTAATGGTAGAACGTCAGTTTTCTCAAAAGATTAATAATGTCCAATCAGATAATGGTACCAAATTTAATTGCATGCTTGATTATTTCTTTTCCTCTGGCATCCTTTTTCAAACATCATGTGTTGGTACCCCACAACAAAATGGAAGAGTCGAGCGAAAACATTGTCATATTCTGAATGTTGCTAGAGCTCTTAGGTTTCAGGCTCATTTACCTATTTTCTTTTGGGGTGAAGCAGTTCTCACTGCTGCTCATTTTATTAACCGGACTCCTACACCCCTCCTAGGTAATAAGACTCCCTATGAGGTGTTGTTTGGGAAATTGCCTTTCTTTGAATCTCTCCGAGTTTTTGGTTCCATGTGTTATGCCCATAATCAGAAAGCCAAGGGAGATAAATTTGCTAGTCGTAGTCGAAAATGCATTTTTGTGGGCTATCCTCAAGGCAAAAAGGGATGGAAATTGTTCGATCTATAGACAAAGAAATTTTTTGTCTCCCGGGATGTGAAGTTTTTTAAGACCATTTTTCCTTACAATGATTCAAACATAGTACCTCATGTCCCAGATTCTGTTGAAATCCTTAACAAAGAGGCTGATTTTGCTTTTATTGATTATCCAGATATGGAAGATATTGCCTTCGATTCTTTGCCAGTGGTGCCTGAGGATGTCCCTGAGCCTGTTACTGAAGTGTCAGCGGATACTGCTTCAGCGGCAGTATCATCTACTTCTACCACAAACTCCTCTCAAGCTGAGCCAGAAGCTTTATGGAGGGGCATGCGTACGAAAGTTCCCTCCGTTCTTCTTCGGGACTACATTGCTCATATAGTTGCTCCTACAAGTCCATCCCCCATGCATTCTACTCCAGTCGGTTCCTCAGTTACCCCATATCCTATAGCTCACTATATAAATTGTGACAGTTTTTCTGTGAAATATCGTAACTTCCTTGCAGCTATTACCTTGGCTAAAGAGCCTAGGTCTTTTCGTGAGGCAATGTTACATGATGGGTGGAAGGAATCTATACAGGATGAAATTCGTGCCTTGGAAGACAATGTCACATGGACTATGGTTCCTCTACCTTCTAGCAAACGTGATCTGGGTAGCTAGTGAGTTTATCAGATTAAATATAATTCTGATGGTGCTATTAAACGGCTTAAATCTCGGTTGGTATAGTTCTCGATAATCATCAGAAAGAAGGAATTGATTACACTGAAACTTTTGCTCCTGTGGCCAAAATGGTCAGTGTTCGAGCCTTTCTTGCTATTGCTGCTGCCTCGAAGAATTGGGAACTGCATCAAATGGATGTGCATAATGCTTTCCTGCATGGTGATCTTCAGGAAGAGCTCTACATGAAACCTCCTCCGGGTTTCAATGCATCATAGCCTAATATGGTTTTTCGTCTTCGTAAATCTCTTTATGGCCTGAAACAGGCCCCTCGTTGTTGGTTCGCTAAATTGGTGGCTTCCTTGAAACGCTATGGATTCTTGTAGTCTAATTCTGATTATTCTCTTTTCATATTCACGAAGGGTACAATTCATATGAATATACTTGTGTATGTTGACGATCTTATTATTACTGGGAACGATTTCGCTGCTTTATAGTCTTTCAAAAAGTACCTGAGTGATTGTTTCAAGATGAAAGATCTTGGCTCCCTAAAGTATTTTTTGGGTATTGAGGTTGCTCGCAGGTCCTCTAGACTATTCTTGTGCCAACGTAAGTATACCTTAGATATTATATCCGAGGTTGGGCTATTGGGTGCAAAGCCATCCGGTTTTCCTATTAAACCAAATCATAAACTTGGTCTTGCCACATGTGATCTTTTGGATGACCCAGAACGCTATAGAGGGTTGGTTGGTTGTCTCATTTACTTACCAGTCACCCGACCGGATTTGGCATATTCTGTGCATATTCTATCTCAATTTATGAAGGAACTTTGCAAGGAACATTGGGATGCAGCATTAAGGGTTGTGCGTTATCTCAAAAGCGCACCTGGTCAGGGTATTCTACTTCGGGTTGATAGTGAGATCACGCTACAGGGATGGTGTGACTCGGACTGGGCAGCTTGTCCTGTTACTAGACACTCTTTTTTCGGGTGGCTTGTGTTTCTTGGTCATTCCCCTATATCTTGGAAGACGAAAAAACAATCTACTGTGCCTCGTTCCTCTACCGAGGCTGAATACCGTCCTATGGCGACCCTTACTTGTGAATTGAAGTGGTTGAAAGGATTATTGTTAAGATTAGGTGTTCATCATCCCAAGGAGATTAATATATTTTGCGATAGCCAACCGGCTCTACATATTGCTAAGAATCCTGTATTTCATGAACGATTAAAGTTCATTGAAATAGATTGCCACTTTGTTCGTGATGCTATTTCTGATGGCCTTATCTCCTTCCTATGCTCCTACCAAAACACAGTTGGCGGATATTTTTACTAAAGCACATGGAAAGCAATAATTTTATTTGCTCATTAGCAAGTTGGGCATTCTTAATCCCAATGCTCAACTTGAGGGAGGGTGTGAAGAAGAAGCTGCTGTGAGTGAGGTGCCAGGCGGCCGCCTCACCAAGACCAAATCTCGGCTGATGTCACTGCCAGTGAGGCGCCAGCCTCGGCCCAAGCCAGGCGGCCGCCTTTCCAAGACCAAGTCTCGGCTGCCAGTGAGGCGCCAGCCTCGGCCCAAGCCAGGGGGCCGCCTAACCTCTAGCCTGGAACGTGAAACCATGAAGCTTATTTAGGACTCTTTAGGATCTTCCTTTTTAAAATAAGACTCATTTCCTTTTTCTATTGTAACTCATATATATTCATAATTTGATCAATAAGAAAACCAAGAAATATGAATAAAACCCTAGATTGATTTTCTAAACATTAAGTCCCATTATGGTCAAAGAGTTCTACCTCAAACGTCATCCGGTTTCCCTTTCTATATAAAAGGTCACGGGTTTTAATCTCCGTCAAAGACAATGTAGTGTCACTCTTCTAATAGTTTTTTTTTTTGGTTTCTTATTAATTAACTAGTGCTACACCTGTGCGTTAAATGCACGGATAAAAAACTATTTCAAAGAAATTTAGAAATAATAGGAGAAGTTTCTCTCCATAGAGCACGTCACACATCTATCTCTTTTATTTTTCCCCTAGCAAGTCACTATCTTACAAATGTGAAATAGCAAAATCGACCAAGTTTCCGATTTCAAAACTGGTTGTGAGCGGGAAACGAAAATGGAAAGCTTTCTTGAGAATTAAGGAGCTATGAAAAGTATTAGTTAAGGAGCCATTTCGCGGCGATTAGGCGCCCTAGGCGTGACCTAGGCGTGCCCAACGCCAAGAAAGCTGGTGTTTACAAAGGAGCCAAAGGCCCCAAAATTTATACTATTTCATTTCCTAGCACTATGCTAAAGCCTCTCAATATATACTACTCTATTTTCTAGCATTTCAATTCCTAAACGATGTGGGATTAATATCCCATTTGGTTTTCAAATGCTAAGGCCTCTCAATATATAATACTCCATTTTCTAACATTTCGATTCCTAGACGATGTGGGATTGATGTCCAATTTGGTTTTCAAATGATAAGGCCTCTAAATATATACTACCCCATTTCCTAGCATTTCAATTTCTAGACGATGTGAGATTAATATTCCATTTGGTTTTCAAATACTAAGGCCTCTCAATATATACTAAATGGAAAGTTTTCTTGAGAAATTAAGGAGCTTTGAAAAGTCTTAGCTAAGAAGCCATTTGGCAGTGATTTGGCGCCCTAGGCGTGACTTAGGCGCGCCCAACACCAAGAAAGATGGTGTTCACTAAGGAGCCCCAAAATACTATTCCATTTCCTAGCACTTCAATTCCTAGATGATGTGGGATTAATATACCATTTGATTTTCAAATGCTAAGGGCTCTCAATATATAATACTACATTTTCTAACATTTCAATTCCTAGATGATGTGGGATTAATATCCCATTTGATTTTCAAATGATAAGGCCTCTCAATATATACTATTCAATTTCCTAGCATTTCAATTCCTAGACTATGTGGGATTAATATCCCATTTGGTTTTCAAATGCTAATGATGTAATCCGGTCCAAGAAGAACAGTAACAATGTAGAAAGGATATTTGACGAAGTCAAATATATTAATTATTTTTGTATTTTAATTAGTATTTTAGGATTTAATTTGTTTTATTTTATATTTTATTTCTTATAATGATGTAATTGTAAATTATAGAATATTAATTAAATGTGTAGAATTTCCGAGGTGGAAATTACCTATTTATGATGGGCAAAATGGTAATTTCACACTGCTTAATCGAAAGAGTGTAGTCCCTTGATGAGGTGCCATTGTTTTCCTATATATAGAGGCTTACCATCAGCCTAGAAAACAAAAAAATCATTCTTATACACTCTCTCCATAATCTGAGTTATAAGAAAGACATTTATCATCAAGAAGATCTACATTTCCCTCCTTCATTTTTCTTCTTCTTTTCTTCCTTCCTTGAAGAACGTCATCAAGTATCAAGATGGCCTCAACAGGTATTACGCTTCCGCCTTCATCTTCTTCTTTTACTTAATCTAGACTTGAGTGCTTTGGGGTTATTGGGATAGAAATGTTTCAACAATTGGTATCAGAGCCTCTCAAGTTTTGGAATAAGTTTGAATTCATATAGCATATATTTTGCTTTACTTTGATTCTTAATCCTGTTAATATCGTTATGTTATAATGTTATTTAAATGCTCTAATTCATTTCTAGAGTATTGTGTTAAATTATAATTATAAATTTTTTGTTTTACTCAAAAGGCTTTCAATTCTTAATGTAAGATTATCCCATTTTGAACATAGCCACCATCATTGGATGCGTTGTGAGTTTGTTCAAATGCATAGCCACACATTTAAAAATGTGTTGTGAGTATGCGGATCTACTTGCTTTGGTTGAATATTGATTCACCATTAAGTTAAGAATTGATAGTCAAAATCTGAAAAAAAATTGACGTTTAGGGTCTGCTCGGTCGAGCACACCCCTTGACTCGGCCGAGCACCCCATTTGTAACAGCACAACGATGAAAATTTTTGAAAAGGCGCCATCCAACGGTCATGATGCTCGGCCGAGCACCCCTAAGGACTCGGCCGAGCACCTCTAAAGGACTCGGCCGAACACCCCTAAGACTCGGCCGAACACAAGGGAGGAGAAAGGGGTGTTTTCTGGAGTCTTTTGCTCGGCTGAGCACCTTCCTTGACTCGGCCGAGCATGAATTATTTTGGTCAGATTTTCAAAATTTTCAATATTTTGCTATTTTGATCAATTTTCATTCATTATTTGAGTAAAGTATACATTAATTTGTGCCCTAAAGTGTGATTAATTATATGCTTAACAATTTCATTCATTTCTAAACAATATTGTCGTCAAAGTGATTTACGTTGTTTAGATACGAAATTGTAAAGTGATGAATGTTTATTTTAATATGTGGTAACATGAATTTCCCAAAGGAGATCTTGTTATTGACTAAATATTTGCATTCATGGGGTAATAATTGAATAAAACGTTTGGTCATTTTGAATACTTTGAACTATCCCTAAGGAAGGCGGGTATTTAAAATGAGTTGTTTATATTCTTTATTGTCGGGTAACAAATACTTTAAATGTTAGGATATTTTGAATACTTGAACCGGCTCAAAGGAAGACAAGTATTTGAAATGTGTTGTTTAAAGTCATTTATTACCCTAAGATAAATCAAATTATGAGTCAATTCGCAATTCAAAGATTAGTTTTGATGTCATGTTGATTATCTTTTTGATGGGATTCATTGATATAGTTAATCACTTTATTCATTATGTAGTTTCTTATACATGTTTTGTATTCATTCTTCGTTCTTATTCCCAACAAATTTAATAAATGCTTCATTTATTACTACTGCTATGAACAATGTTCCAATGCTTAATGGGATTAACTTTAAAACTTGAAAAAATAATATAACGATGATCTTAGGCTGTATGGACATCGATCACGCATTAGGGGAACCAAGTCCCGCTGCTCTCACTAAATGAAATACCGTTATAGAACGGAAAATGTTGAGCAATGGGAACGGTCCAACCGCGTGAGTCTAATGATCATGGAAAATGCAAAAGGAGAATTGACAAGCTTGTGTCAGAAGGAATCTTAAATAAACTTGATATTCCGGATAGAAACTTTTTATATTGAATGTCTTAAAAGAAAATTCACAAACTCTAAAGAAAATTTTGAATCATTGAGAGCTTCAGATGTCTTAAAACTAATTCATACGAATATTTGTGGACCATTCATTAACCCTTCATGGAATGGTCAACAATATTTCATCACGTTCATAGATGATTACTCTCGTTGTGGATACAATTATTTTCTTCATGTAAAGTCTCAATCATTGGACGTATTGGGTGAATAACGTCCGGGTCCTTTATACTCGCTATCTTGAAGAGTGTGGGATTGTCCCTCACTACACCATGCCGGGCAAACCTAGCATAGTGTAGTGGAGAGACATAATAGAATCCTTAAGAATATGGTAAGAAGTATGTTTTCTTGTACTTCTTTACCTCACTCATTATAGGGGATATAAATTTTATGACCCGAAAATTAGAACATTTTTCGAAACTGGCAATGCTAGGTTCTTTGAGGATGTTGAATTTAGTGGGAGAAATAGTAATGATTTTGAATTTGAAAAGTTAGAGGAACCACTCTATATTCCTAAAACTTTAGTTCCTGTTGGAAATCAAGTAATTACACCTGAAATTCAACAAGAACATACAATTCAAAATCATATAGAGACTTTCGTAAATAACGGACAACATGAAAATGTTGGACATGAGGAAATTCAACAACATCAAAATGAAGATGAACCAGTGCCCCGCCCTTAAGGAAATCTACTAGAGAAAGAAAAAGTGCTATTCCGAATATTTATGATGTGTATCTTGCAGAGAATGAGGACACCTTAGGTTTAGTGGGAGATGAACCAATCACCTTCCATGAAGCCATTAATAGTCCTAATTCTCATAAGTAGATCAATGTCATTAATGAGAAGTTAAAATCAATGAAAGACAATAACATTTGGAATCTTGTCTGATTGCCTGAAGGTGCAAAACCTATTGGTTGTAAATGGATATTTAAAACCAAAAGGGATTCGCAAGGTAATGTGGAAAGATATAAGGCACGTCTTGTTGCTATAAGGGATTTACTCAAAAGAAAGGCATTGATTATAAAGATACATTTTCTCCGGTATCTTCTAAAAACTCTTTTAGGATCATTATGGCATTAGTGGCACATTATGATCATGAGCTTCATCAAATGGATGTTAAGACGGCTTTTCTCAATGGAGACATTGAGGAAACCATCTATATGAGGAAACCGTAAATGGTGACTGATTCAGATCAAACTAATCAATTAGTTTGTAAACTTAAGAAATTCATTTGTGGACTCAAGCAAGATTCTCGTCGATGGTATTTAAAATTTAATCAAGTTATTCTTTCATTTGGTTTTGAAACGAATCTTGGTGAAGATTGTGTATACCATAAGTTTAGTGGGAGTAGATTTATAATTTTAGTCTTATATGTGGATGATATTTTACTTGCTAGTAATGATAAGGACCTTCTAAAAGAAACTAAGAAATTTCTCTCAAACAAATTTAAGATGAAAGATCTTGGTGAGACATCTTTTGTATTGGGAATCCAAATTCATCGTGATCATTCACGAGGTATTTTGGGATTATAGCAAAAGAGCTATATAGAGAAGGTATTATAAAGGTTTAGCATGGAAAATTGTAAACCACATGACACCCATGTCTCTAAAGGAGATAAATTCAGTTTAAAGCAATGACATAAAATAATTTTGAATCCAAGTATATGGAAAATATCCCATATGCATCGGCAGTAGGAAGCTTAATGTATGCGCAAGTCTGTACTCGTCCAGACCTTGCATTTATTATTGGGATGCTTGGTCGATACCAAAGCAAATCGGAAAGAAGAACATTAAGTCGCATCCAAAAGAATGAAGAAGTACCTATAAAACATTAAACTACATGTTTTCGGATCATTTTGAGATCATTAGGTATTCCGATTCTGTTTTACTGGTTGCAAAGATGTCGAAAGACATCATATGGTTATGTCTCTTGTTGAAGAGAAATAAGTATAAAATGAACAAATAGATATACAACTTATAGGATCAAACTCCATGTTATTGGATCCATTTTATAAAGCGTTATCTCTTTTGATGTTTCACGAGCATACTGCTCATATGGGTGAAACGACTTTTGATAATGCATAATATAGTGGGAGTTTGTGTTGTGCTTTATTTGCTATTTGTTTTATTCATATCGATCTCATTTAGTTAATTAGGACTAGTTGATGGAATATATATACATGTTTTAATATATATTCATTAATTTTTTCATGCTACACATCTATACTTAATCTATGTCATTTAGTTGAACATATTTATGTGATTAATGTGGGTTTAGTTGCGAATCAATTACAACGACTGCCCCTTTAGTTCCTATATTTGTAAAACTAATGGACGAGATTGTTTAGAATGACAATGAAGTGCACATATGGATTGTCATTTACATTATGAATATGATTTTATGAGGATTTGTTAATGTATAAACACATGTTTGGGCAATCCCAAGTGGGAGATTGTAAGAACATGGATTGCAAAATGTGTATACTTAATAAATATAAGTGACATGTAGACGTACATATATAAATCATTATAATAATGTTATTGTAAAGTATAGAATATTAATTAAATGTGTAGAATTTCCGAGGTGGAAATTACCTATTTATGATGGGCAGAATGGTAATTTCACACCGCTTAATTGAAAGGGTGTAATCCCTTGATGAGGTGTCATTGTTTTCCTATATATAGAGGCTTACCATCAGCCTAGAAAACAAAAAAATCATTCTTATATACTCTCTCCATAATCTGAGTTTTAAGGAAGACATTTATCATCAAGAAGATCTACATTTCCCTCATTCATTTTTCTTCTTCTTTTCTTCCTTTCTTGAAGAACGTCATCAAGTATCAAGATGGCCTCAACAGGTATTACGCTTCCGCCTTCATTTTCTTCTCTTACTTAATCTAGACTTGAGTGCTTTGGAGTTATTGGGATAGAAATGTTCCAACATTTTTAGCTTGCAGAAGATTCTCTTAAAAGTTTCTTATTAAGTCAATTCATTGGCTTGCAGAAGGTTTTGCCTAATTGGCGATTCCTTGTTCAAACCCTAATTCGTGGATTCGAATTAGGTCAAGTATTTTGGTTCGTGGATTCGAATCAGGATATTTGCCTATCAGTTACTTTTATTTCCGCTGCGTTTCATTCGATTTACATCAGTTGGTATCAGAAATCGGACGATCCTAGGGTTCTCCAACGAGAAGATGACTAACAATGGAGAAAATAACAAATCTGTTGTTATTGATGGGATCAATGATCGTTTGATTCATGCTAATCAACAGGCGAAATATTTTTTTGCATGTTTTTATTCCAGGCGAATTCGACGATTGGAGGCGAAATTATCCCCTGAGATTAGGCGTGTGGATGAAGCCAAATCAACTCCAGACACAAAAACTTTGAACGAAGATTTCAAGGGAGAGGAGGTTATTTGTGAAGTCGCAGAAGATGTATGCGTTGTTAAAGTGATGGAAGAATCTAAAGATGATGATCTATGTGAAATTGTAACGGGCGAAGTAATTAAGGTATGTAGTAATGTTGTTACTGCAGATTTTATCGTGCCTATTCATGCCCTAGTTGAGTCCAAGGTGGAGGATAATGTTAATTTGGATTGGTTTGTTGCAAAATCAAATTTTATATGGGGCAAAAATTTTGTGGATCATGGGGAGGTCAGGGAGGTAGATCGACAAAAGGATAGTGGGATATATATTTATCCGGACGGTCGACAAGAGGTTGATGAGGAAGATGGTATAATCTTATTTTCAGAGGAAATTTCCATGCTTTTATTAATGCTTCGTTGTCATATTTATTCCAAATACTTGTTTCAATGGGACTGAAAGGTATTCTTCTTTCTTCAGCGGATGAGGAAAGTTTTGATTTATTCGAAGTGTTTATTTTGGTGGAACAGATCAATTCAAGTTCTTTCAATTCCTTCTACGTTAAAGATGAAGATTTATTCAAAGTATTTATTTCGATGGAATGGCTTGTTTCAAAGATCGGACGAGGATTCGGGGTGAATCCTTTTTCAAGTGGGGGTGAATGATGTAATCCGGTCCAAGAAGAACAGTAATGATGTAGGAAGGATATTTGACGAAGTCAAATATATCAATTATTTTTGTATTTTAATTAGTATTTTAGGATTTAATTTGTTTTAGTTTATATTTTTTTTCTTATTTTCGTCATTAATTTTATTAGGTCAATTATAAGTGATTTTAGAGTAGATTTTGAGAAGATTTACCTGTTTTTAAGTCCTAATAGGTTACCTATTAGGTTAGGAGTTATTTTAGGATGTTATTTCTTGATTTTCAAGTTTTATGGGCACTATAAAATAGGCCTAAAGTTGTAATTCGAAAATTAGACTATTTTTTATTAATAAAATGAATTGTTTTGCCATTGTGGATTTTTCCTTAAGCTTTTTAGCTTGCAGAAGATTCTCTTAGGAGTTTCTTATTAAGTCAATTCATTGGCTTGCAGAAGGTTTTGCCTATTTGGTGATTCCTTGTTCAAACCCTAATTCGTGGATTCGAATTAGGTCAAGTATTTTGGTTCGTGGATTCGAATCAGGATATTTGCCTATCAGTTACTTTTATTTTCGCTGCGTTTCATTCGATTTACATCAGCTAAGGCCACTTAATATATGCTATTCCATTTCCTAGACGATATACGATTAATATCTCATTTGATTTTCAAATGCTAAGGCCTCTCAATAAATGGAAAGCTTTCTTGAGAAATTAAGGAGCTATGAAAAGTCTTAGTTAAGGAGCCATTTGGCGGTGATTAGGCGCCCTAGGCGTGACCTAGGCGCACCCAACACCAAGAATGTTGGTGTTCACTAAGGAGTCAATGGCCCCAAAATTTATACTACTTCATTTCCAAGCATTTAAATTCCTAGACGATGTGGGATTAATATCCCATTTGGTTTTTAAATGATAAAGTCTCTCAATATATACTACTCCATTTCCTAATATTTCAATTATTAGACGATGTGAGATTAATATCCCATTTGATTTTCAAATCCTCTCAATATATACTAAATGTAAAACTTTCTTGAGAAATTAAGGAGCTATGAAAAATCTTAGTTAAGGAGCCATTTGGCGGTGATTAGGCGCCCTAGGCGTTACCTAGGCTCGCCCAACATCAAGAAAGCTGATGTTCACTAAGGAGCCAAAGGCCCCAAAATTTATACATCAAAAAAGCTGGTGTTCAGTAAGGAGCCAAAGGTCCCAAAATTTATACTACTTCATTTCCTAGCATTTCAATTCCTAGACGATGTGGGATTAATATCCCAATTGGTTTTCAAATGCTAAGGTCTCTCAATATATACTACTCCATTTTCTAGCATTTCAATTCCTAAACGATGTGGGATTAATATCCCTCAGATTTTTCAAATTTTATTTCGGGTTATTAAAGAGGGTGTGTTTAGTATATGAGTAATGAACCAAGCATCTATTTAGTCTCGATTCTAATTTGAGCGAAAAAATGGGGGAGGGGGTGCTTAAGTGATTTGCATTCCAGCCTTTATATAGTTATAGATAACTTGATCTATTACAAGAGTGACACGTCAAATTGATAGGAATTGCATTTGATGGGGTTCAAACCCCTGATCTCTCGTATTGAAAGGGACATCAGATGCTGATTGATGTAGAGCTATTTTGTGTCACTCTTATAATAATTTAAGGCATTCATTAATTTTAAAAATAAAAAAACAATTTTTTTTAAAAAAAATTAACTCCCATTATGAGTGAGGTTTTGTCTAGGAATGGCCGGGCCCACATGAGCTTAATATCTGACAGCCTTCCATTGGACTATGACAATTGAACATAATTCACAAGTGTTTCTGGACTTCTATTCATCAGACTTACTTCTACTCTTTATATGATGCATTGATACCAGAGTTTACTAATTTACAAATAGAAACAGAACTAAGACATAATATTGAATTTGGATTTGGTGGGGGTGAGCCAGGCCTTGCAATAGTGTACCCTACAGGAAAATTCATTTTAGAGATGGCAAATTCTGTAGCTAAAATGAAAATTTTGTCTTTAAATCGTGTTTAGAGACAGATTTGTTTCGTAGCTAATCTGTGGGTGCAGGTTGGTCACTAAATTGAGCGTCGCTGTTTTGTAGCTGTTTTAGAGACATATATGTACGTCTCTAAATTAGAGACAAATATGTACATCTCTAATTTAGAGACAGATATGTATGTCGACGGATTAGCGACGAATTTTTTCATCTCTATTTGTATTTATCAAAGTGACTTACTGTTCAAATTTTTTTCCAAAGTGTCCCACTTTTTGAAACTCGCTACACCGTGTAGCAGTTTTGACTTTGACAGGTCAAACTCGCTACACCGTGTAGCGAGTTCCATGTAATTAAGTTTGCCAGTTTGTAATGTGCTAAGTTTTATGTGTTCAATTATGTTTTTAATAACTAAAGTGAATTTAGGGTGAAAATGAATTAATCTTAATGATAAAAGGGTCTTAGTGGAATAAAAATAAAGTGTGTAGTGAATTTATAAAAATAAAAGGGTAAACACCGCCAATACTTTGAACCTTATTTGTAATTTGCTCTATTTTACAACATGAGGGAGTATAAGGAAGCAGAGTAATAATCTTAAACATTCCCCTCCCCACCTGATTTTATGGTTCCAAGTACATATATTTAGGTTATTTTTTTTCCTGTTTTTTACAGATGATGGATCATTCACCTTCTCTGTTTCAACAGAATTTACCACAACGGCCAAGCTAAATTTAAAAAAAAAAAAATTATAAAAGGGGGCAAAAATTAAATAACATAACTACTTAGACACCCCCACATTGTAAAGGGGGTAAAACTGAAGTATTTTAGGGTAAAGAAAAGGAGGGGGGGAGGGAATATTTGTTTTTTTAACCTAAAATCCTTTTTAAAAAATCAATATAAACAAACGCACTAACATAACATAAGATGACAGGGTACTGCTAAAAAAAACATAAGATAATTAAATGGGGGCAACTGCCCCATATTAGATAGATCATGTAGCTCGGCAAGCAATCTGCCATGATTGGCGAAATACAAAGGATGGGATAAGTTGTTTCTGACTAAGCTTTCAAAACTTTTCCAAAGCTAGCAGTGCATATATAGCGTTGATGGATTTGAGGCTAATGATCCAGATTTAATCTCTCACACAGAAGGGTAGCTCCTATGGGGTAAAACCAGTGGAGAAGCCACCACTCTACTGATATTAGGGTTCTAAGTGAATAGAATTTTTTTATTCGAATTCGATATTCATATTCGAAAAATTCAAATTCAAATTTTTATTTTAATTCGATAAGTATTCGAATTCGAATAATATCTCACGATATTCGATTCGAATATTCGCGAATATTATTCGAATAATATATATATACTTCCTCCGTTCATTTACATGATTCACAGTTACTGTTTACACGGTTATTAAGGAGGGAGTATTATATTGAAAGTGTTGTGAATGTGAAAGTAAAATAGGAGAGAGAATGAGTGAAGGAAATAGTAAATTATAATGGTGTTGTAAGTATTAAAATAATGTAGGAGAGAGAATGAATGAAGGGAATAGTAAATTACAGTGGGGTAGGGTTAATATTTTAATAATATAAAGTTTCCATTTTAGATAAAAAAACAAAGTGTGAAGTAAGTATGTGGACGCCCAAAATAGAAAGTGTGAAGTATGTAAATGGACGGAGGGAGTAGTAGCTTCCCATTTTGCCATTTTGGGTGTCCCGTTAATAGCTTCCACTTTCCTTTTTTGGCAAAGGAATATTTACTATTCTCTCCACTCATTCTCTCTCCTACATTATTTTAATACTCACAACACCATTATAATTTACTATTCCCTCCACTCATTCTCTCTCCTATTTTCAAATTACACTCACAACATTTTTTCTTCCCACCCATTTTATTAATTTGCGTGCAAGGCAAAAAACGGGCAGCTACTATTGGGACGGAGGGAGTATATATTAAATATATATATATATATATATATATATATATATATATATATATATATTGAATACTCCCTCCGTCCCATTTGAAGCTTCACCTTTTGTCAAAACGGGTTCTCGTTAAAAGCTTCACATTTCCTAAAATGGCAAAGAATTTTTACTATTCCACCCACTAATTCTCTCTCCTACATTACTTTTATACTCACAACACCAATCAATTTTACTATTCTCTCCACTTATTATCTCTCATATTTTACTTTTATACTCACAACACTTTCTCCACTAACTTCTTTTCTTAATTTGCGTGCCACCTTCAAAATGATGAAGCTTTAAACGGGACGGAGGGAGTATATATATATACTCCCTCTGTCCCATGATAATATATAAACTTTCCTTTTTGGGCGTCCCACAATAATATATACTTTCCTAAAATGGAAAGGAATCTTTACTATTCTCTCCACTCATTCTCTCTCCTACATTATTTTAATACTCACATCACCATTATAATTTACTATTTTCTCCACTCATTCTCTCTCCTATTTTATTTTCACACTCACAACACTTTCAATATAATATTTCCTCCTTAATTCTCGTGCAAAACCCAAAAGTCTATAAAAAGATGGGACGGAGGGAGTATATATATATACATATATATACATATATATATATATATACTCCCTCCGTCCCGCCCGAAAGGGCACAAATTTCCTTTTTGGGCGTCCCATTTAAAAGGGCACAACCCCAAAAAGGAAAATTTTATTATTTTTATACTCTTCCTATCCCACTCATTGTCTCTCCTACTTTACTTTTATACTCACAATATTCTCTCTCCTAACTATTCCTCCCACTCATTCTCTCCTATTTAATTTTTCATACTCACAACATTTAACCTTTTTCTCTTTCTTACATCACTTTCCTTATTCATTTCTTAATTTCCGTGCTAAGAGGCAAAATTGCCCTTTCGGGCGGGACGGAGGGAGTATATATTAATAGAATCGAATACTCGAATCGAATAATTCAAATATCAATTTCGAATCGAGTACGAATCAATTTTTATATTCGAATACAAACGAATAGGAATATTCGAATATTTTCACGAATACGAATCGAATACGATGATATTCGATTCGATTCCTTTACACCCCTAACTGAGATCATTCGTCCCTCTTGATTTTAGAGTTATGTCATTTTTACCCCTTTTTAAATTTTTTAAAATAACATTTTAGCACTAAAACTAATAAATTTTACAATTTTCTTAAATTCCGGAAAAAAAAATATCACTAAGTAATAATTTTGCCCGTTCTACTAAATTTTTGGCTTCGCCACCCTGTAAAACGACAATAATAATTTAAAACGACATTAATAATGCACAATAATGCCCTTAATGAATTATCGATCGACCATGATTGTGAGGAAAAACAACTGATGTGCAGTCCAATAATGCAATTATATAGGGACAGGATGAGTAAAATTATTATCTTAAAACCATTTTTATGCAACCAAAATTTGATTGCTCACTGACGAACCACGAAAAAATTAATATAATACCATTCTCTACAAGTAGATTATATACTTGGAGCAAATAAGCTGCTGGCTCTACATGTAGAAATTTGAATCTTACTTACCCCAGTTGCCTATATGAACCCAGTCGATGAATCGCTATGATAACAAAAATAAAATATCAGTCCAGAAAAATATATTTAGAAATACCAGAAAGAAAGTCTCAAGTCGATACCTCTTCTCTGCACCACCTGCATTGCTTTCGCTTGAGACCTTTAGGCTAAAAAACAAGTCAATAGCGGATTAGAGATATTTGGAAGACCAGATCTAGCTCCCAGGGATCGACAACAGATAGCTGCCTGCACTCGGTAAAATCAAGCAAATTATAGTACTTACTCCGTTCCCGAAAAACAGTCCACACTTTTTTGGGATCAATTTGAGTGAAGTTTGGCCAAAAAATTAGGAAAAAACACTTATCCCGATGAAATTCTAAAACTTGTTATTAATATACTTCTTTACCATTATTTTCGTTGGAGCAAAAGACTCACTATTTTTTGGCTCGGAAATATGATGGAATAAAGCAAAATGACTCCTTAAACTCGTCTGCGATTCTTTGTTATGAAGTAGCAGTTAGTCCATGCAATTTTTGACGCAATTTTCATCATGACTCGTCCGAAAAACAAACCTCTCAGTGCTTTAATACAGAGGCAGGGTTGCGTACATCCAAATCTCCCCCCCCCCTACCCCACCGTAGGTGGGAGCCTTTGGATGGGGTAATGTTGTTGTTGTTGTTGTTGTTAATATGCTCCATTAAAAACACTAGCAGTAACAGTTTTTAGACTTTAAAGGGCAAAGGGCAAACCCCGGTGCGCCAAGCGCTCCCCGCCAAGCGGGGGTTGAGAGAGGGAGCCATTAGCTATGCTAGAGCCTTCCCCTGACAATTGCCAAGAGGCTGTTCGCCAAGGTTCGAACCCGTGACCTTATGGTCACCAAAGGAGCAACTTAACCGTTGCGCCAAGGCTCGCCCCCAGTTTTTAGACTTTCATTAGGATAATTAAATTTATATAAACTATTGATCAAAACTATCAAATTTATCAGTAAAAAATGTGACTATCTTTTTGGGGCAGAGGGAGTAGATTTGGCTCTCGAGTGTAAAATATTCTCAAGAAAAGAAAGAAAATGGGAAGTTAAATATTTCAAAGTTTGTCGCATTTACTAACCACTTGGGCTGCGAATGGTAACATCTTCTCTGGTGGTTTGTTGGTGCATAGAGCTGCAGGCAACGTAAGCAATCGAAAAGGAGAAGCATCAATAATCCTCAAGTACGTTTCTAGAGTTACAAAATCAACTCTCACATGCTACGAAATTTACTATCACCAAGATTATGATATGTATACTCCCTCAGCCAGGGAAAGATAGTCTCACTTTATTTTTATGGTCAAATCATCAAGTGAACTTTGACCATAGAATATATGAAAATTTAATAGTCCTAATGACAGTAGTTATTGATACTATTATTAAAGGTGCGTCAATAACAATTTTTAGAATGACATTAGGATAACTATTGTTTCTCACTAAATCTTGGTCAAAGTTCACTTGAGTTGACCACCAAACAATAAAATGGGACTATATTTCCGGGGCAAAGGGACTAATACAAAACAAGAAGAAAACGGATACAAAGATGGGCTGAATCACGTGAGTCTTTTACATACCATAGAGAATTGCCCCGATAAATGCATCTCCAGCACCAGTTGTATCAACAAGTTCGGTGGGTGGTATCTTCACAGCTGTTCCCACAAATAGCCTCCCGCTCACTGTCCCCACCCCTTTGGCTTGTAAGCTCATCGCCTTCTGGAGAATCAGAACAATATCATCATTATACTGAAAATAGCCAATTTCAGGAAGTAATGACCGGCACATAGAACACTTTAGAGATAGAATCAAGCATTCTACATAGCACATTAGAGTAAGCTTCTTAACATACTGTTTAAATACCGTTTAATCCTAATCGTACACTCCCTCCATCCGGGAAAGATAGTCCCATTTTGTTTTTCGTGGTCAACTCACTTAAATTTTGACCAAAATTTTATGAAAATTTGATTACCCTCCAGAAATTCTAAGAATTGTTATTTACGCACTATAAAAAGAATACTAGTAACAACAGTACATTTGAGCAAGTTTAATGGCTATAGTGTTTCTATATCAACGTCAAAGAATTGTATTGATAAGTATGCAAAGGTTGCTAGGTCGTCGCCCGGAAGCGACGCGCCATCTCTTCGCCAGGGGGTGGTGTCAAATATGCAAGGGTTCTCGCATTGCGGACGAGTGCGGGTAAAGAAGCTAGTCCATGGTAGGTGTAAGGGTAGTGGGATGCGCTTTGGAACTTGGAACATTGGATCATTGACAGGGAGATCAGCAGAGGTGGTGGAAGTTATGAGGAGGAGGAAGATTCACATAATGTGTCTACAGGAAACTAAGTGGGTTGGAGAGAAAGCAAAAGAAATATCGCCTTGGGGTTTTAAGCTTTGGTACTCAGGAAAGGATAAGGGTAGAAATGGAGTGGGTATCATTATTGATAAGGAGTATATTAATGATGTGGTGGAAGTGTACAGGAAGAGTGATCGAATTATGGGCATTAAACTGGTGATACGTGATGAGATTATAACTATTATTTCCGCCTATGCACCACAAGTAGGGTTGGATGCATCTATTAAACAAGTGTTCTGGGAAGATTTGGAGGAGGTAGTGCAACGAGTACCTAGTGGTGAGAAATTAGTGATTGGTGGTGATCTGAACGGACATGTGGGGTCTAGTCGACATGGCTTTGAGAGAATACATGGAGGTTTTGGTTTTGGAGAGAGGAATGAAGCAGGAAATAGTATCCTGGACTTTGCGTTGGCTTATGACTTGAGTATAATGAACACTTGGTTCAAGAAGAGAGAATCTCACTTGGTGTCCTATAGGAGTGGAGGTAATGCGAGTCGGATTGACTTCTTCTTAGTAAGAAATACTTGTAGAAAGAGTTATACGCATTGCAAGGTTGTTCGGGTGAGAGCACATCAACTCAACATAGACTGGTGGTACTTGATTTTCGAAGTAGGAGAATTTCGAGGAAGAGAAAATCACGGTGTAGACCCTAGAATCAAGTGGTGGAGACTTGAGGGAAAATCAACCGAAATTTGTAGCTAAGATGGTCGATACCGGTATTTGGGCGGATAATATGGAGGATATGGATATAGATTCGACTTGGACTAAGATGGTACATACCATAAAGGAGGTGGCGAAAGAAGTCCTTGGAGAATCTAGAGGAAATGGGCCACCAAGTAAGGACACATCATGGTGGAACGAGGAAGTAAAACAAGCAATAAAGGGCAAGCGAGAATGCTACAAATTATTGGGGAAATGTAGGAGCGACGAGAACTATGAGAAGTATAAGGAAGCTAGAAGAGATGCTAAGAAAGCGGTAAGAGACGCAAGAGCAAAGGTGAATCGAAACTTTATGATAAGTTGGATACAAAAGAAGGGAAAAGGACATCTACGGACTCGCTCGTATGAGGGATAAGAGGACACGAGATATGGGGACGGTTAAATGTGCGAAGGATGTAGACAAAGAGTTTTAGTCGGGGATAAAGAGATAAAAGATAGATGGAGTTCGTACTTTGATAACTTGTTGATGGCGGTCAAGAGCGGGATGTTGGAGATTTAAATATTTCTTCGAGTATGGTTAATCGAGATTTTATGCGGAGAATTCGAAAGAGTGAAGTGGAAATGGCAATGAAAAAGATGAGATTGAAGAAAGCCGTTGGACCGGATGGTATACCAATTGAGGTTTGGAGATGTTTCGGGAGAGGGAGTAGATTGGTTAACAACGCTATTTAACAAGATATGGAGAGTTAACACAATGCCATGGAGTGGCGGAAGAGTACTCTCATCCCTTTGTATAAGAATAAAGGTGATGCCCAAGATTGTGCCAACTATCGGGATCAAACTAATGAGCCATACTATGAAACTTTGGGAAAGAGTGATTGCCAAAGGCCGAGAAAAATTGTGGATATTTCGGATAACCAATTTGGGTTTATGCCAGAAGATCGACTATGGAGGCAATATATCTTATGAGACAAACCATGGAGAAATATCGAGATCAAAAGAAAGATTTGCATATGGTTTTCATTGATTTGGAGAAGGCGTATGATAAAGTGCCAAGAGAGGTACTTTGGTGGGCATTAGCAAAGAAGGGTGTTTCAAAGAAATATATTGATATTATCAAGGACATGTATAATGGAGTTAGTACTTGTGTACGAGACTAGTGTTGGGAAGACGAAGAGTTCCCTATAAAGATTGGAGTGCATCAAGGTTCCGCACTTAGCCCCTTTCTTTTTGCTTTGATAATGGACGAATTGACGAGGTCACCCAAGATGATATACCAAAGTGTATGCTTTGTTCGCAGATGATATTGTCTTCGATTGATGAGACAAGAGAGGGTGTTGAAAGTAAATTGGAGTTGTGGAGACACACTTTGGAATCTCGAGGTTTTCGATTAAGCGAAGCAAGGCGAATATTTGGAGTGTAAGTTTAGCGAGTTGGAAGTGGGGAGGCAGGGGCGGTCACATTTGATGGCAATATTATCCAAGCTTCGAGTTTTTCGCTATCTTGGATCCATTATCCAAAAGGATGGAGAATTAGATGGAGATGTGGCTCATAGGATTAAAGCAGGTTGGTTGAAGTGGAAGAGTGCTACGGGGTTTCTATGTGATCGCGGCATGCCCAATAGATTAAAGTGGAAAATTCTACCGCACGGCAATTAGGCCGGCATTGCTTTACGGCACCGAATGTTGGGCCGTGAAACAGCTGTCACGTGCATAAGATGAATGTGGCGGAAATGCGTATGCTTCGATGGATGTGCGGTCATACAAGAAAGGATCGATTGGGAATGAGGTGATCGAGGTAAAGTAGGAGTTGCGCCCATCGAGGATAAAATGAGGGAAAATCGTCTACGGTGGTTTGGACATGTGAGAAGGAGGACCGAGTGATGCAGGTTAGGAGGTCGGAACAGTGGAGAAATGATAAAATGGCGAGGGGTAGGGGAAGACCCAAACAAACTTGGATTAGAGTAATTGAAAATGATATGAATTTACTTGGAGTGGATGAAAGTATGGTGTTGAAGAGGCCGGAGTGGAGGGCAAAAATCCATGTGGGGGGTTGATTTTTTTTTTTTTTTTATTTATTTATTATTTTATTATTTTATTTATTATTATTATTATTTTATTATTATTTTTATTATTATTATTATTTTTTTTTCACGATGACATATGAGGATTCATGTTAGCCGACCCCAAATTATATTGGGACTAAGGCTTTGTTGTTGTTGTTGTATACTTGTGCACATACGCTGACCTATCATTTAAATAGGAATGTCAAACTGCATTTTTTTTTGAAGAAGAGATTTCCTTCCGGGGTTAACCAGTTATCTACCACCAGCAAAACTCTTTCTCTATGTTTATGTTAGCAAGTGTATTCATTACACACAAAGTTGAAGTTGAACAAGACATTGTCTCGGCAAATAGATTGGTCCCAATATGCAAACAGTAAGCAGTGTGAGCACAAGGTCGGTAATTCTAATGGGGTCTCTATCTGCTTCGTAGCAAACTTTTATTTCGCTCCATTTCATGTACCTGAAGCAGGAAGGAAGCCTAGACCTATCGCATGTGCAACTTAGTATTAATTTCAAATGGAATTTTACGATTAAGAGATTTCCTTCATAGATTATCAGCTTCAAAAGTTCAGCCATATCTCAACATAAATGATGAACTATTGTATGAACACTCTACCATATGGGGTTTACTATAGTGTGCTAAAGATCTGGGAAAAGTTAATATCACATTAGATCGGTAATTCCAAAATGATTTTGCATTGCTGTGAAAGTTGCAAGAGATCAGCCCCTTCGCATTGGGAGATAGTTTGGGGAAACAGAAACAAGATAAACTTCCAGTAAGAACATGGGAAATTGCACGCATCAATGATACTCTAACCAGATTCCCAACAACTATGACCTAAACTTAATGTTCAAATATTACTCCCACCGTCCCATAATGTCGCACTTTCCTTTTTGGCCATCCCAAAATAAATGTCACGCTTCAATTTAAGGAAAGTTTTGGCGCAATTTTACCATTGTACAACTAATGTGCAAACAAGTAAAACACATTTCTTAAAAAGTTGAAATGCGACATTTATTTTGGGAACGGAGGGAGTATAGATGAGCTAAACAATCAGATGATCTTGGATATGTAAATTCATGAAAAAAGAGGAATACCGATGAAATGCATGTTGGGATAGATGTATTATAATTCATTTTCTGCTTCAATTCTTCTACTACACAGTCCACATCCATTTCTTCAGATTGAACACCCTCAACTAGAAAAACATTTCCAGTCAGAAGCTGCAACTACTCGAATATAAAAGAAAACAACATGCCCGGGGCAGTCAGCAGATTTTCAGTGTCAACAGTAACAAAATGCATAATCATATACGCACCACCTACACTTCTCTCGAGCATTATGCATCCATCCTCGCCTAAAGTCACAATGACAAACTTGACTTTCGGCAACCTCAAGAGCATAGAAACAAGAGCACTTGGAACAGTTGAGGCCTCAGTCCATGCCTATCACATAAAATACATACTGAATTCCTTGGTTCCAACACGTAGAATCAAGCAACAATGCAGCCATATAAATCAAGGCCAAACTAACTTTCAATTTTGTTCTTCAAGAAATCAAGGAGGTTAGAGTTTTAAACAATTTTTTGTAGTACATATACATAAATACGCTTCGTGTTTACATTATATCATTGCAAGTGCACGTTCGGGCATGGTAGTTGGCAACTGTTATTTTAGAAACATCACTAGAAAAAGGGGATAATATCAGTTCCCACCCCTGAGCTTTGTCCTAATTCCACTGCTCAAGCTTCTATAGTTATAAACTTATAATTGAAGGTAGAAATGTGAGGGAAAAGGGTAGGCATTGAAATTTGAACAAATCTCAGGGGTGGGGTCTGAAATTAACCCCTTGAAAAGAGACATGTTTTGGAACAATTTTCTTTTTGGAACAATTTTCTTTTACGGCACCGAATGTTGGGCCGTGAAATAGTGTCACGTGCATAAGATGAATGTGGCGGAGATGCGTATGCTTCGATGGATGTGCGGTCATACAAGAAAGGATCGGTTGGGGAATGAGGTGATCAGAGGTAAAGTAGGAGTTGCGCCCATTGAGGATAAAATGAGGGAAAATCGTCTACGGTGGTTTGGACATTTGAGAAGGAGACCGAGTGATGCACCGGTTAGGAGGCCGGAACAGTGGAGAAATGATAAAATGGCGAGGGGTAGGGGAAGACCCAAACAAACTTGGATTAGAGTAATTGAAAATGATATGAATTTACTTGGAGTGGATGAAAGTATGGTGTTGAAGAGGCCGGAGTGGAGGGCAAAAATCCAGGTGGGGGGTTGATTTTTTTTTTTATTTTATTTTATTTTATTTTATTTTTTAATTTAATTTAATTTTTTTTTTTTTTTTCACGATAACATATGAGGATTCATGTTAGCCGACCCCAAATTATTTTGGGACTAAGGCTTTGTTGTTGTTGTTGTTGTTGTTGTTGTTGTAAATGGGCAACGATCAATGGATCTATGGAGAAAATATTTATCTCTAATGATTGAACTATTTTCAAACAAATGCATAGCGACATTTAAATTTCAATCATACGGCTACAAGCAAACTAAAAGTAGTCTCTATGAATGGAGGGTGGGAGGAAGAGAGAGGGAGGGAGGTCAAAATACAGAGCAGTATAAAATACTTAGTTTTTAACAATATATTTATGGAGATGATTAGTTGGGAATATCAAAATGGTTTAACATCCTATTCTCTGGCTTCCTTAAAGATGCCGTACAATTTAAATTGTTTGACCTGTAAATAAGTTCCTTCCTAAAGACTGATTTTTCAATGATTTCAGAACTTCCAACAAGACGTTTGTCAATGTCTAGGGCACTAATAATTGAATGGCAGTCATTTAATGAAAACAGGCTTGCATGTAGGAGAGCATTAATAACCTATTTAATTATCACCAACAAAATAAATTCAAGGACGGTAACTTATGGGCAAATTCATAATGGTAATCAACATGATTCAACCACTTCTTCTTCAAATGATTGAATGATATCAATACTTTCATTATGATTAGATCTGAAAGAAGAGCAATGCTAGAGGCACAAAATGTTTAAAAATCTTGCTCACAAAATCATAGTTGGCAATCATCGATTGGTGTTGAAATCATGTAACACTTGGGCCCACAGTTTCAATATCCAATCAATAATATCACCAACTAGGATTTTGTAAGCAAGATTTTGTGAGCATTTTGTGCCCCTAGCATTGCTCCCGAAAGAAAGAGATGATTGAGAACATTCCAAAATCGAGTATCAGCTTTGTAATCATTTTGATATTAGTAAATATGTTAATACAGATTTTATGACAGTCAAGTATGATGGTTGAGTAAAAAGCACAAAAGATTTAGCACTTCACTATTGCCACTTCCAGCCCAATAAAGGAATAATTTCAATTGCAATTTACAAGTATATATCGAATGGAAACTATCGACTGTTTTTTTGCAAAAGGAGCTGCTTGCCTGGGGAAATTTTGCTGAGCATACTACATAATCAGACAAATTTAGAAGATCGTCCAATCCTTCTCTTTTCTTTTCTGCATCAATAAGAATAGGAATATTCTTGCGTTTAGCCTGCACTGGTAGCACCAAAAAGGAAAAACCTTTACTTCATTTCAATTTCGATTGAATTTCAAGAAGGAAAGAAAAAATCAATGGCATACACATCCTATCAGGTTATGCAGGGAACATGAACCAGCCAGAAGAATCCAGACAAGGAGCAAGTCCTTAGATTTAAATAACACATAACATGGCTATGAATACATAATGCCACATTTAATGATCAATATCACTGTAGACCTACAAATTTTCTCCACTTATCTTTTATTGTATTATTAAAAGATCACATGTAAACATGAACATCGTTCCCCTCCTCTATCTAATAATCCCTCCAGTCTGCTCAAAGAGTTATACTACCTCTGTCCCAAAATGAATGTCCACAAAAATTACAAATTTACTCTTAATCAAGAGCAAAATTGAAAAAAAAAAATGCATTCATTTGGGACGGAGGGAGTACTTTCTATCTTGGATGTTCCAGTTAAGAGTACCGTCTTAAATATTTAAGCGAACACGTTGTACTAAGTATTAAGAATGCATTTTAACATCTACATTCGATTATTAATATAAAAGTATATCCTTAATTTCTTTGCTTTCTAGGGAAAATATGGAGCATTATTAAATCAAATGGGCAAACCCCCCCCCCCCGGTGCGCCAAGCGCTCCCCGCCAAGCGGGGGTTGGGAGAGGGAACCATTTGCTAGAGCCTTCCCCTGACAATTGCCAAGAGGCTGTTCGCCAAGGTTCGAACCCGTGACCTTATAGTCACCAAAGGAGCAACTTAAATCAAATATCCGGAAAAAAATATTTGTTAAATCCAACTGTTCCTCTTTTATTAATTTGAGCCATTTCTAGTATTGAACTATTATCTTGGTTTATGCTAACCTTCAAGGTCCAGAAGCACATGTTATAGCTATTACCAAACATCACTATTGCATAACAGGCAAAAACAAATCATCATGGAAAGAAACTTGGTTATTGATGACAATGGCAACTGATAAATTTATCATTCTCCATTCAAAGTATATTTCGTCCCAAAAAATAGTCCCATTAGACAAGTCAAACTTCTTAAGGATCTTGATTGTACGCATAGTTATTAAAGGCCCAAGGCGCAAAAGGTGTGCCCGGAGCCTAGGCGCAAGGCGGGCGCGCGCCTAAGTGACGACGCAAAAATACCTTAAATTACTAAAAATATAGTATACATACAACATCAAGATGAGTAATAAATTAAATGCAAGTAGTAAATCAAACATACGTTATAAGTCATAAAAGAAACAAGCACAAACATACGTTATATGTCATAAATGTATGTATACTATACTAAAAATATAGTATACATACAACATCAAGTGATCGGGTGATCGCCGGAGTTCTTCCCAGGTCAGGTCGCCGGAGGTCGTCGCTGTTAGTTTGAAGGAGTTCCTAGTGATCGCTACTCTTATACAGAGTTATGACAGATGTTCGTGAGAGAGTCGTGGCAGAGAAGAGTATTAGTCGCGTATTAGGTTTAATTACGATTTAATTGTTGGTCAATTATTGTGCCCGGAGCCTAGGCGCACACCATCAAGGCTCGCGCTTCAGCCCTAGGCGCGCCTAATCCCTCGCCTATGAAACAGCGCCTCGCCTAGCACAATTCAGGCTCCAAAGCTGAGCCTCTCTGCGCCCGGAGCCTCGCACTTTTAATAACTATGATTGTACGTTCTTGAAATTGAACTATAATTATTGCATTTAAAAAAAATCGGACTACCATCTTGGGACAAATCAAGAAGGAAAGTTGGACTATCTTTTGGGAAATAGTGAGTTTCATATACAAGATTATAATATAACTTGACCTGTAAAGGAGCTTTCCCCACGAAAAGAACAAAGAGGTCAAATAATATTAATTTATAAGTGTAGATTATGGTGCTCATGGTAGGGATGAACACGGATCATAGAGCTAAATCCCCGTTTTTTGTGGATCTTGAAAAAACAAAAACTAGCCTCTGCTTAATCAAGGTTGGACTGATTGATGTGAAACATAGAAATGTGAGCTACCCAGCCGAAAATAAAATCTTTGGAAAATACATTCACATTTCCATAAAAAGAAGAAAATTTTTGTATTCAATTTCAAGCAAATAATAATCAAAGACAAGGAAATCTATCAAAACTCAACAGGAGTAAGATCAAACAGTTAATGAAACTAATTAGCGACCAAAATAAACCCTTAATCATTTGATTGTTTTTATATAGTCTGTTGATTAAGAAGTGCTTCATAGATAAGAAATTGATAACAAATCCACCAAAACAACCAAATCAACAGACACTACCGACACTACCAACAATACCAAAGAGAAAGTAAAAAAGACAGACAAACGGCAAGAAACTGCTTCCACTATGGAGCAGATCTAAAATAAGACACCTTAGATAGGAACTAACAGGACACTCCCACCACCATCACCCCCCAAAAAAAAAAAAAAAAAAAACTCCTAGGCATAGTATCACCGTAATTAACGGAGGACATCAACCTAAGCATCTCTACGACCTCTCTTTCTTTATTACGTTGTGCCAAAGACACCCTCTCTCACAAACTAGTAAACCATAGCCGACTACTATCACATTACTCGGGATTAAGATCTAAACATACATCTTCTCTTTGCCCTTTGCAGATCCATTCTTAGGCTTCACTTCAGGAGCAACAGGCATAGAATCAGCTTGCATAGCAGACTGATTCTTCTCATCAATCATAGCAATAGCCTCATCCAAGGCAGCGCATAAGTCTTCAGGATCGCCCAAATCGCCTACATTCCCATCAAACAAATAATTCAGTATGGCAAGTTCCATCTCACACTGTTTGTTCTTCTTTTCATCCTTGGCTATATCCTTGCTTAGTTTCTCTATGCTGCGCCCAAGAAGCCCTTCCTGATCCAGCTTGGTCCTACTTGTAAACATGGTGCTTGAGCTATTAAACCTTTCAATCACATGATGCACTTCAGGTAACGAAGGCCACAAATCTAGGTCATTCGTTTCCTCGTTGTAGATAATTGCACATATGTCGGTATCGCAGAGGGTTCGAAGTTGACTAGCCTTTTTGAGCAGACCTGCTTTCCTCTTTCTAAGCGTCTGCTTCCGGGCGTATGGCTCAGCAACATATTTGTAAGTAACCTTCGAGCGAACCATCGTGATTCCGTGAATGGTACTAAGAACAACTAATACTGAGATTAGAATCAGGTGGTTCTCTTTTGTGCCTCTCGTGTCTTCTCAGGTGGTCATACAGTTATATATAGAAAATGGTCATGAGATTTGGCAATGTGGTTCCCGTAACGTCAATAGGTCATTAATTTTTGACTTTACAGACTTGGTCGCATTCAGCAATAAATTAAAAGGAATTGACATTTTCTAGAAGATTTATAATCTATCTAGATATTGCTGTACTTTTAGACTATTTCAAGGATTTAAATTATGAGTGATATCAGCAATATCACATCTCGTGAACACTGAATTCGGATAATAATAAATTAAAAAAAAAACTCTCCTAAGTAAAAGAGGAGTTTTCTTTAGAGCTATATGTTTACATTTTTATTATGGTGTAGCAGTGGCAACAATTAGCAAGAAACTTTACCTTTTTACGACCTTCCATATACTTAATTTGACTTCAGTCCTTGATTATGTAATAGGACTAAAATGTGGCAATCTCGCATTATATATATACACATATTTGTAGATTAACTATGCACAATGAACCCCTATTGCAATGAGTAAAGTAAAATTTGGGAGAGTCTGCCGGCTACTATAGAATTACTTTTAAGCGTCAAGCCGTCAACAATTATAGGAGCTCTAGAATTCTCTGCTCATTAAAAGCTAAAACTTCCTTTACACTGTAAGAGTACTTTCAAATGCCAGAAATAATTAAAGAAGGCAAATTCTCCTTAGGCAGACTCTCCTTAAAGTCGTGAAGGCTATTTAAGATGAAAGACTCCCAATAAATTAACAAAAAGAAGACGTTGAAAGGAGTGAAAAGGGGACTGGTGTAATATTGTAAAACAAATCTGATTTTGGAAATTCTGCAAGTAAACTATTTTAACGGACCATAATCTGATCTTATTCTGGCCTTTGTACTAGTCAAAAGTTGCGGAGTCGTGCAATGACATCAAAAAGAGGAAAAAGCCTAACCATGAGAATTTAACACTTCTTTAGTTTCTTTTTCCATCTTTCCTTATTCTTCCCCTGTGATCCATTGATAATATTGGCCAAACCACCTGAGCACTAGGCTATCTTGTGAGTACACCTTTCTTTCCCTCTGTTATTTCCCCTTTTGACCCTTAGTGCTCACTGCTCATTCTAATAGGTTTTGCATATTTCTGTAGTCAATCATACCTCAAAAGAACAGAAAGAGAATGAAAAACTGAGTTCCAAATAAAATCAAAGCATGAATGTAGCTTCTACTATACATCTCGTCTATTTCCATGTACTGAGTAATAATGCAACATACACAGTATTTATGTTTGAAATTTACTTACCAAAATAATAATACTAATAATTTTATAATTGAGATGTATAGTTATTTGATTTGGTTTAGAGGGTCTGGTGCTTTATAGATTTCTATTTGCCAAGTAATAAAATAGCACACAGGAGAAATACAAATCGAGTAGCTTTCCTCAATCCAAATTCAAACCTAAGGAAGCACATATCAGCATTGAGTTTGATATGCCTAATTTTAAAGGTTCTAATCAGCCCATGTGAGGAAGTTTACCAGGATTACATAGTCAAATAATGAGATTTTATGTTGCAGTAAACAATTCTAGAAAAATATGAACATTACCTGCAGAAATGGATCACCAAAATTCAACAACTTGGAGGTAACTTTCAGCATGGAGTTTGATATGCATTATTGGGCCCCTGTCTAATAGCTGAAGTATATTGGATGAGTTCATAACTTAACATGTTATGACAATTCTGTTTGGCAAAGTCTGGTTCAAGCCATCCCACTTGCATTTGCTACCATAAGATTGTGACTTAACATTTTGGCTGTAGTTTGTGATAAACAATGTGATATATCAATTGTTCATCTCTCCATGTGTGACGGGTAACACATGAGGAGGAGCTTTAAGCTTACGATGAATTATTTGGCCCCTATGTAATAGATTAAGCATTTAGATGAGTTTGTTGCTTCACAAAGATAAAGTAAATAATTTGGTAGCATGTTGTTGCACCCTAAGCTCCAACCACGTATAAAAAGAAATTGAAAAAAAAATAGAAAATCCTTTTTCTGCATATGCAGCTAAATTGGACAATAACATGTGTTGCGAAAAATGTAGTGGATGAATGGGAACTGCTTGTTGACCTATCAACTAAATATCGGTTGACAATTCAAGGTCAAGAAGATTGTTAAAACAGAAATTCAGAAATCAAATAGTAGTATATTTACCTCGTGTGCAACAACTAAAGCTGTTTCATGTAATCTGACATCAAAATAGACAAGCCTGGCTCCGTCCAATGCCGATAGCATACTGGACTTGGAAAGGTCATCAGGAATCATTGGAGGAGACCCGGGAGTATGAATGCATGTGCGAGTCTTCCTGGAAACACAAAACAAAGATATGCAACCTGGTCACCTTAATATTCAAATTTCCTGGATGTTTCCAGATAGATCCATTGGCTTCAATCAATGATATATCAAAGACAGTAAATTAAGTAATATTCTAAAGCACATGATGATCACACGCATCCAACAATTCGTTTTCTTGAGCCAAAGTACAGTAATTGAGTTAGCGAAGAGGCAATCACCACACTGATTATTACATACATACATACATAGATGTGTGTGTCATGAAATTGGGCAAGATGGAAGCACTAAACATTTCAACTATAGGACACTTATTAGGTTGCTACAACCAACACACTTGCTTGAGAATAATGAGCAAGTAGCAAACAGATAGTAAAAAGGATTAGAGCAGAGATGTCAACATGTGAGCTCAGAGATGCATATCCACTTGCAGAGGGAGACAAATTAATTTTCTATCATTTATGGTCTGTCTCTTTATTGTCCCTCTTCTTTTATAGAATAGTCTAAGAGACTCCCTATGTTTCTTTTCCCTGTATAAATATGGGCTTCTTTTATGAATCGCAATCAGTCAATTTTCATATAACTGACAATTATACGTTCTTTCTTTTGTCTAATAGGTTTATTCTATGATTTTGGCTACAATTATCATAGGCTGGGTATGAAAGCAGATTGTACTTATTAGTTCTCTTAAGTCTTAACCCATCAATGCACCATTATCGTAGGATAATGAATAAGCGGGTAGCAAGGAGTAGAAAGACAAGATGCCAATATCCACATAAAGAGCACGGTCTCAGACCAGACACACACAGAGAAAGAGAGAGATAGAGAGAGAGAGAACGATCTTTCTTCTGTTTTATAGCTTTTCTTACTTTTCTTCCCTTCAATTTGTTAAACACCCCACCATCAACCCTCGATATGATCTCAAATGATTTGCATTGGTTGGTGCCGTACACTTGCAAAGCGTACGGATTCTCATGATATCATCTGATCTATGAGAATAATTGTCTGGCTCTCTAATGAACTTGGGTAACTAACCTTTGAAAGGAATATTTATTTCATCTAAAAACTATAGAACTCAGAATATGACCTAGGATTGGTACTCCCTAGCATGCATCATCAAAAAAAATCAATATTGAATATTAAGGATCTAAAAGCATCAGAAGTGTTTATCATTTGTGTATTCAATTTGGTTGATATGAATGAAGGAAAAAGGAATATTCTACCCCGCTGCAATCACCGAATGGAGAATAAATTGGGGACTTTAATAAGAGACCCTCACGTTTGTTTGTCAACAATGACATAGGTAAATGGAGAATTTCCTTCTTCAGAAACCTGTGACCAGTAAAATTCTGTGTCAGAACACGCATAAACATAATGATTGTGCAAAATTAATTGATAGAATAGCATGCTTCAATCATAGTAAGAAAAGTTTGGGCTACTTTATTGTGTGTGTGTGTGCGCCTATGTCTGCCAGTGTACACGTTATAACTTGCCCGCTCAAGCAACATTACTGAACTATAGAGGGAAAAGGCAAAGGGGAAAGAAGGTCGAAAACCCTAAAAATATGAGTTGACTCGAGGTGAGATCCTCTTGCGTTCTTGAATAATTCGACATGATAAATTCTTTTAAGACATTAGTGTTCTAGATACATAATGAGTCCATATAGTTTCACAAAGCGAAAAGAGAAAGAAAAAGAAGTGAACAACAGAGATAAGCTTTTCAAATGTTAGAGGCAATAAGTTTGATAGTACAACAATCGACATCATGTTTGAAGCTAAGTAGATCAGTGGCATCCACAGTAGCATTTCTTTATAGGATATTTTTTTTGCAAGGAAAACATAGATGCATGCGTACAAGACTGGGCCAGATAATTCATTATTAGGTACATTTGATTTATGTGATGTGCATGTCATAGATTGGATGGCAATTTCCGACATGTCTAAAGGGATCCACAACTGTGTATACACTGGGAAAAGTTATAAGGTTTGACATAGTGATTGATAGAGAAATCAAGAAACCATTTATTTGAATCTTATAGTGAATGATAAATGTAAAAAGAAAAGTTCAGCAATAGCAATCTAGAAAGGAAACAATGACTAAGTTTCTTCATTAATCATGAACTAATAGGTATGCTTAGTTTTACCACGAGAAAAGATGTATCCACACCATCAGCCTCTAGTTCCTCCAAAATTCCCCGACCTTGAGTGTCATTCGCAACCTAACAAAAATTATGAGCACTTAAACAAAGAAAAACGGGAAGTATCACGACAAATTACTATAGAGTAGAGAGTCTAGAGACAAACAGTTTTCTGATTGTTCCACAAGATAAAAAGATAAGCAAATCTCACAACTTACAATGTTAAACTTCCTTCAAAAAGATAAATGTTGCTAAGAGAGCAATACACAGAACAAAAGTAACATGTGGCCCTTCAAATGTAAGGGGATAACTACAGAATCCATAATGAACGTTCTTATCGTCCGAATGACTGCAAGTCTCTAGTTTAATAAATGTATGTCATCGATTCTACCCTCTAAACACTAAATCAAAATAAACACAGCAATTTGGATACTCACCCTATTCTAAAGAAGTTGACAAGTAGCAAAGAATAAGAAGCTACACTGTATGGTGAATGGATAGGAAATAAAGAAAGAGAGGAAAATAACATAATAGAGAAAGAAGGGATAGAGAGGGGGGAAGATCTGCCAATATATAAAAGTATTGGAAAGTGTAAACAAACGCAACTTGCACATAGTCAGGTTAATAGAATTTGTACAGATTAAGAGCTTAAAAGTTAATATACCTAAATATTAAGCGATAAATGTGGATATGAAATGTGCAAAGTAGCTCAGCTAGTGCATCAATGGAAGAAATGCCGTTGTTCATATTCCATCTTCTATCATTTTTAACAGTTTTTTTTTTTCCTTCTTTTCAATTTTGTGAAATGTCATTAATTCCTTGTCCACCATGATATTCTAAGTTAGTGAGAATAGGATAATATTTATGTATTGTATTGCTTAAACTTTTTCAGAAGAACAGAGTATTCTCTTATATCTATATTGGGGGCGTTTACAAGGAATCCAAGTTACTTAGTCTTGCATGACGCTTCAATATCAAACAGCTTGTAGTTTTGCATTATTGTGACGTTCATAAATCCAATTTTTTAATTCTACAGTACCAATGCAAGATGTATCATATCTTCTTGAATTATCATTCAAACTCCCTGTGACTTCAGATATTACTGCAATTCACAAATCTTCTTCAACAATGAAGTCAAGCTAAAATGCTAGAGTGGAGGAAGCATAATGAACATTATTATGGAAATAATGTGGGATGGAAAAAATGCGTACCTTTGATATCAGCCTTGCATTTAATCCCAGACGAGCTGCACATGTTAAAGCATTCCCTGCATTACCGCCTCCTTGAACCTGAAGAGCAAAGACGCATGAATAGCATCACAAAGTCTCCTCAAAGTTACAAGTTAGCTGCTACCCATTACAAGGAGTCCAAGGTGATTTATGTTCCCAAACATGAAACTGAAAAGTAATGATTTTAAATTAACCTTAAGATATTAGATTGCTAACAAGCATAGGTATCCTTTCACAACATAAAAGGTTGATAATAGAGGAACATATGAAAACATAATAACTGCTGACGATGGTTTGCGTTCATTCAAATAGGGCGTTATATGTAAGTTTGTAACTAAACGATAAAATATTTATTCATCCATGTGGAAACATTATTATCACCAGCTCTCCTGTAATACTACTAAGAACAATTTAGTAGGAAAAAATGGATTGTGAATCAAACTATATGGCGTCAAGTACTTGGGCAAAGGCTGTGAGTTGAGTATGAGTCAAAAAAACTCTTGTGCTATGCAACAGAAAACAAGATAATGTAAAAGGAATCATTAAAATAAATGTCGTGTCTGACCTCACCCTCTTTCTAAACTGAACAGATTATGACATATATAAGCTAAAGTCAATCAAGATCCTAAACCTGAAAATTCTAACTTCCCTAACATTTAACAAATCACATTTGTGTAGAAGATATAGTCCTTCATTAAAACAAATGTCCTGTCTGACCCCGCAACAGTACGATAATTGAATTGACCATGTTATAAATATAACTATGTTACGTGTTATTCATTGATGCCCATGTGTGAATGTGACCATTAATTTCGGAAGTAATCAATCAAAGATAAAATGGTAAAACCCCACAGAGTACAGTTCTTCTCAAACGGCCCAAAAAGGAATAATAGACATCTATTTTTAAACAAGCAGAAACTAATACTCCCTCCGTCCTAGAAATTTTGTCCCACTTTGACTTCATGGTCAACTCAATCAAACTTTGACCATAATTTTATGGAAATTTAGATATCTCTATGCAGTTTTAGAAATTGTTATTGTTCCACCATTAGGAATACTTTCAATATAAATTTTTAGAATTGCCTAGAGATGTCTAGATTTCAATAAAATTATAGTCAAAGTTCGATTGAGTTGACCATGAAAGTCAAAGTGGGACAAACTTTACGGAACAGGGGGAGTATTTAAAAAAGGGGAGGATGACAGAGAGTAAGTATCGAAAAACCCTACCACACATGATTTTGCTTTAATCAAAAAATATAAGGAACAACCAAATTCATTTACAATACTAGACTGTGGAAGACTGTAGGAACCCAATAACAAAACATCTCGGTATAATTATTCAATAATATTGTGATCATGACTGAGTAACTCAAACAACTACAATGGCGTTGACGCCTTCTGTTTCGTGTTTGGCCAAGTGAGAACGATACAAGGACCTGTTAAAATATCTAATCAATTCCCTGCAATGTTTGCAGTTCTTTCATTCCACATAGGAAAATGACTACATATAAATCTGAAAGGCACCAACTTGACATTCCAACTCATACTGATGAGGAATACAGCAAGTAGTTAGCATTTTTTTTGATATCTTTTCTCATGTTCAGCAATAAAATCAGGTCAACATAAATCACGGTTCTTTGACTGGATGATTTAAATATACTAGAAAATAAATTTGATATGTTAAGGTTGATAAAATCTGCTATATTAATAGTAAACATAAACTACTAAACTGAAGTACACTGTGGAACATACAGCTCAATGTTCAACGAGCAAGTCAAGTGTACCTTTAAGCTAGTGCTTCGAATCTTGTCATCAGGCTTTGGAAAATTGTCCACTGTCGCCAAGAAATCAACGGCCACGCCACCTAAACCCAGCTGCAAATACAAAATCTTCCACTCTCAAGCATATATGTAGATTTTTATACAAAAATGTACAAGACGCAAACTTCATTTAAGCTTTACATCAAGCAATTGTGAGATAAAACATTTGAGCTGTTTACTTTACTCTCTGTAAAGGGCTAGTTTCTCGCACAGGTTAAATAGAGAAAAGCGTCACGACAATACAATGTCATTTCTATCATCATCCAATTAAAATGCACCAAATAAGCAATTTTTCCCACTAAAGTGTGATCCTGCTAATCAAGCATCAGCAAGGTTGCTGATTTGGTGCATTTTAGTTAGATAGTGGAGCAATAAAAATAACTACGCATCACCATAGCATTTGATATTTTGCCCAAGGGTAAATGCTCGAGTTTTTAGCCAAACATTGCAGGGAATTGATTAGATATTTTAGTGGGGGTGAAAATTGTTAAATTTCAATTATGGATGGAACAACGCCCGATGATGATCAATGCTTAAATGTAAGTTTTTGGAGAATTGTTATTCACCCCCGCACATTTAATACCCCCGCATTACTAAGTTTAGTTATAAAAATTAAAACTACACCCCCATTATTACTATTCTACCCTTTTAAACATTTCAATAAACACCCTCCTAAACTATCAAAATACACCCACACCCACCCCACACCCACCCACCCACCCACTTACACATACAAACACACACAAAAGGCAAAAAAGGAAAAAAATAATCAAACAAGGCAGCTTTGGATGAGAGGCCCCTTGAACCCCGGGTAATATACTCTTTTCTTTTCAATTTTAGTGAATCCTTGTCATATTTAGTTAATAGAATGTTTAAATTGTTGATAGTCATATCAATCAAGGAATCAAGCAAGGAAGGAGTTAAATCAACGTCTTAAATTAAAACAAGAGCAAGAAACAACTACTAAGTAGTGAATGTCGAGCATTAAGTTTTTCATTCGAAATTGAA